>JAVANC010000006.1:4604679-4840932 GCA_033319125.1 Parnassius glacialis
GACAGACAGACAGAAAATTCTAAAAATGGTAGAAATGTATTTAGTTACTTATTTTTAGTACCTCTCAATCACTTTTATTGCAAAAATATAAAATGTACAGACGTCTGCTTTTTACATTTTTATTATATGTATAGATGAAGCTGGAGCAAGGCTCTTCCACGTAAATATAAAAAAACATACAATCGAATAGTAGGGTTCCTTCTTTTTAGTAGACAGCTAATAAGTAAAGAAAAGTCTGACTATGTCCCATTGCTGGGTAAAGGCATCTTTTTTAAATGTAATGAAACCCTTACGTTTCCGCTGCTCCACCGCAAATTAGCGAACTTAAAGTACTATCAATATAATTTGTTTAATTTCTTAGACGTTCGGGTATGCTTACAGTGTTTTCTTTCTCCGCCATGCGCATTATAAATTAGCAACTCAAATATCGGTTAACAGCCGTGCCAAATGGGATGTATGTATCTAAATAAGCTCGACCACTACTATGAATTTTAAGGATGTAACAGGTAACAACATATTAAAATGAACAATCCCTACAAATAGGTAAGAGAACAATCATCCCTCAACTGAGCAAAATTATGAAGTCTTTACTCTCTTCAAAACTTCAAAGATTAAGGTGGAATGCTTCATTGTCATAACCTGTTTTCAGATAGTAATAAATAAAAGGATCTATGCCAATTTTCAATTTTCAAAATATTCTAACGTATATTTTGTTTACAAAATTCTATATAATATTTCGTTACGTCTCCATTTTTGGAGATTTTGGTGACAGCTAAACCCAGCGTATAGCAATTGTATACCATTCGCAGTCCCAGCCGATCATTTAGTGGCTTGATTGTGTATAAGTGTGAAATGTAAACCAACGATCAAAAATACCAGCGTATAGCCGGTGGCAATCGACGAATATCTCAAGGCATCTAAGCAGAAAAACCACTTCAGATTTATGTAACGATCGGAGCATTCCTTTTATCGTTATTGCTTACAGTTCACATACACAGACACTTAGTACACAAAATCGCACTTCTTTTACAATAAAAATCCACTTTGAACAAATATTTAAGCCATCATACAGAAATAGCATTCCGCCGGGGTTAAGTTCGCGCCAAAACTACATACTATCCTATAATTACAATTATTGCATGGCAATAACGCCAAATCGTTCAGAATTGTTATAGGCTTCTATATAGCAATGAACTGTTATACTTAGCCTAATGATTTTACAGATTACCAAATACGATTGACATTTGGTTACAATACTGAAATAACAAATTTATGGCGTCATAAAGCCCCTTGACCTCCATGGAACCTCCAATGTAGGTCGTAAAATTATTATAGTCCTTTATTTTTTTCTCACTGGATATTTCTGTAACCCACGAGATTCTACGTGGTCGTAAAATAACGATTTTATCTCATGTATGTATACAATGTTAAGACTTTCCATATCTTAATGCCTAACCCGAAAATAAACGTCTTTATTTTTCGACGTAATGAATTAAAATTTCGTTTGTAAAACGTTAACATGTTTTTAATCAGCTACCGTATGAAAACTAAGGTCATATCACCAGGAAAGAAATGGCGCCAAAAGCACCGCAGGAATCCTCCTTTTTGTTACTTTTTAAAGGCCATTAGTACAATATATTTAATCAAATGATGATACACATAAATGACATTATAACATGTTCTATAATTAATAAAAATTACGTAAAAAAAACAAATTTAAAGGTAAAAACCGCACACGACTGCGTAAAAAAGTTTACGGAAAACAAAGAAATGTATACCCTGTCACTTCCATAACTAAGATGAATCTGACGGCACCTCATATTTTGTTAAAATCCATCACGCCGTTTAGGGTATAGGTAACCATCGCCCTGGACAACCATTTTAAAGAGAAGTAGACGAACCGTCACACGAAAAAACCGCAACATTGTCTGGTTCAGTTTCTTTCCATCTTACGACACTCACATACATACGATGGAGTGTTAGATATCCTTATACAACCAGTACACAGTTAATACGCTATATTCTTATGTCATTTTAATATGTTGTTAAACATTATACCACAGGATATGACGATAATAGCACGAAACATTTTTTCCTATCTTAAGTATTGACTGGCTTAAGCTCGTAATACGAATCAGAAACACTCGTAAACATTTATAGCTTTCTATTAATGTATTATTTCTACAAGATTGGTATCTAGGCGTTTTGTCCTCATAAAATGTTTCTGGAATAAAAGAAAGTGACCAGTCTAACTTTTATTGCATTACAAAACATCACATACTATTACATAATTATAAACATAAGAAGCGTTAAAATTTCCTTTTTGGTATAGGATATTTTACCGGCAGTGCCATACCGTAGCGACGAATAATAATGTTCTACAAACCGAATTTCGCCAATGTCGGATAACTGAGACTAGCAATCTACATAGGATAGAATTATAGTAGACGAGTGTTTGCGCAAGCGCAGGTGAGCTCTTTATTCCCCTCCTTTATCGTGCATAAAAACAAACATATATCTAATAAAATGTTTACTCACTACATTTTTTTCCAAAATCTCTGTTATATATATCGTATCGTTGCTAGTAACCCTTTCTCAATGACGCGGAGTTCCATACTTGCTTTCAAACAATTAACTCCCCATGCCATACCTTACCCTCCACCATATACCTCTTTTCAAGAATTTTGCACTGAGCGTCTCTCCGCCTATTCCTGGCGTATTCACACTTTAATCAGCAAAATCTGGACTGATCTGTGATAGAACATGAATAGGGCAGGTAATTGTGAATTTGTTCCGGCTGATTTCAATCTTTTTTCCACAGTTTTTGTGCTTACTGTAACCTCTAGAACTTCTTGGAGCTTTGTTTTTACCCCAGAATAAGGTCCGATTTCTAAGGACGCTGTTAACGATGATCCGGTCATCGTTGGCCACAGTCTTCAAATTACGTCCCTGTCCTGCGAGTCTCGTATACTGTACGGTCTGCTGATTCCTCTTGACAACTCTGTGTGTACTACAGATTTGATACTCGTACTGTTTTGGCCACATGTTTGTAGGTGTGCCCAGTTTAAATTAAAGTAACAGCCCTAGCAACATGAGGGGCGTTTAGATTAGGCAGTCTCAGTTTATTTTCAGTAACAATTCACACTTAACACGATAAACAAGGCAGTCAAGGTAAACATTTAAAGTAGTATGAAAGAACATAAAATTACGCAATGATTACATAAAAACAAATGAGATTTGTAAAAATGACATTCCAAAACTTTTTTTAGTGGTATTTACTTAAGTTTGTGGCGATACTAAGATGTAAGATGCAGTGGGTCAAATCCGAACTACCCGGGTACTCTAAATTTTATGACGGGTGGTTTGCACCTAAACTATGAGAGATTTTAAAATAAACAAATATTAAAAAAATATTAAAAAGACTTAAAAGACACAAAGAATTACAACGAAATGGAAGCATAATGCTGCTTTGTTTCGTAAATTAGGCGTAATATGCATTCCATCTCAGTTTTACAGTGTAACATTGCATCTGTATTTTGATTTAAACATGGAAAGTACAACTCTTTCTCTCTTGTTTAGGTAAATGCGTAGCAACACAAGCCCCGCCTTGTTACAAGACCTCCAGTCCTATCTACGATTAAAAGCTGCGGGTAGCCTTTTTTGATTTTGCAGCTGGATAGAGGTCATTTTAGGAAGGCACAATAACACATATATGTTTGAAATGTATTTCCACATCTACCTTAACAAAGAGGCGGATTAGTCAACACAAAGGTAGTGTAGAATTAGGGTCGGCTAATTTGAATTGATTTTCTGTCGCCAGTCGCCAGAGCTAAATCCATCAAATAACAACCTACTCCGCCAGCGGAAGATGTGACAATTGTGGTGTACCTACTCATAATTTTAAAATCTATAATTAGGTAACATTACGAGACAATAATTTTATCATCGGAAAAGACCCACTGATCCATATTTAGCACCGCTTTTATTGGGTGATAATGAAGAAAAAAGAGACAATCAACCTCATAGTTCAATCCAGTTCGCATCAACATTATTATATTTATTAAATAATGCATACAAAACGTAATGAACGAAAAAATTCTTTCGCAAAACCAAATAGAAAGTGATTAAATAACTGACAAACAAAGCTTTTGAAATAAGTCTTTTATGTATCCAAAATCTTTCAAAGAGGAACAAAGACAATATAGCCACAATATTTGGAGAGGAAGTACATAAAATATTTACAATGAAAAAATAACGCTGTAAACAAAACACGATTATTTGCTTCCTCATACATAATTATTTTATTAAACGAATAATTAGAACAATGAAAGTTTATAGAAATGAATTATGTCATGAAACAAAGCACTCAAATTTTTAAATACTCGTATGAATGATTGAATTTTATACTACGCAACCAAACCGAGCTGGATGAGCGGAAAAGGAAAAGATTTGAAGGGAACTTTTTCTGTATAACTAATAATATAAAAGTTATTTTGAGGATATGTCATTTCTCCAACACGCGTTATGACAGCGTAAAGGACTTTTTGTTGTAGAATAAGGGTGACAATTGAGAACACATTCTAGATGACAGTTTAAGTGGATGCTGTGGACCTACATCTATCCTAGATTACTTTACGCTGGTATTCTGTAGGAGCGTGTTACGTGTTACTTCGCCAGCCAAACCGACCCATTCGTGTAGCAACCATAATTTTAACATATGGTGTTGTGTGTGTTTTATGTGTAGACTAAGTGGTTAGTGTAATTAAAAATATAGCAACATTAAATAATATGTTAGAGCTTAATCTTAATGACAGGGTAAAAATGAACGAGGAAAGAGTGACAAAGTTAATCTATGATGCAGAATTGGACGGCAGAGGTGGTAAGGGACGGCTTAGACGAAGGTGCATTGACCAAATTAGCGATATATTAAAAAAAGACCAGACTAAGGGTACCTTTTACCTAAGAGCATGTATGCGTAGGGATATGGATTTAAAGGAGGCGAAAGAGGTGTGTCAGGAGCGTGCTAAATGGAATGATAGTCCCTTCTTACCGCAATGGGTGACTGGAGTGAGTGTTTATATTAATGTTTAAAAACATAGCATTAGCAACACTTATCCTCATTTTCACCTTCCACAGGTAAGCATTCAATTAACGTTTTTTATTTCGCTTATTATCCTGTGGATATATTTCCATATTAAATTTACTAAAGAGACAAATGTTGAAAAATAAAACAAAATAAATTCAAGAGCAGACAGGAAAAAGATAAAAAATGAAGGCTTGTCGTGAATCGACAATAAAAAAAAAGAACCTAACCTAACAACAACGAAAACAACAAGAATAGAACAAGAAAATAATATATTTAAAATTTAAAAAAGATATTTACAATTTTATATAAAAAAATGAAGTATGATGATGGTGATGGGTGACGTGAGTTACAATTAAATAGAAAATAAAGATAGATGAATATTGAAGCGGAGCTGAAGGTCAAAGTGGCACACGCTACGCTTGGAGTAGGAGTAGGCACACGCTGAGCTTGGAGTCTCGCAGCGCCTGGAGCAAGCACGCACAGTGGCTAAAGATAGCACGGGCACTAGTAGGTGGAGGCGCAGGCGACGACTCCAGATGAAGGCAAAGGCTTGCAGGATCCCGGAGTAGTCTGGCCCCGCACTTGGAGTAGGCTAGGCGACGACTTCGGGTGAAGACAGAGGCTTGCAGGATCCCGGAGCAGTGCGGCCCCGTGCTTGGAGTAGGCTACGCCGACGACTTCAGGTGAAGACAGAGGCTTGTAGGATCCCGGAGCAGTGCGGCCCCGTGCTTGAAGTAGGCTACGTCGACGACTTCAGGTGAAGACAGAGGCTTGCAGGATCCCGGAGCAGTGTGGCCCTGCGCTTGGAGTAGACTAGGCGACGACTTCAGGTGAAGACCGAGGCTTGCAGGATCCCGGGGCAGTGCGGCCCTGGGATAAGGCCTTTAGGAGATGCTTCAAGTTTGGAAGCTGAAGTGAGACTGTCTGTATTGACCGATGATTCGGCTTTTATACCTTTTTAGAGAGAACGGGAAATTATTTAAATTAAAAGCAAATTTTTGTAAATGGCCCAGAGCAAAAGAGTATTTATGTGGAAATATTGAAATAAAAACATCAGACCGATAACGAATTCGAATAAAAATTGCCATGACAACTAGATAAACAACGATGTCAAAACATGTAAATTTTTAGTTTCAGGCTCGTTATTAAGATACGGCAAGTTTAAGTAAGAAATGAGATATTATTGATATAGGAAAAAAGGAAGCGCAACAGCGCGCACAAAACCCGAAGTTGCAGAGTTACGGAGAACTAAATAAAAGATCGAAAAAGATAGACTCCATTGACAGCGTGAAAATACGAAGTGAAAATGATTTGTTATGGTCTAAAAACGTTACAGGATCCTATGGAAATAAAGGTGATGCAAAATATGAATGCAGAAAATCAAAAACATAATGGAAAAATAAATTTAAAACAGTGTAAAATGATATGTAAGTACCATAACACTACAGGCTCTTTCAGTTTCATCCAAGAGTTTCAAGCGCTCTACTTGTAAAGTTGCCAAACTGTTTCGTCATTGCAAGCTTTCGAGTCGTTGGCTCACTTTTCGAAAACAGCCACTTCTTTCTGAATTGCTTTTGTTTAATTTTCATGATTTAAATAAATATTATGATTAATATTATTTTTATTAGTTTCATTGTAATAGAAGGTAGCCTTTCTGACTCTTTATATAATTTGTTTGAAAATTATAATGTGTGTAATAGAAGTATATTCTTTCGATAAAAGTACGAAAACAACAAAAATATTTTCACGTGGTTGAGCCAGTGTAATTATATTTATGGTTGTAGTACGAATGGGTCATCACGACCGGAGAAGAACCACGCTCTCACTGAATACCATCCTAAAGTTGGAACTAAATGGTGCTGTGTTTCGTATAGTCAGTGTAGAGAACTGAAGACGCTTTCTATTTTAAACAAGGCTTTCTATATCAGACCTCACAGGTGACAACGCAGTTGCATTTAGACACTTAATTAAAGATAGATACAGATGTTTATCGGCCAAAATATCCACTTATTATCAGGTGGACTGTGTGTCCGTTTGTGATCCTTATTCTATAAAAAGATAAAAGAATATAGAAATAAAGATTGGTACGTACTCACACGGATTCGAACTATCTAGTAACATAAGAATTAAATTTATAATATGCTTTTTTTCGGCTAAAATGATACTTGTTTTAAATTCTTATAAAGGATTCCTTACGAGAAGGTTTTCCACGACAATATTCCTTTTAGAACTTATAACGTTTACTAAAATTAAAAATTTAAGAACGTTTCCTTTTAATTAAAATAAATTTATTTTAGTATTTAACGACAAAACATCTTAAATAATGATAAGTTAGAACTTGATGTGGAAAATAATTTAGATTATTTAACCTTTGCGTTCTATCTACATTTAAAAGCCTTTCATTCGCCAAATCTAAGTTACTGCGGTCTTTAATTCACAGAAATACGGGTAGACGAACAAAGCTCAAAACCATTTTAGATGATTAAAATGTGAAATCATTTAGCTAAATTTTCTCGAATTAAGCGAAAGAAGTTAATTTTCAACATCTCTTTTAATCTTCTACTTCGCCACCGTTTAACAAAGATGTTCCTCTGACCGAAGACATAACGGCGAAAGTAACTCAGAAGGCTTTTTTGACAAAAAAATATAATAGTACATATTAGACTTCACACGTACAACTCTTTGTTTGTTCTGTATGTATTCCTGTACCATGCATCCGATTACGATGAAAGTTTTGGTGAGTTATCGTGTGCGTGCCAGCAAAGGCTTCCAAGAAATTATTGAGGTATTTTTTATTATACCACGTTTCTAAACCTAACTAAAAAGTATTTATATATTGACATCTGAATCTGAGCTATGTTCAAAATTTTAAGTCTCTATCTCATCGATAAGTTTATTTAAAATCAATTACTTAATTTGACCTTAACAGACATACACGAAAGCGATATAATAAAAAACGTGTTAAAGGGGCATTATAATAAATGACGAGCACACCTTGTAATCTATAAAAAATAGACTCATTTGTTTTTTGAAGCATATATAGGAAAAAGCCTACTCACAGCCATAGTGGCGTGACTTCATATCTCAATTTATTGCTTACTGCCACTGCATGAAGGTCCGTGCGTCAGAGAAGACTCAACGACGCACGGACCAACGGACGGCAGTCCATATATTTTTCCACCGACTTCAAAAAGCAGCTGGTACTCGATACGACAGTATGTTTTTATGTGTGAATAATAATTTTTGAGTTATTCTTAACAATTTATATAGAAGTCGGTTGTATAATTTTTTTTATTTTAAATTATTCTATTACAATTTTTTATGTAATCTAAAGTGAATCAATTAGAAAATAAACTAATCTTATATTTAAATTTCTGTAGTTACTTTAACGTTAAACAAAATAATAATCCATCCACACAATTTATCCAATTATTAACCAACCTATTTTGAAACCACTCCCTGCACTTATAATTAAAATTTCGTACCAGAGATATTTGGCCTTATCCCCGAATTATATAATCATTTCACACTATTGTTTTAGTCCATTTCTGAGACGGATTCATAACCAAAATTATGGTATGAAATTGGATCCCGAATTTATCCATCACGTGGACCGTAAGTCTTTGCCATTTTAGTTTTATTAAAAAAATCAACTACTTTTAAAAGAAATTTGTTTTCATTCTCTTTGAATTTTTACAGACGGAATTCAAAATCTTTGCCTCAAATACGTATAAAACTTATTTAGCCAACAAAACAGCTTGCAATTAGGCGAGTTCCAAACTGAAAAGAAATCAATTTGAGTAAAAGCCTCATTGTTTGCATCCTTAACACCAGCCTTGTCCGGATCCTTTGTGTTATTTGGACTTACTTATCGCTGATTCGAATTTTAATTATGTACGTAAATATAAAAGAACTTTAATATCGTAGTGTTTTCTTTAAAGGTGCTGCAAATTACATTATATTTATTGTAATTGAGCCATGATAGCGTGAGGAAACCTGCATGCTTAGGTTATAAACATTGAGGACGTGTGAAGTCCGGCTACACGCACTGGAGCACAGCAAAATAATTGCCTTTTAACCCACTCAGAAATAATAGGAGGTCGATTACCAGCAGTGGAGCATATCTTTGTAAGAACATTTACTTTCCTAGTCGTCCCGTGGGTGTCGTAAGAGGCGACAGAGAGAAACAAATCAAGAGATGAGTAGCAGCGTCTTCCTGATAACGAAAAATATTGTGAGATTTTCTTAATCTAAAAATGATCTAATAGGCATTGATGATTATTTTAAAAAATCTAAATGACGCCATATTAATAAACTATATCCAGGCGAAGACGGAACGGGTCACTGGTAAAGTAATAAAATAAGCTGTTCGATAGAGTAGCACGACTTCAAATGTCTACGAGTCGCACATTTCCTTTAAATGTTTACCTTCACCGAAGCACATTAGTTTGATAATTAACATATCCATAAACAAGCGAGGATCGGATCAGCAACGGCTTTCTTATATAACAACTAAAATATAAAAAAGTTGCTTTGGTAAACTAGTCCGCCAAGCGTGACAAAACATCCCTCATTAAAGCAAATAGGCTTATTTTCAGCAGTGGGCTTGTATAGACTGTAAAGTTAACGGTAGGTCCATTATTTCTATGCTGGCAAGAATCGACCTGAGATTTCTCACGTTCTGTGAATTTATAAAGCAAGCATTTAGCCCCTAAGCTACCGTGGCTTGAATATTAACACCAATATCTGCATTCTGTTTTCGAATCCTGGGTCGAGCGTTTTTCTGTCAATATATTTTAAATAGCAGCCCGGAGTTAGAAAAATGGCGGTATTTCACTCCCGTACCACGGAAAGCACGTAAAGCCGTCCTGATTTTTCTCCGGTCGTGTCGGATAACAGAACCAGCGAACTGTGACAGTAAGTGAATAATGAATATAGATATGCTTCTGTATACACTAATCCTGTCCTGCACACTTGTCAAGTTTCCGTTGGTACAGATCGCCGTGACCGAAAACATGTCGATATTAATGTATATTTATAGCAATACCAATTCGCACCACACTTTCGCAATTGTCAAGGCGAATGAATTTATAAAATTATTTCTCTAAAATACCTAAGAATAAAAATAATTTTCATTTGATATAAATTAAGAGAGATTCAAAAAAGTCATAAGAAAACAGAAATAATGTAGCTCACGATGCAAGACAAAAATATACTAGTATATAAGACTAGTAGTTTGCTATGTAAACTTACCCAAGCCATGTTTAGAATGGCTAGTTTTTGTAATGCCAATGGTATCCTAGATACCTACTTTTTATACAACGGCAGACTGCTGAATAAAGACGTTTCATATTTGCTCTACATACTTCAAATGGTGCATAGAATTGCGAGAGGCAGCTCAAATAGCTCGTCTAGTATTGTCTTTCAACATTGAAGCGAGATATAAAATCGCCTTTTCCATTCAGTAGAAATGAAAATAGACAATTTTAACTCGCGAAATAAACCGATTTGTAAAAATTATTTGATAAGTATTAAAAATTGTCAATATAGAAAATATTTTACAAACAAATGAAAACAAAAATTTGTAAACATTTTTATGTAGATTTCATAGATATGTTAGCATAATTAAACACTATTTGAAATGGATGTTAAGTAAAATGTTATTTGTATGAATGTGTTTATGTTTAGATGTGAGCATGTTCATCTGTTCCCTCAGATTTTTTAAACGTTTGTTATCTAAGAAAATTTTAATGAATTTTTTGCAAAAAATTAGACGAGCTCTAAATATATTATGTGCATAATTACTTTTATTAATTCAAATTCCAAGTGTCAGTTATTATTATGTTGGCAACATTTTAAAAACTTTATATCAATATCTACTCTGTACGAATGTTTGACCACACAGATTATTAAGTGTTTTACATTAGTTATGATAGTAATAAGTCCATTGGCCAAATACTCAAATGCTACTCAATTTTAAGATTTTGTTAAATCTCGTGTTGCCACAGTCACTTTGCCTTAAAGGGATAGAGACAGCATAAGACTAAACATCATAATTATCATCATTACAGCATTTCATAAGTCCACTGCTGAACATAGGCCTCCCCCAAGGAATGCCACAAAGCACGGTCCTGAGCCACCTGCATCCATCGACTTCCTGCATGTCTTACCAGGTCATCACTCCATCTAGTGGGGGGTCGCCCTACACTTCGCCTACCGGTACGAGGCTGGCACTCGAGAACATTTCTTCCCCATCGGTTGTCAGTTCTTCGAGCTATATGGCCGGCCCACTGCCACTTCAACTTAATAATCAGTTGAGCTATGTCGGTCACTCTGGTTCTTTTTTTTATTATAGGATAAGGGTGACAAACGAGCACACAGTCCACCTGATGGTAAGTGGTTGCTGCGGCCCATAGACATCTACATCTATCCTCTATTATAATTCAAAATGTAGATGCGTTGTCACCCGTGAAGACTAAGATGGAATGCCTCATTTCCAGTAAAAAGGGCCTCCGGCCACCTGCACTCACCAAGCGAAACGCAGAGGTGAACCTCTACTTCACGCTGGTTTTCTGTTAGGTCGTGGTACCACTCCGGTTCGAGCCGGCCCATCCAAACACTGCCCAGCTGAGTTGAATCCGTCGATTGACCTCTCGGTCGAAGTTGTACTTACCTAGCCGGACTATTTGTCCCAGGTAAACATACTCATCAACAACTTCAAGCTCATTGTTCCCAACAACTACCGGCATAGGTTTAGACATGAACGTTATACATGATTTTTTTTGTCCATGTTCATATTAAGACCGATCCGATGGGAGGCGTTATTGAGGTTAAAAGGTGTGAGGAATGAAAGAAAAGAATGTTCGAAAGTGTGAACACGAATGATCGATTTGCTAAGTTTCGTCAATATTGGACTGATCACCTAAATATTTGATGATGCTAAAACTCCTGGTATGGAATTCATTATGAGCGAGAATAATGCAAGTAAGAATATGGAACTGGAGCGTGCAAGTGTATAAAATTAACCGATACAGTCAAATAGATAATAACATGTTAGTAAAGAACACGATAATTAATAAACATAAAAGGAATTAAAATTTAAGAAGGGAATAAAAATAAAATAAAAGATTATCTTGACAAATAAATAATGGAGAGATAAGGGAACGTCCATCACTGGTATAGCACATAGTCCTCGAGCAGGGTATATTTCTAGGATTGGATATTAAAATCGGAAATAACGGGTACTATGAAATAATAAAGTATAGTACTGTATACGCAAACTACTAAATAGTCACTTATATACATCTTATCGTTACATACGGTTCTAAATTTAACTTTGATAATCTTAATAATGTTATTAAGGGCGCTACATGCAAAATCTAATGAAATTACGTTACTGTGAATTTCAAGTACAGTAATAATACTTTTATGAAAACTGTTCACATTTTACATTGCAACTACCAAAATAAACCTTTTTCATAGGACAATTAAACCCACTGTGGCTTCAAGAATGTGGCTATCAACATTAACGTACCCTGACGGAGAACTAAAATTTCATTTCTTACTTCAAATTAAACGTTATCCGAGAGTGAAATGTCAAGCGCTCGCTCTTATGTGCCTAGCATCTGGACTCTCGAATAACTATCTTAAAAGTTGGAATTATTCGGTACAAATACAACGAGCGAAATTTGAAATAGCTTACGGCACAGACAACTTACGTAGTAAAGAGCTTGAGATAAGGTTGCCAGATTTTCGCCACGTTTTTAATAATTGGCTTTCGTGTATATCTGTTTATTAAGTAATTAATTATAAACCAGCCTCTCGATGAGTTAGACTTGAAATTTTGAACATAGTTTAGAATCGGATGACAAAAGATTATGAAAAAAAAGACGTGGTATCTATATTAAAAATAATAATACATTTTTTTAATGCACTTGTATATATCAAAGATATATATATTTTTACTTAGGTAAGGTCTTTAGTTATGAAATTGCCGTTCTGCAGTACTGATCATTTTAAATGAAAATATGTTTTGTTTGGCTGAGAATTCTAACTTCAAATTAGTTAATTTTATTTTAAAAACATGGAATTCTTTTTTCAAAATTAGTCATTTGTTTATATATTAGTGTTATGTTTTAATCGCATTTGAATATGAAGGGCACAGGAAAAGAAGGAGCTCATTCATACTACATTCTCATTGTTTCGAGTAATTAAAGAATTAAACCTAAAATTTCAATTTCTACACTTACAACTCTACTAGAATATGATTTGTACCCATATAAAAAAGGAACGGTGTATATTTAACATATTACATTGTTATTTTAAAAGATTGAGTTGGTAAATAAATAATAGTTTGTAATTTAATTACCTAACTCCCAAATGTAATTGCCAAGAAGGTGCTCATTGTCACAATTATCTCCTTTTTACATTTTACAAATTAATTGGTGATCATAAACAATGTCTAATTACATAAACACACTAATGAAATAAAATATATGTTAATTAGCATGAAATTCATTTGTGGGGTAGATTAATATATTCGGGTAAAAGACCCAGAATCACATATACGGACATCGAAAAGATGGTATTATATGGATAGATGGATGGTATCAATGCTGCCCGAACTAATGCTAAAGGCATTAGTTCGGGCAGCATTCATACCATCCTACATCAACATCTTGGGAGTGAGAAAGCTTTGTTGTCGATGGATCCCTCGTTTGCTCTCCGAAAGCGAAAAACTGACTCCTGTCGATTGGTGCCATGAAATGAGTCGACGTTTTGAAACGGGGCATCTAGGTGTGTTTCAGAAATCGTTACTGGTGACGAGACATGTATCTATCAACATTATCCGGAAAATAAAAGGCAATCATCGGTATAGGTCTACTCAGAAGGACAGTTACCGACAAAACTGCAAAGACCTCGCAACGTCGGCAAAAAAATGGTTGCTAGTTTTTTTTCGCGGAGCGGACATTTGTCGCCATTAATGCTGGAAAATTGTAGGTCTGTCAACTCTGAATGGTATACTACAGTTGCATTACCCAAAGGTTTTCAAGCTGTGCGGGAGAGAAGACCAAAAACCGGGCTTCGGGGAATCATGCTGCATCACGATAACGCCTCTTCACATACCTCCCTTAGAACAAAAGCATTTATTGAGGAATCTAGTGTTGGAACTCTAAGTCACCAACCCTACAGCCCTGACTTAGCTCCTTGTGATATCATTTTGTGCCCAAGAGTCAAAGAAAAAATTAAAGGCAAGTTTTTGTCAAGCGCCGAAGAAGCCGTGGCTGCCTACGAAGATGCGATTTCCGACCTGTCAGATCAAGACTGGCAAAAGTGTTTTCAGGGTTCGCTTAGGCGACTGGAACTTTGTATAGAGCATGATGGAGAATATTTTGAAAAGATGTAAAATAAATATTAATAGTATCTAGAATACTTTTCGTATATCTTAAATCTTATTGAGTGTCCTACGTATTATTGTCCATTTTGAGATAAATAAGCAAAAACTTTTAAAAACCTAACGTACACTAAAGGAGTCGTAAAATTTATGCAAGGAAGCTTATCTAACAGCTGTCCCTTGTATGACAAAAAAATACAGATGGACGACTATGAGCGCGTTTTCTGTTACAATCGCTGCGATCGGCCCGTTCTAGCGTGGTTTCATAGACAATGGGCACCTCTTTA
Source organism: Parnassius glacialis (assembly GCA_033319125.1). Classification (NCBI taxonomy): domain Eukaryota; kingdom Metazoa; phylum Arthropoda; class Insecta; order Lepidoptera; family Papilionidae; genus Parnassius; species Parnassius glacialis. The sequence continues at coordinate 4,619,447 of JAVANC010000006.1, forward strand.
CTCTTTACTAAAGTATTTTTTTTTCAATTCACTTTACACAAAATCAGCGCCTTTTATCGTGTTTAGATTAACGTGCTCTGATTGGCCATAGGAAACAATGTAAAATAGTATAGTTCATTCCAAAAATGTAAAATTGTCAATTAACTCCTTTTTTCCCTGTGCTCTTTATATTTTTTGTCATCATGGATAAGTTAAAAATTCGAGTAATCATGAATATAAGTACCGTCGTAGCAGCAACGCGGCACAAGCGGCACGCAACATCAACGACGTTTACGGAGCGAATACTACAAACGACGCACCACCTGTTATTGATTTTCCCGCTACTTTTGTGGAAATTTAGACCTGAATATGAACCCCGTGGTCGTCTGAAGACTTTAGTCGTCAATGACAAATTAAAGGCGATTGTGGAAGCTGATGACACTTAATCAACCGGTCAATTAGCAGCAGCTTTCAACATCGCCATCAAAAGAATATTGGCCCATTTACGTCAAATGTATAAGGTGAAAAAGATTGACAAATGGGTACACTGCGCATATTGGTCCATTTGCTTCAAATTAATAAGTTAAGCAAATTTGACAATAGCGACACAAAATGGTTGCCCTACGAACTCAATGATCGCCGCAATCCAACTGGTGTTACAGTGCATGGGCGGCGGTCAACACTTACCATCAGGTGAAGCGCATGCTCGTTTGCATTGCATCTTCTTTAAAAAAAAACAGGTTATATAAAAATATTGCAGTTTCGCGTACTACAATTTTTTAGTTAAAGTATTAACTATGTTATAAAGTAGGCTTAACAACTCTACTTAGGAAATCATTCCGATACGACTTTTAGTTGTAACTTTTTTCAAAATTTTCTATTTTCCAGTTTTTCTATCGTTACAACCGCATATATTAAAGTATTGTGTAAAAGTAAATTTCTCGTGCCAAAAATAAGACAAATAATGATTTTAAGCCCTAATTTTTCAATCCCCAGATAAAATTTATTTATTAATAAAATACAACGTAAACAAATTAAATATTACAGTTTTATGAATGAATATACAAATGATTTAATTAACAACTTTTCAAGTTTCTAAAAAATGTAAACACACTCACACTAGACAATAGAATCACAATTTAGGGCTTATTTTGCTATCGTCGGTTAAAAATTATCAATAAAATTAATTTTAACCTCACTTTTAACACTGTAAAAGTGAATACATTTTTATTTTCATTTTTTACTCTTATAAGCCAGCGCTTGACTCCCTCATGATGGTAAGTGGAGAACCAGTCGAAGATGGTAAAGAGCATTGACTAAGCTTAATATAAGCCTATTACCTCATTCATTTTACGGACATTATCGCGTTATACTTTAACTTTTATTTTTAATATTTCCCTATTTAATAGTTGCTATGCGGCGGGACTGAGGTGTTCAAAGTCTTTAAGGCCCTGATGTCATAGTCAAACCGGATTTTCTTTAGCCCTAAACATTAATTTTTATTCTAATCTACGCGAACGTACTTACAATAACTTAAAGTCTACAGGTGCTTCCTGGGGCTAGAATTCAACTTTATTAATTATATAAACCCAATCAGATAGCAGCGCCCAACCATATTCTCAATTGAATTTCAGATATTTTTAACTTGAGTAGCATCACGAAACATACTTGAGCATAATCTCTGTTTCTTGCGAATATTATTCATAGATGAATTCAAAAAGTGAATTAATACAGTGAATAGAATATATTGATCTTTATGCAATATTGTTTATTACATAATCATTATTGAAAGTATTTTTTTATTTAAAAGATGAAACTGAAAATGAGCACAGACTCCAGACTTTCGAGACGTCGACATATTGTTACATAATAAGGGTAACGAAGAAGCTTATAGTACACCTGATGGTAAATTGATACGGTGGCGCATAATCATCTATATCAATACTCCATTATTCAACAAAATGAAGATGCATTGTCACCCCTGAGGACTGAGATGGAATGCCTCTTTCTATAACAATTGGTCTCTGGTTCTCTGGATCTCGACACTTAGCACACGATAGCTAAATTTACACGCCTGTTCTGTGAGAACGCTATCCTTCCTCGGTTGAGTCAACACGTTCTTTCTACAACTTTTTTCTACGACCTTTTACGCAGGTCTTTATTGATTTCATTGCTTGTCTTTTTTATAATATATTTTTGTAATGTATGTTAAAATACAATTAAAGTCTGAACCTCCTCCTTCAGTAAAAATAATATTTTGTGAGAATTATAAAACATTTTAAATATAAAAAGGGAGCGTACGTGATTTAAACGGCCTTCAATATAGTGTGTTTTCTAATGTTCTGCGAATTTGTCTTGGAACAAAGGTTATTAAATATATATTTGAGACCTTTGAAGTTACCAACCATTAACTTTATTTAGGATTCGAAATAATTAAGCGGCTTAAATTTAAAATGCTAAGTAAAATAATAAATAGAATAATGGATTTGCATATCGTCCGAGCAAGGACCACGTTCTCACAGAATTCCAGGCTGTAATAATAGCTTATGCTGCTGTGTTCCTAATTGTGAGTATACAGATGCTGAGGCTCTACTGGAAACAAGACATTCCATCTCAAGGTTGACAACGCATTTGTATTTTGTTTGTTAATTGAGGACAGATGTAGAAGTCTATAGCTACAGCATCCATTTATTTCGTGTGCGTTTATCACCCTTGTTTTATAAATAAAATCGCTATTGTTTTCTTGTGATATAGCCAGATTTTGCCTTGATCGCCAGTCTTGGGATAGGGATTGGCGATCAATAATTAAAGAGCCATATATCGGAAGCTATGAGGTTCTTTGGCATTTCAAATAAATATCTGCTATGCAAATAATAAATGCAGGCTTCCTTTTCTTCACAGATTCCGGCCTAACGGTACGTGTACACCAAAACCGATTTTGTCGGCCGATGGCGGACAGAACTGCCCGGACGAGTAACTCGGACGTGTATGTGCTTACACTGCAACAGTGAACGTGTGCCGACAACGTGTGCCAACATTGGAAGTTGCCGGTATTCTGTAGTTAACTGTGTTGCTTAACAGAGTAAAGACGCATTTTTTTAAATATCTGGAACCGCTATATCCATTTCCGATGCAATTTCAGGTTGCATATAACTGTTACGAAACATCTCGATTATTGTAGTTTCTTGAATGTTTATCCCATAGGGTTGGTCTATTATAAATACAACTAATTAATTTTTCTATGTCCATCGTCGGTTAGGTAGATAAAAACAAGAAACAACAGAATAAATACAGAATTATTAAATGAAACTAGGTATAAATACATTCAACATGCACTGTAGACTTTGGCAGTCGGGCGAAAAATCCCAACAAGTTCGGACTCGACGGTTGATCGGCCGATTTCGGGCGTCATCGGACAATAACGGTCGTGTTCGTGTACGCGCTCTCTTTCTTTTACAATTGTTTGATTCGATCATCCGAGTTCGGCCGTCGTCGCCCGAGCAAACTTCGGCCGATGACGGATTAGGTGTACGCGAGGCTTTATGCATTTCTATACTAAGCACTAAAATGAGCTAGTTCTAGCCTATCACTTTTAAGTTCGCCAAATTCTTCTCAAAATCTCTGTTTCAGTCCACCTCTATTTCTCTCACAGAACACCAGCGTGAAATAGTAGCTTAGCGCTGCTGTTTCGTATGATAAGTGCAGAGAACCGGAGACCCGTTTTACTGGAAACGAGGCCTTCCATCTTATCCCTTACGGGTGACAACGCATCTGCATTTTGTTTCGTTACCGAAGATGGGTGTAGAGGTCTATTAGCTACAGGAACCACTTACCATGAGGTGGACTGTGTGCTCGGTTGTTACCCTTATCCTATAAAAAATAGGAGCTTACGGCTTTTATACTTACGTCCCACTGCCAGATATCTGGGGGCACGGTAGTGCCCCCGCCAAGTCGAGCAAAAAAGCGGCACGGCCGTACCATCCTTTTCTCGAAGCAGTTCTGGCCATATACGAAACTCTATAACTACGTTATGGATAAAATTAGAAGCTTGAATGTTAACTAAATAAGTAGGCATTGTATATACTCGGTATATTTCAAATTTCATTAAATTTAAACCAGTAGTTTAAGAATTATAACTAGTCAAAGTTTCATAATTTTGTCACTCACTGACTGACCGATCATCAAAACTCTAAGGCACTTCTAGGAGACAAAGAAACTTAAAATGTTGAAAACAATTAGTGTTTAATATAATAATCAAGGAAAACTTAAAATATTTTGCAATTTCTGTCTAGTTTTCGAGATACATCAACTGAATAATTAACTTTGTAATCCCATATAAATATATAAGGTTATGTAGATACATTTGCAGTGAATGAATCAGTGTACCTATATATGTATAATATAATGGAATAATAGGACCCTTAATTAGGGGCTGAATAAATTAACCGACTTGGTATCACATGGACCTCACAACTTTTTACGGTAGAAGAACTGAGCTGCGAGACTTGTTTTTTTTTTACAATTTATGTTTTTGATGGCATTTTCTTTACCACCGTGCACTACTACGTGCAATTATTTTCTTTTAACACTCCAAAGATGCCAGTGGGCCAAATCCAAATTACCCGGGTACTCTAAAATTTACAACAGGTGGTTTGCACCTGAACTATGAAGGAATTTTTAAATAAAACAAATATAAAAAAAATATTAAAAAGAATTGAAAGACACAAAGAATTACAGCGAAATGGAAGCATAATGCTGCTTTGTTTCGTAGACTAGGCGTAATAGGCATTCCATTTCAGCTCTACAGGATGAAATTGCATCTGCATTTTGATTTATACATGGAGAGGACAACTCTTTCTCTCTTGTTTAGGTAAAATGCGTTGCAACGCAAGCCACGCTTTGCTACAAGACCTCCAGTCCTACCTACGGTTAAAAGTTGCGGGTAGCCTTTTTTAATTTTGCAGCTGGATAGGGGCCATTTTAGGAAGGCGCAATAACTACATATATTTTTGTAATGTATTTCCACTCCTACCTTAACAAACAGGCGGAATAGTTAACACAAAGGTAGTCTCGAATTAGGGTCGGCTAATTTGAATTGATTTTCTGTCGCCAGTCGCCAGAGCTAAATCCATCAAATAGCAACCTGCTCCACCAGCGGGGGATGTGACAATTGTTGTGTTCCTACTCATAATTTAGTAATCTATAATTAGATAATATTACGAGACAACAATATCATCAACGGAAAAGACCCACTGATCTATATACAGCATCACTTTTAAGTGCTGATAATGAAGAAAAAACAGACAATCAACCTCATAGTTTAACCCAGTTCGCATCGACATTATTATATAAAATAAAGCATACAAAACGTAATGAACGGAGGAAAATCCTTCGCAAAATCAAACAGAACGTGATTAAATAACTGACCAAACAAAGCTTTTGAAATAAGTCTTTTAAATATTCAAAATCTTTCGAAGAGGAACAAAGACAAAATAGCCACAATATTTGGACAGGAAATACAGAAAATATTTACAATGAAAAAATAACACTGTCAACAAAACACGATTATTTGCTTCCTCGTACATAATTATATTAATAAACGAATAATCATAAGAATGAAAATTTATAGAAATGAGTTTTATCGTGAAACAAAGCATTCACATTTTTAAATATAAATTATTTAATTTTATACTACGCAACTAAACCGAGTTAGATGAGTGAAAAAGGAAAAAATTTTGAGGTACATGTTCTGTATAACTAATAAATTACAAAATATTTCGAGGATATGTCATTTCTCCAGATACAAGTAAAGCATTTATGATACAAAATAATGTGTAAGAGCTATTTCAGGAGCAGGACCAAATGATACATGCCGACCATTATTTAAACTATTTAAATTATTGACGTTTACAGGTTAACATCTTAGAACTAGGAGTTTTTGTTAGAAATCATCCACAATTGTTTCAGAAATTTGAAATGTTCAATCCACGACTACGCCCCAGAGACACTAACCGCCTTTTGGCTCCATCATGTAAAGGGTCACATTTTGAAAAAAAAATGCTACGTGATGACTATTAAAATTTATAACAAAATTCCCTCTGGTATCAGGGAGTTATCTTCTCCTCTCTTTATAAAGGCGTTTAAATAATGGCTGATGGATAAATGTTTATATAGTGTATTAGAATATTTTGAGATAACATAATAGCTACGTATATAATTAATAATAAATTTGTCATATTTATTATATTAATATAACATTTAGTTTTATGAAATTAATGTATATAGACATTTTATTTCTAAAAACAATAATTAATTCATATTGATTATTTATTTAATAAAATGTAAAATAATGTGTTAAGTAAAATGGAATAATATTTGCATAATAGCCTGAGATTTGTAAATTATAATATTATTGTAATTAAAATAATGAATTCCTTTATACTGTAATGTAATTTAAAATAATAATAGCTTAACTAATCGGATATAATGTTTAATATTAATTATGTAACAATAATGTAACAATTCAATTAACAAATTATGAAAATATGTATATCGTATAATAATTCAAGAATTCTTTATATTTGAATAGTATAAGCATTTAATTGTACATAATATTTGAATTGAAAAACAATATTTGTACATAATTTTAAGTAATGATGAAGTAATTTAAAAATGTAAGATTGGCTTAGTGTAATTAGTTGTATTTCATTAATTTTTGCATGCCAATTATAGCAAAACATGTCAGTTCCACATCATTGACAATCTTATTTACCATGTTTTAAGCAAATAAATGTTCTATTCTATTCTTTACTCCAACACGCGATATGACAGCGTAAAGGACTTTTTTGTCGTAGAATAAGTGTGACAAACGAGCACACATTCTAGATGACGGTTTAAATGGATGCTGTGGACCTACATCCATCCTAGATTATTTTACACTTGTATTCGGTAGGAGCGTGTTACTTCGCCGGCCAAACCGACCCATTCGTGTAGCAACCATAATATATAAACATATGGTGTTTTGTGTTTTATGTGTAGACTAAGTGGTTAGTCTAATTTAAAACATAGTCACATTAAAGAATATGTTAGAGCTTAATCTGAATGACAGGGTAAGAAAAGAATGCTTCGGTTGTTTAGTCATGTAGAAATAATGTGTAACATAACACAAAAACATGTAGAAGTAATGTGCCAAGTGTATGCGCAATCACAGGTGCACTCTCTATTCCCTCACTCTCATAGCACGATGGGACGGTAAACCGACACAATCGGAGAGAGATCAGGCGCAGGACCAACGGCTTTACGTGCTTACCGAGGCACAGGGGTGAAACACCGCCAACTTCCCGACTCCGGGCAGCTACTGAGAATTTCTTGATGGAAAAACTAAATAACTGATTTTTTGGCCCGACCTCATGATCAGCAGTCGCACTACTACAATCACTAGACCAACGAGGCAGTCAATTGATGCAATTCCGATTATATTTATATAAATAACGTGTATGTATACCTGTGTTTGCCACTGAATACCTCCTAAACGGCTGGACCGATTTTGATTATTTTTTGTGTGTTTAAATGGGTCCCTAGATTGTTTATACTTACAACCGTAGCTGGTAGATGGTTCTGTTGTCAAGATCCATAAATCACCCGTGCGAAGTTTATAGTGCGAAGTTATTATAAACTAGCTGTGTACGCGACTTCGTTCGCGTGGGATTTGTATTTTTGCTAATAATAGCATATATAAATATGGTGACGATATATTTGTAATTTTAACTGCCGCGAAGACCTAGAAAGGCACTTATCTGAATAAAAACGTTCAGTTAATCAGTCGATCAGACGAAATAACGAACGAACAAATAGACAAACCCACAAACGAACCAAGGAAAAAAATTTGCAAACCTTACGCTTGTGTTTCAAATTATAAATACATATATATGTACATATAGCACATCGCTAGTAGGTTATAAAACCTGTAACACTCATTGCTCGTGATCATTGAGGGAGCTAAGTCATTGTCATTAATTACTAGAATCATGATGACATGAGTCATGATTATTGTATTGACTTCGGTTTTAAATACGTTTGGATAAATTCAGATTATTTTGACGTCCAGAGGTAAATGAGAATTTAATTTTAAGATTATATTACAATATACACCGGTCAAGCTAATAATAGGTCTCTGTCTTTGAAATAAAGGGTATTTGATTTTCATTAATAGATTCTAACCAGGCGAAGTCGGGGCGGATCGCCAGTTTTAAATATGTAAACATTTTGTGTTCCATAAAACTGTATTGTACTATCTCAACCCAACGCTAGTGAAACAATGTGTAATGCGAGGAAATGTATTAAATGCAGGTTATATTACGAATATTTCCTTGATAGAACGTGGATTGTAGACGTTTTAGGTATAAAATAAAATTGGAAACCGTCTAACTACCCGCTAAGTATTTTAAAGTCACGTGTAGAATTTTTAAAAGACCAAGTATATATTATATTACAACTGCCGTATAATGCCCGTAGGAAGCCTCGGAAAATAATTTTATGAATTTTAGTAACGATGGATAAGTATGACGTACGAATGTGTATTAAAACTGAGAAGGTGTAGATTGTTTTTAATATTACGTACTTCAATTTTAATTTAAGCGTTATAATTTCTCGACGACTCAATTTGACTGCACGTTTGCTTTTGTATGTCTCTAAAGCCGCGTCTCCACCAAAGTTTTGTTGTCAACACAACATTTGCCAACAAAACTTGTTTCCATTTTCGGCGGCAACATCAAAGGAATAGTACGCTTGTTGGCAACATTTGTTCCCTCAGTGGAGACGCTTGTTGACAGAAACATTTGTTGGCAACACGTGTCGGCAACTGTTGTGTTGGCAACAAAACTTTGGTGGAGACGCGGCTTAACGCAACATCTTCGTCAACTATGAACCGGTTTAAATAACAATAAACAGGCGGAATAGGGAACACAAAGGTAGTCTAGAATTGGAGTCGACTAATATGAATTGATTTTCTGTCGCCAGTCGCCAGAGCTCACAGCCCAGAGACAACATCAAGCTCATAATTCAACCCAGTTCTAATCAACGTTATTATATTTATTAAATAAAGCATACAAAACTTAAAGAACGGAAAAATCCTTCGCAAAATCAAACAGAACGTGATTAACTGACAAATAAAGCTTTTATATATTTAAAATCTTTCGAAGAGTAACAAAGACAATATTGCCACCATATTTGGAGAGCAAGTACACAAAATACAAATTTACAATGAAAAAATAAAACTGTAAACAAAACACGATTATCTTCTTCCTCATACATAATTATTTTAATAAACGAATAATTGGTACAATGAAAAATTAAAGAAATGAAATTTATCATGAAACAAAGCACTCAAATGTTTAAAAATAAATTATTGAATTTTATACTACGCAACCAAACCGAGTTAGATAAGCGGAAAAGGAAAAGATTTTAAGGGAACCTGTTCTGTTTAACTAATAAATTAAAAAAATAATTCGAGGATATGTCATTTCTCCAACACGAGTTATGACAGCGTAAAGGACTTTTTTGTTGTAGAATAAGAGTGACAAGCGAGCAAATATTACAGATGTAGGTTTAAGTGGATGCTCTGGATCTACATCTATCCTAGATTATTTTTTTCTGTATACTGTAGGAGCGTGTTACTTTGCCGACCAAAACGACCCATTCGTGTAGCAACCATAATATATAACCATATAATGTTGTGTGTGTTTTATGTGTAGCCTAAGCGGTTAGTCTAATTAAAAATATAGCAACATTAAAGAATATGTTAGAGCTTAATCTGAATGACAAGGTAAGAAAGGAATGCTTCGCTGGTTTGGTCATGTAGAAAGAATGAACGAGAAAAGACTGACAAAGTTAATCTATGATGCAGAATTGAACGGCAGAGGTGGTAAGGGACGCCCTAGATGAAAGTGCATTGACCAAATTAGCGATATATTGAAAATAAGCCAGACTAAGAGTACCTTTAACCTAAGAGCATGTATGCGTAGGGATATGGATGTAAAGGAGACGAAATGGGTGTGTCAGGATCGTGCGAAATGGAAGCCTGTAGTCCCTGTTTACCGCTCTGGTTGACCCAGAGCGGTAAACAGGGATAGCGTGAGTGTATATATTTATGTATAAAAACATAGTTTACGTAAACTTAGCCTCGCTGTCACCTTCCACAGGTAAGCATTCTATTAACATTGTTCATTTTGCTCATTATTGTATGGATATTTTCCCAGTATTAAATTTGCTAAAGAGACAAATGTTGAAAAAAAAAACAAAACAAAATTCAAAAGCAGACAGGAAAAAGATGAAAAACGAAGGCTGCTTCAGTTTCAAACAAGAGTTTCAAGCGCTCTACTTGTAAAGTTGCCAAATTGTTTCGTCATAGCAACCTTTGGAGTCGTTGGCTCACTTTTTGAAAACAGCCACTTCTTTCTGAACTGCTTTTGTTTAATTTTAATGATTTAAACAAAATATTATGATTAATATTATTTTTATTAGTTTCATTGTCATAAGAGGTAGCCTATTAAGGTAGTTTATTACTCTTTATATAATTTATTTAAAAATTATAATATGTGCAATATATATTGTATTCTTTCAATACAAGTACGAAAACAACAAACATTTTCTCACGTGGTTGAGCCAGTGTAGCTATATTATGGTTGTAGCACGAATGGGTCATCTCGACCGGAGAAGGACCACGCTCTCACTAAATACCATCAAAAAATGGTATCTAAATGGTGCTTTTAGTTTTTAGTTTCGTATAATCAGAGTAGAGAACTGAAGGCCCTTTCTATTTTAAACAAGGCTTTCTATATTAAACCTCACAGGTGACAACGCAGTTGCATTTAGACACTTAATTGAAGAAAGATGCAGATTTCTTTGAGCCAAAATATTCACTTATTATCATCAGGTGGACTGTGTGTCCGTTTGTGACCTTTATTCTAGAAAAAGATATAAGTATATAGAAATAAATATTGGAACGTACTCACACGGATTCGTACTATCTAGTGATATGAGAATTAAATTTACAATATCCTCTTTTGTTGAAGTCGGCTAAAAAGATACTTGTGTTAATGTCACAAGTATGTTAATTGAGCAAATACTTAAAGCTTTTAAAGTCTTGTCTAATTTCTTATAAATTCCTTTTAGAACTTAATTACGTTTACTAAAATTTAAAATTGAAGAACGTTTCCTTTTAATATAAAATAAGGGGCAATTAACGACAAAACATCTTAAATAATGATAAGTTGGAACTTGATGTGGAAAATAATTTGTAATATTTAATCTTTGCGTTCTCGCAACATTTAAAAGCCTAAAAACCGTGGTTACTTAGTTTTGGCGATTCTTTCGCCAAAACTAAGTAACCACGGTTTTTTAGTTCACATAAATACGGGAAGACGAACAATGCTCAAAACCATTTTAGATGATTAAAATGTGAAATCATTTAGCTAAATTTTCTCGAATTAAGCGATAAAAAAGCGGTGACGACCAGTCGCGGATACAGTTCCTCCTAAGAATTTACCTATGTACACAATATTTCTTAATTAATTAATTTAGTGTGTCTGTAAGTGATCGGCAGAGTCAGGAAGGGACGCCTCAGACGAAGATTTATCGACCATATTGGTGATATATTGAAAATGGACCAGATTAGGAGTACCCTTAACAGACGAGCGTGTATGCGTACATATATGGATGTAAAAGAGGCGAGATAGATGTGTCAGGGTCGTGTCAAATGGAACTCCGTAGTCTCTGCCTACACCTCTGGGTGACAGGCGTGAATGTTTGTGTGTGTGTGTGTGTGTGTAATTTACTTTATGCCAATATAAATGTGGGTTTACTGTAAAGAATATTTTTTTAAACAAGGTGATAGACGAGCACACGGTCCAACCGATAGTAAATGGATGCTGTGACCGAAATATCAACATCTAACTATCCTCAGATAAGAATCAGAAGATGGACTGCCTTGTTTCCAGTAAAATAAGTCTCCGGTTCGTTACATTCATCACAGTAAACACGGAAGCATTAATCTGCTATTTGAGACTGGTATTCTGTGAGAGCTTGGTCATTTGCCGGTCGATTTGCAACATGGCTCTACTATATGTACTTAATGACTGGCTTTTTCTGCCAGTCTACCCTAGGAAAGAAAGAATTGTGTTGGTAGAGGCAAATATCGAATAAATAATAAAACTGAATAAATTATTATTATTTCAATACGTTTATACGTTTAAATATTCTTTAATATAGTTTTATAACTCTTTAGTGAAACCACATTTAAAGTATTTAGTGCAAGTTTGGGGTTTGCAGCGACGTCTAACCTTAAAGGTATTCAAACTTCACATAAATTTACATATTTCATTATAAATAACTGACACCGACTAAAACAATTTACTCTGAAACAAAACTAATGAATTTAAAACAATAGAATATTTTAAAATTTGCATATTAATACATTAAATTCTAAGTGGTCAAATATATTTTTAAATAATTTGGAAAACCCAAAAGTGAACGTCTCATGAGCGTTACTTTTATATTTGTTAAAAAAATAAAATAAAAATGGTGACGATAATTTTTACCAGAAAAAAAAAAGAATCTGATCGACTTTCATTAATAACTTTTAAACGGTGTTGAGTTCAATAACAAAAATCAATAGGAATGGTGCATATAATATCTGAAATCTTATTTAATAAGCCATGAGAGCCATGCTGCAGCTATATTAATAGTATAGTTGTAGCACGAATGGGTCGGCTCGACCGAGGAAGGACCATGCTCTCACAGAATACCAGCATGAAATAGCAGCTTAATGCTGGAGTGTTTCGTATGGTGAGTTTAGAGAACGGGAGACCCTTTTTACAGGAAAAGAGGCATTCCATCTTAATAATAGTTAAATAAGATTTTTTTGTAGAATAAGGATGACAAACTAGCATACAGTCCACCTGATGGTAAGTAGTTGGTAGATGGTAAGTACTTCTATCTTCGTTTGCGAATTAAAATGCAGATGTGTTGTCAGCCGTGAGGGCTAAGATGGAATGGCTCTTCTCCAGTAAAAAAGGTCTACGGTTCTCTACACTCACCATACGAAACACAGCAGCGTTAAGCTGCTATTTTCATCTAAGATCTAAGATCCAGTCGTGTTACAACTATATTATTAATATAGCTGCAGCATGGCTCTACCACGTATAAAAAATAATTAATAAATTACTTAAGGCCATAAAAGATATTGGTTCTGATAATGATTGTAAAAATAAGGTTAAACTTTACCTATGTAAAAGAAAATATAATTTCAGTTTTGTTTAGTTTACTTACAATATTCCGTCATAGAATTATTAATGAATCAAAATGTGGGCAATGTCATTTTTAAATTTGCATGCTCACTGCGCATCATAAATAAATATAGTCCACACAATTTATCCAATTATTAGCCAACCTATTTTTGCCCTCTCCCTGCACTTATAATTATAATGTAGTGCCATAAATATTTGGCCCTATCCCCGCATTATATATTCATTTCACACTATTTTTTAGTCCATTCCCGGGAAGGATTCTTAACCAAAATTATGGTATGAAATTGTATCCTGAATTGATCCATCGTGTGGACAGTAAGGCTTTGCCAGTTGAGTTTTATAATAAAAGTCAATTTCTTTATAATTTTAAAAGGAATTGTTGTCATTCCCTTTGAATCCTTACACACCGAATTCAAAATATTTGCGTAAAATAGGCATAAAGCTTATTTAGCCAAAAAAAAAAGCTTGCAATAAGGCGCGTTCCAAACTGAAAAGAAATCAATTAGAGTAAAAGCCTGCTTGTTTGTATCCTTAACACCAGCCGTGTACGGATCCTATGTGTTATTTGGACATACTTATCGTTGATTCGAATTTTAATTACGTACGTAAATATAAAAGAACTTTAGCTTCGAAGTGTTTTCTTTAAGGGTGCTGCAAATAACATTACATTTATTGTAATGCATGCTTAGGGTATAAACATTGAAGACGTGTGAAGTCCGGCAACACGCACTGGAATACAGCAGAATAATTGCTCTTTAACCCACTCAGAAGTAATAGAAGACCTATTGCCAGCAGTGGAGCATACATAGGCTGTAACTTTCTTTTTTGTCTTTGCATAATTTAATGAATCTTTGTAAGAATATTTACTTTCCTAATCACCCCGTGGGTGTGGTAAGAGGCGACAGAGAGAAACAAATCAAGAGATGAGTAGCAGCGTCTTCCTAATAACGAAAAAAACTTGTGAGATTGTCTTAATCTAAAAATGATCTAATAGGCATTGATGATTATTTTAAAAAATCTAAATGACGCCACATTAACAAATTCCATCCAGGCGAAGACGGAACGGGTCCCGGTTAAAGTAATAAAATAAGCTGTTCGATAGAGTAGCACGACTTCAAATGTCTACGAGTCGCACATTTCCTTTAAATGTTTACCTTCACCGAAGCACATTAGTTTGATAATTAACATATCCATAAACAAGCAGGAACGGAGCAGCAACGGCTCTCTTATATCATCATTCATCATCATTACATCATCAATACAGCCCTTCACAAGTCCACTGCTGAACATAGGCCTCCCCCAAAGAATGTCACAAAGCACGGTCCTGAGCCACCTGCATCCATCGACTTCCTGCATATCTTACCAGGTCGTCACTCCATCTAGTGGGAGGACGCCCTACACTTCGCCTGCCGGTACGAGGCTGCCACTCGAGAACCATTCTTCCCCATTGATTGTCAGTTCTTCGAGCTATATGGCCGGCCCATTGCCACTTCAGCTTACTAATCCGTTGGGCTATGTCGGTTACTCTGGTTCTACGGCGGATATCCTCATTTCTGAGTTTATCACGCAGACAAACTCCGAGCATAGCCCTCTCCATAGCTCGCTGAGCGACCTTGAGCTTCCTCATCCGGCCAGCAGTGAAGGACCACGTCTCAGTTCCGTATGTCTTCACTGGCAACACGCACTTGGTGTACAGTCTCGTTTTTAAGTTTTGAGGTATACCTGACGAGAAGATGTGCCGTAATTTCCCAAACGCTGCTCAACCGAGTTGAATCCATCGATTGACCTCTCCTAGCCTCTACCTAGCCGGACTATTTGTCCCAGGTAAACCTACTCATTAACAACTTCAAGCTCATTGCTCCCAACAACTACCGGCATAGGTTCAGACATGGACGTTATACATGATTTTTTTTGTCCATGTTCATATTAAGACCTATCCGATGGGGGACATTATTAAGGTTGAAAGGTGTGAGGAATGAAAGAAAAGAATGTTCGAAAGTGTGAACACGAATGATCGAGTTGCTAAGTTTTGTCAATATTGGACTGATCACCTAAATATTTGATGATGCTTTAACTCCTGTTATGGAATTAATTATGAGCGAGAATAATGCAAGTTAGAATATGGAAGTGGAGAGTGCAAGTGTATAAAAGTAACCGATACAGTCAAATAGATAATAACATGTTAGTAAAGAACACGGTAATTAATAAATATGAAAGGAATTAAATTTTAAGAAGGGAATAAAAATAAAATAAAAGATTATCTTGACAAATTAATAATGGAGAGATAAGGGAACGTCCATCACTGGTATAGCGTATAGTCCTCGAGCAGGGTATATTTCCATGATTGGATATCAAAATCGGAAGTAACGGGTACTATGAAATAATAAAATATAGAACTGTATACGCAAAATACTATAGAGTCACTTATATACATCTTATCGTTACATACGGTTCTAAATTAAACTTTCATAATCTTAATAATGTTATTAAGGGCGCTACATGCAAAATCTAATGAAATTACGTTGCTGTGAATTACAAGTACAGTAATAATAATTTTATGAAAACTGTTCACATTTTATATTCAAACTACCAAAATAAACCTTTTCCATATGAAAATTAAACCCAACGTGGCTTCAAGAATGTGGCTATCAACATTAGCGTACCCTGACGGATGACTAAAATTTCATTTCTTGCTTGAAATTAAACGTTATCCGAGAGTGAAATGTCAAGCGCTCGCTGTTATGTGCCTAGCATCTGGACTCTCGAATAACTATCTTAAAAGTTGGAATTATTCGGCACAAATACAACGAGCGGAATTTGAAATAGCTTGCGGCACAGACAACTTACATAGTAAAGAGCTTGCGATAAGGTTGCTAGCTTATCACCATGATTTTAATATCTGGCTTTCGTGTAAGTCTATTTATTTAGTAATTAATTTTAAACCAGCCTCTTGATGAGCTAGACTTGAAATTTTGACCATAGTTTAGAATTTGATGACAAAATAATATGAAAAAAAAAGACGTGGTACATATATTAAAAATAACAATACATTTTTTTAATTCACTTGTATATATCAAAGATACATATTTTTTACTTAGGTAATAATAGTTCTTTAGTTACGAAATTGCCGTTCTGCAGTACTGACCATTTCAAATCAAAATATTTTTTGTTTGGCTGAGAATTCTAATTTCAAATTATTTTAAAAACATGGAATTCTTTTTTCAAAATTCGTCATTTGCTTATTGATTAGTGTTATGTTTTAATCGCATTTGAATATTTTTTGTCATCATGGATAAGTTAAAAATGTGAATGAATATCAGTACCGTTGTAGAAGCAACGCGGCACAAGCGGCACTCAACATAGGCGACGTTTACGGAGCAAATACTACAAAAAACGCACCACCTGTTATTGGTTTTCCCGCTTCTATTGTGGAAATTTCGACCTGAATATGTACCCCGTGGTTGTCTGAAGACTTTGGTCGTCAATGACGAATTAAAGGCGATTGTTGAAGCTGATTACACATAATCAACCAGTCAATTAGCAGCAGCTTTCAACGTCGCCTTCAAAAGAATATTGGCCCATTTACGTCAAATTTATAAGGTAAAAAAGCGTGACAAATGGGTACATTGCGCGTATTGGTCCATTTGCGTCAAATAAATAAGGTAAGAAAACTTAAAAATAGTGACACAAAATGGTTGCCCGACGGACTCAATGATCGCCACAATCCAACTGGTTTTGCAGTTCATGGGCGGCGGTCGACACTTACCATCAGGTGACGACATCTTTTTTAAACAATCCAGGTTGTATAAAATATTGCAGTTAGGCGTACCATATTTTTAATTAAAGTATTTACTATGTTATAAAATAGGCTTAACAACTCTAGTTAGGAAATAATTCCGATAGTACTTTTAGTTGAAACTTTTTATTATAAGGTCTATAATAAAAAAAAAATAACTTTATTTCGTATTTTTTTGTTTTAAATAAAAATGTATTGCAAGCCTAGCGCGAAGCGCGCAAGTATGTTCTGCTAGAGCCTAAAAATAAAGATTCCAACGTTTTCTCTCATGAAATCGTATCTAGCTATTATATTATACATGTAAACTCCTCCTTCGGCCGAGGAGTTGCAGGAGATGGTAACTACAATGAGTGGAGCTTTTGTTAGGAAGGGAATGATGATGAATGTAAGGAAGACGAAAGTGATGGTGTTTGATAGAGATGAAGAAGTGACAGACTGCAATATCGTGATTGGAGATGAACAAATTGAACAGGTGAGAGAGTTTGTTTATCTGGGTTCAAAGTTTACAATAGATGGAATGTGTTAGAGTGATAACAAAAGAAGAGTGAATGCAGAAAACATGATGAATGGAGCTTTGCACTCCTTTATGAGCAATCGGAAGGTGTCTAACAAGGCTCGATTGGCTGTCCATCTGGGGGTGTTGGTTCCGACCTTCATGTACGGAAGTGAAAGTTGGGTATGGCAGAAGAAACACGAAAGCAGAATAAATGCAGTTGAGATGGGAGCGTTAAGAAGTATAATAGGAGTTAAACTGAGTGACAGGATAAGAAATAGTGAAATAAGGAAACGTTGTGCTCTGAAAGAAGATGTAGTGACAAAAATAGAGAAAGGTATGGTGAGATGGTTTGGCCATGTCGAGAGAATGAATGAAGAACGATTAACGAAATAAGTGTATAAAGCGAGTGTGAATTAAAGTGATGGAAGGGGTAGACCTAGGCAAACAGTTCAATACCAAATCAGGGACGTCTTGAGAAAAGGCCAGGTCAAGAGCATCCTAAACCGTAGAGCATGTATGAACAGAATAATGAAAGTGGACGAAGCGAAACAAGTATGTAAGGATCGTAGCAAGTGGAAAGAAGTGATCTCTGTCTACCCCTACGGAAAAGAGGCATGATTATATGTATGTATGTATGTAAATGATATAAAAAGTACATTGTCAGAAAGATAAATGATTGTTGAACCTATTAATATTTTTATTAATCGCCGTAGAAAATTATTATGATAAAATAACTTAATTAATTTTTATAAAACTATTAATTTTAATTAAAATTAATAAAATCTTATAAAATTTAATTATTAATAATCAGTGTTGCCACCTCTGATTTTATTCTCAATACATATCAACATCGTTTGTTCATACTTAAAATTAAACTGTCAATGTCTTGATACGGTATGACGTCCCATGTTCTTTGCAAGTGTTCGTAAAATTGTTGTTCCGTCGTCAAATTTGGCGGGAAATCTCTCAAAACTTTTCATTGCAACATGTCCCAGGCATGCTCAATAGGGTTTAAGTCGAGTGACTGTGCAGGCCAACCCAAAACTTGAATATCGTGGTCTCGGAGAGCGGCCGACACCAGCCGGGCCATATACGAAGGAACATTATCGTGCATGAGTAGAAATTCCTGGCCTATTTGGATTCTGTGTGGAACAATAACTGGCTCTACTACTCTCTTTGTGGTATTCTTGTGCAGGCATACTGCCTTCAATCCAAACCAGCTGTGTTCTTCCGCCAAGACAAATTCCTACCTACACCATGATTGTCCCGTCTTCATATCAGTGAACCTCTTGACAGTGCCGTAGACGACTAACTCTGCCTAGAGTTCTCCAAACGCGTGTTCTTTGTGAATCCGGATAAAACCTAAACTGGGACTCATCGGTGAATAGCAAGAAAGGTCATGGTCCGTCACTCCATGGTAAATGCTCCCGAGCCCACTAAAGCCGCCGACCGCGATTGCCACGTCCCAACGCTGGAACACGTTGCGGTCTTCGAGCATGAAGACTAACTTCATGCAACCTCCATTGCACGGTTTGGTCGCTTACAAGCAACTGGTGGTCCTCCTGGAACCTTTGTAGTAGTTGCATCACTGTGATATTGGGTTGTCTTCTGGCTGTCATTTGGAGAAATTGATTCTGTCTCTGCGTAGTAACACGATATCTACCCGTGTGCCGTTTAACCACATTCCCATTACTGTGATAACGTAACCACAACCTTGATATCACGTTATGGCTGGTGTTAGGGCTTCAGCAACGACGCGTGAGTAGCACCATTTCCTAACATGTCCACGGCTCGTGACATTTCATCTCTACTCAAATGACAAGTACTCAAGTGACATGACTCTTAAAGCTCACACGGCACATTAAATTAAAAAAGAACACAATCTACTCCCTTTTCATTCATTAATATCAGTAGAGCAATTTTAATTTTCCTTGAAGTAACGAATTACTAACAATTTTGCCGCCGTATTTTGTCTTTTCTTTTGTTTTTTTTTTAATTTTTAAAATAGAATGAAAGAGGTTTCAATACGTAATTTTTATGGAAACTAAAAAGATTCTAAACTATAAAGTCGTAAATAATTTAGGATTAAGGTATCACTAGATTCTGTTGATGTGTGTAGAGATGATGATGGTATAGTGGTTTATCGTTCTTCATCACAACATTGCAAATATTCCCCTATAAGGAAATCTATGGGGAGGCCTTTCTTCATTTGTGGACTTTAATAGTCTGTTACGATAACGGTAATATTGCAAGTAATAAATAATAGATTTTATGTATTATTTACCAATGTCAATTACAATTTGCGTCTTTCTAGGATAATTATTAAATAATATATTAAGGTGTAAATAAAAATGTCACTCATAAACTTTAAACATTTTGCTTGCAAAACGGGCATCAAAATCCACTCTCATCAAAATTCTCTCTGTTGCGATGTACTGAACGTCTAAAGAACTTACTGTGCTTAAGTGCAGAGCGCCTCACAAGGGACTTACAGGCGACGATTAGCTTAAAACGCCTGCTTTACGTCCGCTATATGACATAAATTTAGGCGCTGATAACTTTTCATAAAACGTCATATGAATCGCAAATAAAACAACATAGTAAAATATTTTTGTCGCTCAAATTATAGCACACTAATTTTTCATATAACACAATGCAAGAGTTAAAAGTTAACGACTAGAACTTTGTCTGACAGTTACATCAAAATCTTCATCCCCTATTTTTGCACTCTTAGGAATGAAATTTTATCTTCAAATTTATAATATGGCACTTTATTTATTCAAAACCGAAGGCACGATATATTTCACTACAGCATACTACAAGCCGTATAATGGCATTGTAAGAACATCCTCTACATATCGCAGCTACATATCTCTACATATCCCAGCATGTCGTCCCGTGGGTGTTAAAGAGGCGACAGTGTGAAACAAACCGGGTTATAGGCAGTACTTATATAGAATAAGGGTGACAGTGGATGATGTGACCCCTGAGAGTTATCACCCCTGAGGACTAAGATGGAATGCCTCGTTTCCAGTAAAAACGATCTCCGGTTTTTACTCACCATAGGAAACACAGCAGCATTAAGCTGCTATTTTATGCTGGTATTCTGTGAAAGCCTACTCCTACCCCGGTATAGCCGACTCATTCGTGCTACAACCACAATACAGTTGCGGCGTGGTTTCACCACGTATAAATCCTATAATCCTAATAACATCTAGAAAAATGTTACTTTGTTAGGAATAGACCTTACAGGGTACACACTTGAGTTGGAAACAGCGCAAACAAAAAGTGGTTAATTCTCCTTTATTTAAGTTTTTTAACATCATAAACGTGTAACAACAGATTTTAGGATGAACATGCTCATTCAATACTCTCTTATGGTGTTATCTTGTGGGGAAACTGTTTTTACATAACCAATTTATTCATATTACAAAAGAAGTGTTTACGAATATTAACGAATATAGTACAAATGGAATCATGTAAATCTCACTTTGCTAAACATGAAATACTAACACTTGCGTTTCTCTACATCTTATAAGTCTTGTAAACTTGTCAGGAAATACCTAAATCTCAACATAATAGAACGCAACAAAAATAATATAAATTTATTTATACTTAGGATATTATGTACCCTCTTCCAAATTAAAATTAATTTCCTCTAATCCTCACGCTATGCCAATAAAATCATATAACCATTTACCGAATTATATAAAAAATTTAGTAAACCCTGTGCAATTTAATAAACAATTTAAAAAATTCCTTATTAATAGAAGTTAAACGATAAATAATAAAAAAGGAAGAATACTTGGATTACATTTTATTTTAAAATTTTACTAATTTAAATAAAATAATATGAATGTCTACGATATGATATTTAATAATTTATGGTTAAGAGCTAGATAATTCAAAAATAGTTACCTAAAACCATACTAAAAAACTTTTACTATAATTAAATAGGTTCTCAAGCCGGGGCTTTAATTATTATTATTATTTTATTATTGCATACCTTACGCTAAAGCGCAAGGTATGTTCTACTATCGCCTAAAAATTAAGATTCCAACATTTTATCGAATAAAATCGTATCTAGCAATCATATAATACATATTATAAATGATATAAATATTTTTTTAAATCGATTAATTGCTATTTTAAAATAAAAAAAGGGTTTTAGTGGCTTATGGTGTGGATTTATCATGACCCTGTGGCTTGTAATCATGATAACTTTTGAAAATATCAATTATTTAACTCAATCTATTTTTTAATCTCTTCATCTATCATGTGGGAAGCCACTGAATGTAAATGGCAGTGTAATTTTGTTTTGTTTAGCTATAATTAATTTTTTTCGGCTCCAAAATGGCGAAATTTTCATTGATTTGTTAGCCTCGTATATAAATTATTTCTGTAAATGGGGAGCTACAGCCACAGAGTAGTATAGTTCGGCTTCAGTCACCGTCGTGGGTGGACATTGTTTCGGTTGTTTGCAGCGGCTCAAAAAGATCGCTGTACAAATACACAATATTCGAATAACCAAATTTCTTAAATACTTGATTATAATAATAATAAAAGATTTTTTTATTACAATATTTAAAAGCACGGAATAAATAATAGTAGTACGTACTAAAAGTAAGTAGTATATTTTTTTGTTATGGGTGACATTTTCATGGTTTTCGAGGGTGCTGAAGCCGATAGTGCTGTCGAAATGTAAATCCAAGATGGCGGCTGCAATATGTATCAATTTTTTCATCATGAGTGTCATTTTCATGGTTTTCGAGAGAGTTGAAGCCGATAGGGTTGTCGAAATGTAAAGCCAAGGTGGCGGCTGCAAAGGGTATCAATTTTTTCATCATAGGTGTCATTTTCATGGGTTTCGAGGGTGTTGAAGCCGATAGTGCTGTCAAAATGTAAATTCAAGGTGGCAGCTGCAATAGGTATAAATTTTTTCATCATGGGTGTCATTTTCATGGTTTTCGACAGAGTTGAAGCCGATAGGGTTGTTGAAATGTAAAGCCAAGGTGGCGGCTGCAAAGGGTATCATTTTTTTTATCATGGGTGTCATTTTTATGGGTTTCGAGGGTGTTGAAGCCGATAGTGCTGTCGAAATGTAAATCCAAGATGGCGGCTGAAGTAGGTACCAATTTTTTCATCTTGGGTGTCATTTCCACGGTTTTCGAGAGTGTTGAAGCCGATAGTGCTGTCGAAATGTAAATCAAAGATGGCGGCTGCAAAATATATCAATATTTTCATCTTGGGTGTCATTTTCATGGTTTTCGAGGGTGTTGAAATGTATTTAAACTACTTTAAAATTCCGTATAATCATGTTAGACGTAATTTTTTTAATATGCCCTATTGTATGCCCAATTGGATTTACCAATATAATTGTTATTGTTGTCTGTGTTTTTGTCAAATTCAGAAACCATTAAATTATGAGAAAATTTTAGTCACTCTTTTATGTAATTTTTTGTACTTGGTTATTACTTTTTAAAGTTTTAGAATGTATAAGTGCGCCTGATCTTCAATTTTTTTATAAGATAAGGGTGCCAAACGAGCATACAGTCCACCTGATGGTAAGAGGTTGCTGTGGCCCATAGACATCTACATCTATCTTCGATTACGAATCAAAATGCAGATGCGTTGTCGCCCATGAGGAATAAGATGGAATGCCTCATTTCCAGTAAAAAGGGTCTCCGATTCTCCACACTCACCTTACGAAACACAGCAGCGTTAAGCTGCTATTTTACGCTGGTATTCAGTGAGAGTCAGGTCCTTCCCCGGTCGAGCTAAACTATTCGTGCTAGAACCATAATATAGCAGCAGCATGGCTCTACTATGTATAATAACAATTTTTTTTATTTAATTTTTTAAAAACGTTACCCCCACACTAGGATTTTCTCCTGTACCGTGGAGGCAGTTTACAAACACAAATTGCACAAGAACAAATATCCAGACCCGGAACAATTATTTATCATCATCATCATCATTACAGCCCTTTACAAGTCCACTGCTGAACATAGGCCTCCCCCAAGGAATGCCACAAAGCACGGTCCTGAGCCAACTGCATCCATCGACTTCCTGCATGTCTTACCAGGTCGTCACTCCATCTCGTGGGGGGACGCCCTACACTTCGCCTACAGGTACGAGGCTGCCACTCGAGAACCTTTCTTCCCCATCGGTTGTCGGTTCTTCGAGCTATATGGCCGGTCCATTGCCACTTCAGCATACTAATCCGTTGGGCTATGTCGGTTACTCTGGTTCTACTGCGGATAACCTCATTACTAAGTTTATCACGCACAGAAACTCCGAGCATAGCCCTCTCCATAGCTCGCTGAGCGACCTTGAGCTTCCTCATACGGCCAGCAGTGGAGGACCACGTCTCAGTTCCGTAAGTCATCACTGGCAACAGGCACTGGTTCTACAATTTCGTTTTAAGGTTTTGAGGTATGTCTGATGAGACGATGTGTCGTAGCTTCCCGAACGCTGCCCAGCCGAGTTGAATCCGTCGATTGACCTCTCGGTCGAAGTTGGACTTACCTAGTCGGACTATTTGTCCCAGGTAAACATACTCGTCAACAACTTCGAGCTTAGTGCTCCCAACACCGGCATAGGTGTGGCATGGCCATTAAACAAAATCTTTGTTTTGTCCATGTTCATCTTAAGACCTATCCGTTGGGAGACACTATTAAGGTTATTGAGCATAGTGCTTAGGTCCTCCAGCGATTCTGCCATAAGGACTATATCATCGGCAAATTGAAGGTGAGTGATGTACTCGCCATTGATGTTAATACCGTATCCTTTCCAGTCCAGAAGCTTGAAAACATCTTCCAATGCAGCGGTGAAGAGTTTCGGGGATATAACATCACCCTGTCTTACACATCTCTGCAATTGGATAGGTTTCGTACTCTGGTTTTGTACTCGGATAGCCATCGTAGCTCTACTGTACAAACACTGCAGAACTTCAATATATCGACAGTCAACTTGGCAACGCTGAAGGGACTGCAGCACCGCCCAAATTTTGACGGAATCAAAGGCTTTCTCATAGTCCACATACGCCAGACATAATGGCAAATTGTACTCTTCGGAATTCTGTACAATTTGACGAAGGGTATGAATGTGGTCTATGGTGCTAAAGCCTTTTCGGAAACCGGCTTGTTGGGGAGGCTGGAAGTCGTCAAGTCTGCGCGCGAGACGATTCGTAATGACTCTCGAAAACAGTACGTAGACGCGGCTCAGAAGGGAAATCGGTCTGTAGTTCTTCAAGAGAGCGTTGTCACCTTTCTTGAAGAACAAGACCACCGCACTTCTGCTCCACGCCTCCGGTGTAATGCCACCATGGTGGACGGAATTAAAGAGCTTCTGAAGGACTTCAAGTACCGGTCTTCCGCCCGCTTTCAGAAGCTCCGCTGTAATTCTATCCTCGCCTGGGGCCTTGCCGTTTTTAAGGTGTTGGAGAGCCATTCTAATCTCGCTCAGACTGACGTCCGGGATATCTTCGGAATAGTGTCGGATAAGACTCGTTCTTGGATCGTTACTCAAACTTGCGTGTGGCTCCAACGATGACGTGTACAGCTGCCCATAGAACCTCTCAATCTCACTCAAAATCTCAGGTGCCCCGGAAACGATGCTGCCACATTCGGTCTTCAGCTTTGACAGTTGGCTCTTTCTGGCAGACAGATCTATGGCAAAGACTTTGGAGCCTTGGTTCCGCTCGATCGCTTCTTCAATACGAGCTGTATTGAAGTTGCGTAAGTCCCGCCGCATGAATTTGGAGATCTGTCTGTTCAGTTCCTGTATGCTGTCAAATCTGTTGAAGAATGTAGCCTCATCTCCCGTCTAACAGCCATGAGATTAAGAGTGTGATCGGAGAGTTTTTGTGTTCTTCTGCGGCGGGTCTTGCAGAACTTAGCTCCGACCGCATGGACAGTTTCCACAAGCTTGTCATTCATATCGTCCACTTCATTGCAGTCTTCTAGGCACTGAAAACGGTTTAGTAACTCGAGCTGAAAGAGTTTCGGGACTCTGGATTAGAGCACGAGGGGGACGGAGCGTTGACTTCATCAGACGAGACCTCTCCAACTTAACATTTAGGTTCAGTGTGCCTCTAACCATTCGGTGATCGCTGCCGGTTTTCACCCTCGCGATCACTGAGACATCACTGAACAGTTATCGTCTGGTCGCCATAATGAAGTCAATCTCATTTTTTGTCGACCTGTTGGGGCTCGACCAGGTCCACTTCCTGTGGGGCCGCTTCTGGAAGAAAGAGTTCATCATAAAGAGTCCCTCTTTCTCCATGAAGTCGGCCAGCTGCTGGCCCCTTGGGTTCCGTTGCCCTATTCCAAATTTCCCTACTTTCAGCTTACCATTCTCTCTTGTGCCTAGTTTTGCATTGAAGTCTCCCATTAACACCGTATATTGGGTTTTGGAGGAATGCATGGCTCTAGAGATATCCTCATACATTTCCTCCACCTCCTGATCGGGATATGCCGAGGTTGGTGCGTATACCTGTATGACCTTCAGCGAATACCGTTTGGTGATTCTGAGTATAAGGTACGCAACCCTAGTCGACACACTCACAATCTTTACAACGTTGTTAACGAGAGACTTGTGGACGATAAATCCGACACCTCCTTGGGACAGATGGTCGCCCTCACGGTAATAGAGCAAGTTGCCGGATTCGAGGATTACCGTGTCCTCCCCCTCTCTTCGGACTTCGTATAATCATATAATATGCCAGCGTAACTTGTCTATCTCTTATTCCAGCTCCACAATCTTCTCGTCAGTCCTCAGGGTGCGTGCGTTGTATGTTGCCAGGTCGAGTCGTCGTAGGTGGCAACCGAACCTCCACCGGAGATTCTTAGCAGCCCCTGCCCCGCCGTTACCATGGTCGCCACCGTAGCCAGGAATAGCGGGGCCGCCGGCGACTGGGGGCCGTCTTTTTGTTACATTCATTCATAGGGGGTATTTGCCATAGTTGCCACGCTTGGCGAGCGGGTTGGCAACCGCAGTTTTTTTTTTATTGTACTTCGGCTATTATCAGTGAGATGCTGCTGCCCATCTCCCGCCTGTTTCCCTTTGTCGCCTTTTACGACACCCACGGGAGGATATGGGGTAATGGATATTCTTGACCGCCACTACACGGCACTACACGACACAATTATTTATAGGCCATACAAATACTTTTCCGTGCGGGATTCAAACCCGTGCCCCCCAGCGCAAGCAACTCATTGCTAAGCCACTGCGCCACGGAGCCGTCAAACAATTAAAGTTTATTTAACTTTAGAACCTTTGCTCGGCGCTTCAAGTAGTGTAAACCGCAGTGGAAATAGCGGGTCCGTAATAAGTATCAATCACGCAATCTATTTCCTACGGTAATATTCGCATTGCTGGCTTTTATATCAATTTAATGGTTACTGACGGAACGGAGTGTATGCGCTTAGGGTGAGTGGTTGTTTAATTGTTTGTTTGTGTGTGCAAACTAATGTTCCAATTTATCTCCAAAACGGTTGGACCGATTTAGATACGGTTTTCTGTAAATGGTTTCTGGCTGAACTTTTACATCTGTTGTGGGTTTTCAAAAAAAATTTCTGCCGACTTCAAAAAGGAGCCGGTACTCAATTCGACTGTATGTTTGTTTTTAATGTTACCTCATAACTTTTTACTGGGTGAACCGATTTCGATGATTCTAATTTTATTTGAAAGCTGGTGCTTCACATGTTGTCCCATATAAACTTGATCAAACCTGACCTATAGTTTTTAAGTTATTCTTAAAAATTGATTTTGAAGTCAGTTGTACAAAATGTATAATTTTAAATAAAAAAGAAAAAACTAAAAAGTAATATTAATAATATTACTTTTTATTTTTATTCTTTATTAGCGTTATTTTTTGTCAGGAAAATTTGCGGGTGCGTGCCGAACTACTTACCAAAGTTTTATCGTATTCGGATGAATAGTGTAGGACGTATACTTGACCAACTAATATTCACATTATATATATTACGACTAAATGAGTTTTTAAAGACGACTTGTAGTATAACCTTTCGCAAATCTAGAACCTTAATTTAGCAGACTTAACCGGCAACTCGATGGGTAAGACTTTGATCTCCGTCAGCACCGATGACATTGTTAATTGCAACTTGTAAGTGCTGTACCACGTTTACGTGAACACTGAAGCAGCACGGCGGGCTAATTGCATTATGAACCTCTCAAAAATTAAAAAAGGTGTATGTTATATGACTTTAGAATATATTATTACCATAACATTTTTTTGCCAGATTCTGCAAAGTTATTCATAGACTAGCTGTTCCCCGCGACTTCGTCCGCGTGTAATTTAGGTTTTTAACTTTTTTGCGCGGTACCCTATTTTTTTTCTAATACAAAAGTCTAAGTTACTCCTCATAACATCAGCTGTCTGCCAGTGAAAGTCCCATCAAAATCGGTTCAACCGATTCGGAGATTAGCCAGAACAAACAGACAGACAGACAGACAGACAGACATACAGACAGACAAAATTTAAAAAAATATATGTTTTTGTTATAAGTACGATATATACTTTCATATACATTTAGTGAAAAGATGTTATTTTGACGATACAAAGAGACACCCCAATTTATTTATTTGTATATATAGAAGATACAGCGATCAAATCGACATTCACTTTAACTCACCCAGAATATTCTCTAAGTCTCGAAGTGTCTCCGTAAATGTATAAGTTAATAGCGTAAAGTAAAATAGATATTTTTTTAAAGTTTACGTAGCACTATTCTTAATAATAGATTTATTTATAATTTTAGTTAAGGAATAACTTATTGTTTTTTCAGTTTATGTTTTATAAAATTAATTGCATGCGGAGTTTACCTTTAAGTAATTGTAGCACTTTTGTTAATACTTTTAAGTAATTGTACTAATTTGATGTGTTAGTGTTAGCAATTGTTGGTAAACTAATAAAGGAAAAAAGCATTATGATGTTATGGAGAGCCTATCGGTCTGTGGGTAACACCCGCTTTGACGGTTCTAATGGAATTATTTCCGTGATTTGTCGTCATCACTGGAGGCAAAAAGATTATTTTTTTTCGCTAAAAGGCTATAATATAGCTATTCTGCAAGGAAACGAAGCCAGTGTGCTTGCAATGAATATGACTGTATGATACTTTTTCATTGCAATAAATATTTTATGTTAGTTATGGAATTATAACTCAAAAGTTGTATCATATTTGCAACTAAATTATGTTTTTATTCTGTGTATTGGAGGAGTAAGTGAATTTTGCACCCATATCGTCCCATGGTTCCCATAAGACACGACATAGGCAAATAACATTAATAGACCAAAATCTCAACTATTTTAGCAGTTCGACCCTAGTTGTGTTCTATTATAATTAAAGGCAGTAAGACATACCATGTTAATTCTCATGGATGACCGCGTCTTTGGGCTTCTTTGCTTGAAGTTGTTGTACATGAATAGCTGTGACTGCCTTGTGTGTCAAGTGGTCGTAAGTGCGAAAGATTATATGGTCACCGGTTCCAATTCAGGGTCAGGCCAAAATTCGATTCTCAGTAGCAGCGCGAAGTTGGCGTTGTCACGACTCCATGCCTTCAAAGTGCATGAAGTAGTTGGTCACTCCCCGGTCGTGTCAGATTGCCGTCCCATCGGACAATGAGAGTGAGGGAATAGAGCCTGCAGCAGTGGGTCATGCACACGCTCGTGCACTTTATTCCTGTTCAGCGCAGATGGCATGACAGTGAGACGGTGAGACTGGCCGGCGTGACCAAAATTCGAACCGCATGGCGATGTTATTATATGTCTAGCTGCAGTAACCACTTACAATCAGGCGGACTGTGTGGTGGTTTGTCACTCTAATTAATAATGCAAAAACATCCCGACGACCTTACTGCCACGGTGAATTGGCGATATAGTTATGCAGCACAACCAAACGCCGATATTTTACGAGTAAAGTTAATATACCTACGGGTTTTAATACATTTAGTAACAAGTTTAACAATTTATTTACAAAATTGACGTGTCCCAACTGAAATAAATTAAACTGCATTACATGTCAACGTAATCAACCACCCGAACAGAGTCCAAACACTAGAAATAATATTTCGGACGTCAGCATCGGCTTTTAGCCCAGCCTCCATGATTGGTCAGGAACAAAATTGATATTGAATCGAAATTCATAAGCGAAATGCTGTGAGGGTCAAACTTGAACCAACTAAAAGATAGACGGGACATTATGTTCA
Source organism: Parnassius glacialis (assembly GCA_033319125.1). NCBI lineage: Eukaryota > Metazoa > Arthropoda > Insecta > Lepidoptera > Papilionidae > Parnassius > Parnassius glacialis. The sequence continues at coordinate 4,649,253 of JAVANC010000006.1, forward strand.
TTTCATGTGACTTCTTGACTCGCACTTACGCTTATATTTATTTTATACAGTAAGGATGACAAACAAGCACACAGTCCACCTGAAGGTAAGTGGATGTTGCGGCCCATAGACATCTAAATCTATCCTCGATTAAGAATCAAAATGCAGATGCGTTATCATACCTGAGGTTTAAGGTGGAACGCCTTCTTTCCAGTAAATAGAATCTTCAAATCTCTATACTCACCATACGAAACACAGCAGCATTAAGCTGCTATTTTACGCTGATATTCTATGAGAGCGCGGTACTACCTCGGTCAAACCGACCCATTCGTGCTACAACCATAATATAGCTGCAGCGTGGCTCTACCATATAATGGATATTTTTTCTTTGGAGTACGCCAATATTCAGCTGTAGCTTTTTGTTGATTTTTATGAATGAAATCATGAATATGAGATAGAGAGTATATAAAACGACTAAGTCTAAGTTATAATAGTGGGCCAAATATAACTACAAAATTATAAAATGTAAACAAAATGTAAAGGCTTGTTCAATTTTTTTTAAATTCCATAGAGTACTGCCAAAAGATATCGTTAAATATTTTAAAACTATTGATGTTAAGAAAACGGCAGACTGCCGACGGGCGTCCCCCCAAGGCGACGCATACCAGCTCGTCCCCGTTACTGTGGAATGCAGCGCGCAAAGCGGCGATGGGGACCGCCACCCGTCACGCACAGCCCGACACGGCGGAAGGTGGAGGACAGAGTGCAGAGTTGGCACGTGGAATGTTAGAGGAGGCATGAGAGATAAGACGAATGAGTTGATCGAAATAATGAAAGAAAGAGAATTAGATGTCGTGTGTATGTCGGAGACCAAATGGAAGGGCAGTGGTACTGAAGAGCTCCCTGGCGGGGTGTTAGCTCTATGGTCCGGAGTCCCGTAGAGCGAGAGCGCCCGCCAGGGAGTGGGGGTGCTGCTGTCGTCTCGGTAGTTCGATGTTATGACTGAATATGAGGTTGTGAACTCAAGACTTCTCTGGGTTCGCTTTAAATTGGGACTGAAGAAGTTATTCCTTTTGGCTGTTTATGCGCCGGTAGCTTCGTCGTCCAGGGCTGAGCTGGAGGAGTTTTGGGAGAATGTAAGAGAAGTTCTAGATTTGGCTAGGGGAAACGAAAGAATTGTTGTATGTGGTGATTTGAATGGATGGGTTGGTACCGCTCGACCAGGGTACGAGTCGGTGCTTGGAAAGTTTGGGGATAAAAGGGTTGATGATGCTGGCAAACTTATACTGGCGGTATGCAAGGAAAAGGGTCTTCTTGTGACAAACACTATGTTTAATCACAAGAAAATCCATATGTATACTAGAGAAAGAAAGAATGAGAGAAGTATGATCGATTTGTTCCTGGTGGATGACCGACTGCGAAAACAGGTGATGGATACGCGAGTGTTCAGGGGTGCTGACCTGGGAACGGATCACTATCTAGTGATTACTAGATTTAGGGGTCTGTTCGCGGGTTGGCGCTACCGGACGGCAGTAACAGAACCACAGTCGGTCTGTCGCATCCGAAGCTGGAAGCTTCAGGAAGCGGATACTAGGGACAAATATCATGCGAGGGTAGCCGAAAAGCTTGACAACATCGATGGCAGAAAAGAATGTGTTGAAAGAACATGGCAGAAAAGAATGTGTAGAAAGAACATGGCAGAACCTTAGAGATGGAATGGTAAGTGCAGCGGAAGAAGTGTGTGGAACAATTAAAAGCGGCAGTAGTAAAAGAAGAGATGCATGGTGGAATGATGAAGTGAAAGAAGCTGTAAAGAAGAAGAAGAAAGCATGGTTAGACTACTTGGCCTCTAGTAATGATAAGGATATGAGAGAGAAGATGAAAGAAAGATATAAGCTGCAAAAAGTTCACACGAAAGCATTGATTGAGGAAGTGCGTGAAAGGTGTAGAATGGAAGCGGACGAAAGGTTGTCGCACAACTTTAAGAAGAAATCCAAACTCTTCTGGAAAGAGGTTGGAAGGACCCGAAGTGGTGCGACGGCCTTAAGAATGAACAAAGTGCTTTCGAGAAATAATGACGTCCTCTCAGACAAATCGGACGTCATGCAGCGATGGAGCGATTTTTATAGAGAAATGTATGCGTGTGATGATCTTAGTGAGGGATCCGGGGATGACGCCGAGACTGGTACGCCAGACCCGGACCTCGATGACACTGAAGTCATCAGTATGAAAGAGATTGAACGTGCGATTCGAAATTTGAAATGTGGTAAGGCTGCGGGACTAGACAGAGTTACTGCTGAAATAGTCAAGTATGGTGGGCCTCGCGTCTGGGACAGCTTTCATCTGCTGTGCAATTTGTGCTGGCGGACGGGGGATGTCCCGGATGATTGGCGATCCGCAGTCATTGTGCCTTTATATAAAGGTAAAGGTTCACATTTTGACTGCGGGTGCTATCGGGCGATCAGCTTGACCAGTTTAGCAAGTAAAGTTTACTCGAAGGTTTTGACACGTAGGATGCAAGAGAAATCGGAAAGATTTCTATGGGAGGCACAATGCGGATTTAGACCTGGAAGAGGATGCACGGATCAAATGTTTTCTCTCCGCATGAACACGGAGAAGCTTCTGGCTGCTAACCAGAGGATTTTCTGTGCTTTTGTGGATCTTGAGAAAGCATTTGATAAGGTTGTAAGGAAGAAAATGTGGAAACTGTTGCCGGGGTATGGTGTGGATGGCCGATTGCTAAGGGCTGTGCAGTCACTTTACTGTGACTGTAAAGCCTGTGTGCGGGTAGGGCATGACCTGTCACCCATGTTTAGCGTCCAAACGGGCGTAAAACAGGGTTATGTCATGTCTTCCTGGCTGTTCATACTGTATCTCGACAGCTGTTTACAGAAGCTGAAAGATAGCTGTTTGGGTGTGAAATTGGGTGACAATAAAGTAAATTGTCTGCTGTATGCTGATGATGCAGTGCTTATTGCACCATCAGAGGCAGAACTGCAGGCATTAGTCACGTGTATGAAAGAGGAATGTGAAATTAAAGGTCTCCGTTTGAATGCTAATAAAACTAAGGTTCTGGTATTTGAAAGGGACGAAGAGAGAACGAAGTGTGAAATATGGGTAAATCAGGAATGTCTAGAACAGGTAAATGAAATTGTATACTTGGGGAGTGCTTTTAGCCGGGATGGAAGATGTGATTTAGATGTGGACAGGCGTGTCGCTGCCGGGAACAAAGTCAAGGTGCCCTGACTGCGTGAGGCAAAAGGCAAGGCGTAGTAAAGAGTGCACGCCTTGCAGTACATAACGCAGTGTTGGTACCGACTTTGTTATATGGCAGCGAAACCTGGGTATGCCAGAAGAAGCATAAAAGCAAGTTGAATGCAGTGGAGATGCGATCTCTTCATAAAATGTGCGGCGTTACCATGGCCGACCGAAAGCGAAACGAAGAGATTCGCAATATGGCAGGTTTGAAAGATGACCTTATCACAAAAATTGATAAGGGCGTGCTTAGATGGTTTGGGCACGTTGAGAGAATAGCGCGAAAGTTAATATTAAAAGGTGTCGAGGTAGACCGAGACTAACTTTCGAAGACCATGTGAGCAAACTGCTCGAAGAGGGGAGGGTCAAGAGTACTCGGATACCTAGACGTGCATGTATGAAGAAGATAATGAATCTGAAAGAAGCGAAAGAGGTATGTAAGGATCGTGACACTTGGCGATCTGTTCTCTCTGGCTACCCCGTCAGGGATTGTGCGTGACGATAAGTAAGTAAGTAAGTAAGTAAGTAAATATCTGTTATGACTTAACTTGTGTCAGGACTTGTTAGAAAGATACCGTGCCATCACTTGGTTTTCTTCCCTATGTCGCCTCTTATGACACTAACGGGACGATATGGATATTTTTACATGTTTGTGTTTGTTACTACATGATTGAACCAAGTCTTAAAATAAAGTGAAACAAAGATCGGTTTGGTAAATTTCGTAAACTCAAATTTTTTTAAAACATTTTAAACAAAAATACAAATTCTCAAACAATTAACACAATAATTGTAACTGCAATCTTGAATCGTATATTCCTAGTAAATATTTAATGTGCGAACATTAGGTTTATATCAGGCAATTAAGAGGCTCTAACTGCATCAGGAAATCATTTATTCGTTTTAAATGAGACAGCTTCTGCTAAAGCTCCCATTGGGAATATTAACGTTGTAGTGACTTGTTCTTGATTAATAAAAGTGATAAGCAAAATGTTCTCCGTGTTTTCATTGGGGATTTTTTAACAAGCGTGGTAGAGCCATGCTGATGCTATATTATGGCTGTACGTAGCACGAATGGATCGTCTCGACCGGTTAAGGACCACGCTCTCACGTAATATCAACAGCGTAAAATAGCAAATTAATGCTGCTGTATTTATTTGGGGTGTGTAAAAAACCGGAGACCCTATTAAACGGGAACGAGGCATTCCATATTAGTCCTCAGGGGTAACAACAAATCTGTATTTTGATTATTAATCGAGGATAGATGTAGATGTCAATGGGCCACAGCATCTACTTATCATCAGTTGGACTTTGTACTCATTTATCACGCTTATTCAATAAAAATCTGGATATTTTTTTCATTCATTAGAGCCCATAAAAGCTAAACATGGCCATCACACATAGGTCACCCATATCAGGAAGATGTTGCTGCCTATCTTCTCTTTCAGTTTCCCAATGTCGGCTCATACAACACCTACGGGACGTTTTGGGGTAGCGGATATTCTTTTGCCGGCACTTCACAGATAATAGTATATTTTTTGGGATGCTAATTTAATTATAGTATTTTCTTATATGTGTGAAATATCGATACGGGAGCGGACAAGGGTGGCAAAAATGCAATACATCAGGTGATCTACAATTAGATCACTAAACATTTTGATATGGCAAGTCCTCCCTTCAGTGGAAGAGACCCTATTCAGTAGTGGACTATTATTGGATTGAGACGATAGTGGATATATTAAAAGGCGTATGTTCTAATAATTTTAAGTAAACGTAATTAAGACTATGTACATTTTGCATTTATTCCTTTATTGCAGCCTATAAAAAGTTTTCTTTACACAGTCCTCCCTATAGATTATTATTATTTAGAATGTTTGCAACAATTCTACAAATACAAATACAAATACAAATTCTTTATTTGCAAGAAACACTGTTGACAGGGTCTTAAGTTAAATCTAGTGTACATGTGTTTAGTCTGCTCGCAGACGTACAAATATTTAGGTACATAATACAAAAAAAACTATCTGTAAGTGGATCACATAAATCATTGAACTAATTTTTCCATTCTAAATATTCTTTAAGGCTATAGAAATAATTTTCCAATAACCATTTTGTTAAATTATTTTTAAAAGAGACTCCTTCTTTTTCTTTTAAATTCTTAGGTAATGTGTTATACAATAATATACTCATGTTATATACATTTCTCTTATACATATTTTTATGACAGGGAGGTTGATATATTAGGTCTGCATATTTACTTCTTAAACGCCTTGTTGTAGTATCTTGGCGGGTTTTAAAATACTTAGGGAATGATTTGACAAAAAGACAGGCTTCTTTGATATATAAACAAGGTAATGGAAGAATATTATATTTTTTTAAATAAGGTTTATAACTATCTAAATACCAAATGTTGCTTAAGGCACGGATGCATCGTTTTTGAACTAAAAGTGCTCTTTCTACCTCAACAGAGTTACCCCAAAGCAAAATCCCATAACTAAGGGCTGATGATACGTAGCCATGGTACGCGGTGAGGGCAGCCTCAACTGATATGTTTTGCCTAACACTTTTTAAAGCATAAGCGAATCGTTGAAGCTTTTTACAAACGATACCAATATGCTCCTTCCAGTTCAGATGTGTATCAATATTTACTCCTAAAAATTTATAGTTGTCTACTTCATCAATTTTGTTATTGTCGTATAGAATATTAAAGTGTTGTTTAGATGACATGTATGACCTAAATTGCATAATCTTCGTTTTTTGTAGATTGACCCTTAAATCATAAGCCTCTAACAATTCTATGATATTTGTTAGTGCCGTTTTTGCAAGCGAATCTAATGAATTATTACCATCACTTTTAACTATTATAGTAGTATCGTCTGCAAAAAGGATACATTTGTGTGAAATGGCATTGGGAAAGTCATTAACATACAATAGAATTAATAAAGGACCGAGTATACTACCCTGTGGTACGCCTGTTTTTTATACAATAATTGAGAACTATGAGCTTCTTTAATTAAAATGTTATTTTTTTGTGTCATTTTTGTTATCTCTGTACCCTGTCTTCTATTTTTAAATAACTTTGAAGCCATGCATACAAGTTCCCTCTAATTCCGTATGATTCTAGATTATGAAGGAGTTTATCATGATTTACAAAGTCAAAGGCGCAAATCATGTCAAGAACCAGTGACAGTACCGGGGTATTATTATTTATACATTAGAATAGAATAGAATAGAATAGAATTTTTTTTATTCAATATTGATTATTACATAATTCTTATTGAAAGTCATTTTTTTATTTACCACTGGTTCGGAAAATACCTCTGTCCTGGGAAGAACCAGCAAGAAACCCAGCGGGATTTTTTTTCAAACATCACTTTACAATAATTTCGTTTATACAATTTTAAATGATTTTTCATAGAACCAGCATGGTGGCGATCACCTTATTCCCAGGGGTTATTTTCAATCATGTATTCCTTGATATTATAATAACCCTTTTTGTACAGTTTCTCTTTAATAAAACTTTTAAACTTGTTTATTGACAAACTTTGAATATGTTCTGGGGTTTTGTTGTAAAAGCGTATACAATGACGCATAAATGAATTACTGATTCTGTGGAGTCTAGTAACTGGTATTACAAGCTTATGTTTGTTACTAGTGTTTAAAATACGCACATCCTTATTCATATTAAAGCTATTTCTGTTTTTATGTACAAACATTACATTTTCATAAATATATTGCGATGCCAAAGTTAATATGTTTATTTCTTTAAATTTTTGTCTGAGGGACTCTTTACAATTTAGATTATAAATCGTCCGAACGGCTCTCTTTTGAAACACAAATATAGCTTCAATATCAGTCGCATTACCACATAGCAAAATTGCATAAGACATTACGCTATGAAAGTAACTAAAATACACTAACCTAGCTGTCTCAACATCTGTGAGACTTCTAATCTTTCTTACAGCATATGCTGCAGAACTAAGTCTGCTTGCTAATTTAGATATATGGGGGCCCCATTGAAGTTTCGCTTCAATAGTAATACCGAGAAAAACAGTGGTATCCACAAGACTTAACTCCTCCCCATTTAACAGCACATTGGTATTCGAATGTTTACATGAGGTATTGTAAATTTAAAACACTTTGTCTTTTTAGCGTTTAAGAGCATATTGTTGGCGTTAAACCAATGTACTAATTTTGATAGAGCATTATTTACATCGTAGTTTTAAAATTAAAGAGGTATCGTCAGCAAATAGTACTATATAGTGATTGTCCCCTACAAGATAAGGTAAGTCATTAATATAGATTAAAAACAGGAATGGGCCATGAATCGAGCCCTGAGGAACGCCCATTGATACTACCGATCCGGAGGAACCTTTATCATTGATCACGACTTTTGGAGTTCTGTTACTTAAATATGAAGTAATAAGTCTAAGCGCCAAATTTTTTACACCGTAATGTTGTAGTTTCCTGATTAATGTCTCATGATGAACACAATCGAAATCCTTGGAAAGATCACAGAAAATACCTAAGGCATCTTGTGAATTCTCCCAGGCATTAAAAATATATTTCATAAGCTCAACACCGGCGTCCGACGTCGAGCGACCCCTTGTAAAACCAAATTGGTTTTTATGACGTAATTTATTTGTATTAAAAAAAAAATTAAAAATTGATCCAAAATTATTTTTTCAAAAATTTTACTGAGAGTTGGTGTACTACCAAATAGGTCTAAAATTAGCGGGGTCCAATATACTACCAGATTTAAATGTAGGTATTACTTTACATTCATTAAATCAGGAAACACACCAGAATCGATACAAGTACTAAAAATAATAGCAAGATGAAGTGCAATTAAATCTATTATGGACGCAATAACTGTAACGGAAATCCCCCACAAATCTGCGGTTTTCTTTACATCAATGGTTTTGAAGTATTTTACAATATCTTGCGGTAATACTTTTTTAAATCTAAATTCTTTTAAACAGGTCTTAACATTCTCTTTGTAAAGTAAAGTCAGTAAAATATTTTTCAAACACCGCTGCGACTTCTTGATTTGATTTAGTCAATTCATTATTAATTTTTAATTGATAGTTTGAGTTTTACGAGGTTTCTCTTTACTGGTTTCGCTGTTAATTATCCTCCAGGTCATTTTAATTTTATTCTTAGCCGTCTTAATTTTGTTGCTAATATGTAACGATTTGGCTGTGGAGCAAACTCTTTTAAACATTTTAGAATAATTTTTGACATATTCTTTAAAAACATCGGAAGGATTATATGATCTTTCATGGTAAAGGTCATATAACCTTCGTCTGCTTTTATGAATTCCTACTTTCGCCCACTCATTAAATGCCTTGCGACTGTTTCTGGAGAATGTTTTACAAGTAAATGTTTTTTTTAAATTCCTTGCTTACAAGGGTAAATAATTCTCCATATAAATAGTCTGCATTGTTCTTATAAGAAAGCGATGGAAGTTTTTTTTACCATGTTACTTCTAAATCTCTCCAGGCGTTTTGCATTAGTAGGAACAAACACAATTTTCTCAATTTCCTGTTTTTTTGTGGATATAAGGTAATGAAACCAGTTGTCCACAGTGATGTGAACTAAGTTTTTGAATTATTGATTTGTTGATTGGTACAACACCTGTAAAAATATTATCAATACAAGTTGCACTACACCCTGCAATTCGTGTAGCTTCAAAGAATAAATTATCAAGATTATAGGATTTGAACAAAGAGCAAAATTTAATACTGATGGAAGAAGTTTCCAGGAGATTGATATTAAAGTCTCCACACACTACAAGAGATTTATTCTGTTTATTAAGCTTAACTAAAACTTCTTCCATAATTTTTTCAAAGGTATCATAATTTGAACATGGGGGTCTGTAAACACTGACAACAATAAGGTGCTCAAACTCAAAACATGCCATTTCTACAGTACGCTCAACAGAGAGGCTCACAATGTCTTTACGTTCTTTACATGATAAGGATTTATTAGCTAATATTAAGGAGCTACTACGTAATTTAGTATCTCTATTGAACGAACTGATCACCTGGTGATTACTGAAATTAAATATGGAGTTGTAATCTTTCAACCAATGTTCAGTAATACATAAAATATGAATAAGGTTACTATTTAAAAATAATTCAATTTCTAGTTCTTTGCCTGACATACCTTGTATATTTTGATGCACCAGGTTAAAACAGTTTTTATTATTGCTATTTTGTGAAATTACACAGTTAAGTATTGTTGAATTGTATTCTAAGGTATTTAAATTATCTTTGCTAGAGATTACCTCTATTGTCTTATTATCTAATTTAAATTACTTGGAACTAATTTCAAATCATTTGTAAAATTATTTTTCTGCTCAAAAAAAGCAGGTGTTAAGGTAGCCAATAATTTGGCTGGGTTAAAATATCGGGTTTTTCAACAAGAACTTTGTTTTCTAAAACAAAATAAAACAAAGAGTTTAGATGAAGATAATTCAAATTTTTATTGTATTCCGAAGAGAAAAGTTTGGCAGCTATGAATGAAAAATGATATCTGGCAAATGTCCACCATGACCACGCTGACAGATGTCGATTCTTTCATCAAAATTTTTAATCACTTTTTGGCAAAATGGCGGGTCTATTTTGTTAATCACGTCACGGATTTTGAGTTTTAAGGTCGCAATCGATTCGATTGGCTCCGTATAGACTCTGTCTTTAACATAGCCCCACAAAAAATAATCCAGTGGTGTTATATCACACGATCTGGCTGGCCATTTAACAGCTGAATTTCGTGAAATTATGCGATCGGGAAGTTTAGTTTGCAATAAATTGATCGTTTCGTTGGCTGTGTGACATGTGGCACCGTCCTGTTGAAACCACATGTTTGTGATATCGATGTCATCAATAATAGGCCAAAATTGAGATGTTTACATCTCGCGATAGCGCAATCCATTGACCGTTACCGCCAGCCTCCATCCAGCCCCATCTTCGAAAAAAAACGGCCCCATCATGCCTCCAGACCACATAGCGCACCATACAGTGACACGTTGAGCGTGCAAAGGCTTCTCAATAATTGCTTTAGGATTTTCAGAAGCCCAAATGCGGCAATTTTGCTTGTTGACGTACCCTGACAAGTGAAAATGGGCTTCGCCTGAAAAAATGATTTTTTCAGAAAAACCAGCGGGCTGTTCCTGAATGAATTGAGCGAATCTACGGCGATGTGAATGGTCAGTCAGCTTCAATTCCTGCACCAGTTGAACCTTGTAAGGCTTCAAAGCCAAATCCTTACGCAAAATTCGCCATGTGGTGGTTTTGGATAACCCCAATTGTTGAGAACGTCGAGGAATTGACAAATTTGGATCTTCTTCAACACTGTGGCTCACGGCTGCGATGTTTTCGGTTGAACGACCCAGTCGAACACGCGTTGGTATTGGCGCATTTTATACCGAGCATGTCGATTCAAATTTAGCGACCAAATTCTTAATAGCGGTCTCAGAAGGACGATTATGTTGTCCGAAAATATCACGAATTTTACGAAACGTAACTTTAACCGTATCACCATTTTCATAGCGGATTTTAATTATTTTAATGCGATTTTCGAGCAAAATTTAATTCATTGTAGCAATTGCCAAAGCATCTACTACGAATAGGTCAAAAAACTTAATGTCAAAACTGTCATGTTTTTGGTGTTGCCCCAATTGAAAAACAAAGTTCTTGTTGAAAAACCCTTTATAAATAATAAGATAGCGTATTTGCTACCAGTTTCAAACTAAACTTTAATAGGTAATACCTATCTCTTGTCAAAAACTTCTTAGTTAAATTATTAATATCAACTAAATGAAATTTATCATTATTATTCTTACAATTAAATGTCTTTAAGTTATTGTTACATGTCAAATTATGCATCATTAAATTTAAATTTTATCTTAGTTTATTTTCCTGTGGCCACCCCTCTATATAAGGCAATGTAAACAAGATAACTTTAACCACATTTATGTTATTGAGATATTCAATATATTTTAATAATTGATTCTTGTTCATATTGCCAACAAAAATTATTAATATACTATTAGGGTTAAATTTACTAGTTAAAATTTTATTCATAATATCACTGAATGATTCTCCAGACATGCAGTAATTACTTATCTGTTGCCTTTTTAAGCAGTTATTTAATGATATACCCAAATTTTTACTTATGTCATCACTATACATAATTACATTATTTTTTTCATTATATTAATTACTCTTTAAATTTATTTGCTTTGTTATAGTACTATCATAGAGTGTAGGTAAAGAAAATGAAGTATTACTGTTTGTCATATTATTCACACACACTGTCCCTAAAGAACCTGTCATGAGCGCTGATATTCATTTTGATATTTTAATAAGGAGTCAAAACGTTCCTCGTTATATTTACATGACTTTACCAGATTATCCATGGCCAGTATGTGTTCTTTTATCTCATTCCCTGCTAATTTATATTTATTTGATATAATTCAGTTACATATTTTATAAATTCAAAACAAACAAGAGAAGTAGAACTACCATTACGAAAGCCAAATTGTTCAGGTTGTAATATGCCACAAGAACTTATAAAATCATTAAGCCTTTTAAGCATAGCTTTTTCAAATACTTTTGACAATACCGAAACCAAAGTGATAGGTCTATAGTTGCCTATATCTTGTTTATCTCCTTTTTTATGCAAAGGATGAACTACAGATAATTTAAGATCATCTGGAAATACACCCTCTTCAAAAGATAAGTTAATAATATGAGCTAGGGGTATACATATATGAAAAGCACATAACTTTAATACTTTAGCAATGATACCATCATGCCCATAGGATTTACTATTTTTAGTGACATTATGATATTTTTAATTTCGTTTTCATTGGTGGGTTTTAAATATATTATACGAGAATTCCAATCAATTTTTTTGTGATTATTATCAAGAATAGGCGTCAGTTTGGTGGTTTCATTGCTAAAATAATTATTAAAGGAGTTACAGATGTTTTGGGGATCAGAATCTGTAAAATTATTTATTGTAATCATATTGATATCATCACTATACATCTTGTCAGACACAGTTGAAGAAATGGCATTGCAAGGTACTCTACCTATATTTTTACTGTTTAATATTACTTTATGGTTATAAACTTTTTGTGCAGCATGGATACATTTTCTTTAAACTTTACTATATTTATGAAAATTGAGCCTATTTGTTGGTTTACTAGTTTTTGACAATCGATATTTTAAATATAATTGTCGTTTATTTTTACTTGATATCCTTAGACCTTTAGTGATCCATCTTAGTTTACGAGGTCTATTATTTACCTTAATTTTAATAATAGGAAAACAGAGATCATAGAACATGCAGAAAAGGTCGTAAAAACTTTTAAAAGCTTCATTAAATTTATTTGATTCCAAAACTTCAGAGAAAGTGAGGCTAGTAATACAATCATAGAACTTTTTCATATTATCAACATTATAATCTCGTTTGTATTCAAACCAGGAAATATAACACTTTTGCTTATTGTCCTTAAGTGTTACAGTTTGTGCTGTTTCATGATCTGAAAGGCCTAAATTAAGTATTTCTTCATGTATCTCTTTTACATTGCTAGCAATTTGATCCAAACAAGAGTTCCCTCTCGTCGGTTGTTTAATATGAGTTCGAAAGTTAAAACTTGTAAGGATACCTTTTAAAGCTTCAGTGTGTATATTTGATTTGAGTATATCAAGATTCCAGTCGCCACAAATGATAATTTACTTCCTATGGTATTTGCTAGTTAAATAATGTAACAATTTTTCTAGTTTATGTAAGAACATTCCTATTGAAGGTACTTTACAATCCGGAACTCGATAAATTACGCAAACTATAAGATTTATCCCCACAATTTCAGTACCGCAACACTCAAAATGCATTTTAGTAACTATACCGGTTGGAATACTCAGAGGTTTTGCTTCCCACGACTTTCGTATCAAGATACATGTCCCGCCTCTATTCTTATCTCGACGGCAATACGATGATACTAATTTATAATTTGATAATTTAATGTTATCTTCGGAGCCTTCTTTTACAAATGTTTCACAGAAACATAATATATCTATCTCCCTGTTTTTTCATTAAACTCACTAATAAATAATTCCAAATTATCAAGTTTCTTACATAAACTAACTATATTCTGATGAAATAATGTTATTGAACTATTATTACAATTTAATAGCTTAGAATTTATTTTTGGTTTTGAATTAAATTTTTTATTTAGTTTTGAAATTTGGGGTGAGTTAGGTTTAGACAAACTTAGATTTTCATTTACGAAAAAATGACATACTTTCATTTAACTTTATGTGATCTTTTACAATATATTCATGATCATTAATTTCTATGTTTAATTCAAACACTATGTAATTTAGTTTAGACATATTATAAAACTTGAATGTTTCATTATTACACCGTTGAATATCTATGAATTTACAATTTTTGTATTGTTTTGCGAGTAATTTCAAATTGTTTTTTTAAAGTATCAATATTCAATTAACAGTTTTTATACACATTCAACAAAAGCACAGTAGAATGTTTAAAATGGAATAAGACATTGCACAATTTACTAAGTAATACATAAGGATTTTTGTCGTTTTTGCCAACAGATATTATTATTATATCATCTTTGGTAACGCTTCCAGCCAAGCTATGGGCACTACTCAGAATGTCTGAAGAAGTTGCATAGGGTTTCACAATTCCTATGACATTGTATTGGTCATTCCACTTGCCTGATCGTGCCAATGCGAGGCGCACCGCTAGACCACGTACTTGTTGGTCACCAACGATGTAGATGTTTGCTCTCTTACCTCTACTCTGTTCACATCTCGTCAACCTGAAACTGTTAGAACCTTGTGATTTTGATGGTACTACTGTATTATTACAGTTGGAGTTTCTATTTTGATTTTTAAACATTTCAGTATTTTCAGCTTCCAAAACTTGTATAGTAGCCGGAGTTTGTGCTGGCGCAGACATTCGAGCGGTACATATTTCACATAAAATATATGTATTTTCTTTACTCTTCTCTATATTTTCACTCGGAGTTTCATCCGTAAAGTTTAATGTTTTCTTTTGCTTGTAACTTTTATTTTTTCTTTTGGTACCATTGATCGGTGTAATCGTAGTGCATGAATCAGTTATGTGATGTAATTTTTTACTCAGAATTTATTTTCTTAGATTCTTATTTTCTTCTAATAAGTTCGTTATTTCCTCTTCTGCTATTTCTAATTTTCCTTTTAGTTTAGATATCAATTCCTCCATTTCATGAACTTTCTTCAACTTTTCAATATTCAAATCGGGCCAAAATTTCGCCGAACCTATTCCAGTTGCAAATGATTGGTACATTTCATCATCATATTCAAGTGATAACCCATCAAAAGAATTCTCAATAGGTACATTTATCACAGGTTTTCTGATGGTGACATTGTTTCTGGTCGTGTCTTCAGATATTTTTCATTTTTCGCATTTATATTTATTTTTACTATCAACTGAAATCAAATAGAATAATTGTTCACTAATGCTTATACAGTCTAAATGATAGTGTTTAAGACATTCACTAGATTTAAAAAAATATCTTTTTATTATTTTTTGTTTACATTTTTGCAGAGTAACGCCATCTTGTGGTATACTTAAAAAGTATTGACGTAAAAATAGATGCAATAAAGTATAACTCTCACTTTACTAAATCAGCACTAATTTGGTAGCTAAGTCTTTCGTTCTATGCTAGATGGCGCTAAGTGTTCATAATTAGAAGTTTTTATTTATAATATTTATTAAGTTTCCATGAATTCACCACGGGTATGTAGTATTTTATGATGAAAGTTAATAAGTGTAGAGTTTTTTGGTGTAACACTCATTTCACTAATTCAATTAAGCACTAGTAAAGTTGTTTGAAACAGATATATGGTTGGAGGTAAATTTGAATTTAACGAAGTTTTTTTTTTATATTCGATATGCACTTTTACTTTATATTTTTTTGTAATTACACTTCCCTAAAGTCTTAACATTGTATTCGTTCTTATTTCACTTCACTATGAACTGGATTAGATAGAACCCGTAAACTTTTCTAAGGTCCAGGTTGTTTTCCCGTAGCACTTCACTGCAGTCACTAGCGAGCAAAATTTTACTTTACTGAAGGCTAGCTCTTAAACCGGTGCACTTTACCAGTGTCTACGACACTTCACATTCACTAATCAACGCTTAACTTAATAAATAATAACGCTTTGTAGGCGGGTTGGCAATTGCAGTTTTTATTTTTTAAGTAATTTTCAAAAAGATTTTGCAATCTATCTCCTATTACATATTCCTTAGTCGCCATTTACTTAACATAAAATATATTATTTTTATATAAATAATTCTGAACGTGTATTTGCCACTGAACATCTCCTAACCGGCTCGATACATTTTAATGAAATTATTTTTGTGTGTTTAAATGGAGGCTTAGGTTGTTTATATTTACAACTGGGGACGGTATATGGTCCTGTTGTCGAGATCCAGTGCGAAGCTTATAGTGCGAAGTTATTATAAACTAGCTGGGGCTTCGCGTGGGATTTGTACTTTTGCTATTATATGTGATGACGACATATTCGTAATTTTAACTGCCGCGAAGACCTAGAAAGGCACTTATCTGAATAAAAACATTCAGTTAATCAGTCGATGAGACAAAATAACGAACGAGCAAATAGACGAACCCAGAAACAAACCAAAAAAAATTAAGCAAACTATACGCTTGTATTTCAAATTTTAAATACATATATACATATAGCGTAACTCTAGTAGGTTATAAAACCTTTAACACTCATTGATCGTGATCATTGAGGGAGCTAAGTCATTGTCATTAATTACTAGAATTATGATGATATGACTCATGATTATTGTATTGACTACGGTTTTAAATACGTCTTCAGAATTTCAGATTATTTTGACGTCCAGAGGTAAATGAAAATTTAATTTTAAGATTATATTACAATATACACTGGTCAAGTTAGTAAAAGGTCTCTCTCTCTCTCTCCCTCTCTCTCTCTCTGTCTTCAAAATTAAGGGTCTTTGATTATCATTAATAGATCCTAACCAGGCGAAGTCGGGGCGGATCGTCAGTTTTAAATATATAATTCTATTATGTTCCATAAAACTATATTGTACTATCTAAGCCTAAACTAGAGAAATAACGTGTAATGCGATAAAATGTATTAAATGTAAGTTGTATTACAAATATTTTCATGAGAGAACGTGGATTGTACTCGGTTTAGGTATAAAATAAAATTAAAGAGTCAAAACTACCCGCTAAGTATTTTAAATTCACGTGTAGAATTTTTTAACGACGATTTTAGACGACAGTATTATATTAAAACTGCCATAAAATGCCCGTAGGAGAATAATTTTATAAATTTTAGTAACGATGAATAAGTATGACGTACGAGTATGTATTAAAACTGAGAAGGTGGAGATTGTTTTTTATATTAGGTACTTCAATTTTAATTTAAGCGTTATAATTTCTAGAAGACTCAATTTGACTGCATGCTCGCTTTTGTATGTATCTAACTCGATATCTTCGTCAACTGTGTCAACTTCGTCAAATATATATATATATATATATATATATATATATATATATATATATATATATATATATATATATAAATATATATATATAAATATATATATATTTATATATATATATATATATATATATATATATATATATATATATATATATATATATATATATTAATAAAGAATACTTCAGGGGTGGTCTCAAATAAATTTAGAAAAATTCCACCCCTAAGTGTGAGAAAATAAGAGTAAGTTTTTAATCTATCTATTTAGGCGAAATTCTTTAATTTATCAAACAAATATTCAATTTGCAATAAAATCAAATGCGATAGTGATTCAAGCCGAGGTTCGCACCTCCTTCAGAGGGGCCCTTGAATCGCATCGAGCCCCCCCCCTAGCTCAAGGAGCCTTACTCCGAAAGCAGGGGTAGGGGTGCCACGGGACTGCAGTCGGCGAGGAAAGAGGCGAAACATTTGCGGTCGTGTGGACAACAGCTCTCCAAAGTTTCAACGAAATTGAATGAATTGTATAGGAACGTTTAGAAGACGAACAAACAAAATATTAAAAAAAAAATTAAAGATTACATTTTTAATTTATGTAAATTGGTTAACATTAAAATTTTGTAGCACTTTAAACCACTTTAAAACAGATTTGTCCAATGATATTAAAGTTAGATTACTGAAAGTGATTTCTTGTTCGTAATAATTAATCAGGTGTTCTGTACACGTTTCTGCTATTTGCCTTCCGAAATATAAACAGCTTCAGATAAACCTGTAACGAGGATTCATCAGCTTAACTACCCACATGAAAGCGGTGACATCTATGATCAATTCAAGCAGGTGGTTAGTAGATTAAATATTGTAGTTAAAGGATGGGTAACGTCTCTTTTTTTTTCAAAGGTAAATATACAAAAAAATATCGGCTACGTAGAGAGATTAGCTATAAGATAAATACACATACCTTTTTATTTGTATTAATATAGCTATACGTGGTACAGCCATGCTGCAGCTATATTAGTAGTTTAGTTGTAGCACGAATGGGTCGGCTCGATCGGGGCAAGGAGCAGGCTCTCACAGAATACCAGCGTAAAATGGCAGCTTGACACTGCTGTGTTTCTTATGGTGAGCGTAGAGAATCGGAGATCAATGTTACTGGAAAAGAGGCATTTCATCTTAGTCCTCACGGGTGACAACGCATTATTTTGATTCTTTATTGAGGATAGATGTCATCTACATCTCTATGGGTCACAGCAACTATTTACCATCAGGCGGGCTGTGTGCTCGTTTGTGACCCTATCCTATAAAAAATGTAGCTCACGTATGTACTCGATAGGGTCATCTTCATTTGTGTATGTAATACCTTTAAGGAAATGAGAATTTAAAAAGACAAGAAAATATAAACATATAAAATAAGAAAGTAATGTAGAGTTACAGCTTATATATATCCCACTGATGAATGTCGTAAATAGCGCAAATATACAAGTCATTTATTTGAGACTCATTTAAATATTTCTACATAAATTTTCACTAAGAAATTTAAAATCTTTTATATGGGAAGCTGTATCGCTACTCACAATTTAAAAATAATAACCAAATCTCCGCTGAATTTCGCTGTGCCGTAATACGTGACTATCGTGCGATACTTTCCAGTAATTTAACACGAGTTTACAATTCGAAATCAAAATCACAAAACTACGATAATTATAGTGGAAGTCATAACATAAATCTAGGTTCTACTTTGTATACTTTTTTATTTATAATGTGTGCATCGCTTCATTAATTTTGTGTGTCCACCCGTCTATAAAGTCTATAAAGTCTATAAAGTCTACTGCTGAACAAATTTCTCGGCCATAGATTGCCTCATAAAGACGATTTTTCCATAGTTGCTGCGCTTGGCAGCAGGGTTGGCAACCGCAGTTTTTTCATTATTATGAATTATTTTCAGAAAGATGCTGCAGTTTTAGTTGCCCCCTGTCACCTTTTACGTGGGTGTCCCATGGGACGTATATGTGGAATAGTGGATTATGTGTATATGAATGCGATACTCGTATATGTCTACTTTGTGTTGTTATATTTCTGTTATTTTATCTTTATATCTTATTTTGTTAATTACGAGGCAAAATGCAGATAATGAGCATAGATTTAAATGAAAAACAAAATATATAAATAAAATTAAATAATGTTACAGACAGAGTAGAACATTTTTACACGTGATAGAGCCATGCTGCAACTATACTATGGTACAGTACTGAGTTTTGTATGGTGATTACTGGAAACGAGGCATTTCAGCTTAGTCTTCAGGGGTGATTGATTTTTAACTGAGGTTAGATGTAGATGTCTATAAGCTGCAATGCATTATATTTATATTTTGATTTTTGATTTGATTTATTCTGAAACTTAAATATATTTAATGGGTATTTTTAATCTATACTATTTTAATACGACGTTTTATGTATATTGAATATTTTTTGAACTTTGAATTAGGGTATACTATGCTATCCTCCACATTTAGTGCTTGGGCCAATGCGTCCTTAAGCGTTTCGTGATGCCCGAGCCTAACAGCAGCTCTGACTTCAAGGTCGCGGATGCCGTCGATAAATGTCTGCACCAGGTTCCCTACAATGAGCGCAGGTACAGACTGGTATGCTCTTCGAAACAGCTTTTCCATCTCAAGGGCCCACTGCTGCAGGTTTTTGTCGCTGCGTTGCATGCGGTCTTTGAGCTGCGCACGAAACACGTGTTACAGGTGAGCGTCGTCATATCTGGACTCCAATGCCTCAAGAAGCTACTCGTAAGTCACTTCCTTAGCGAGAACTTCCAGATTAGTTAAGGCCTTGTCGCCCTTAGGGTGAGAGCAGTCATGGCCTGACTTTTATTCCAGCCAGAATTTCATGACGACCTCGAAATTGATTTTGTAGGCCGAACAGGAAGAAGCACCGTCGAATGGCGGCACTTTGTGTGAATTCGTTACGAAGCGAATAGCTACCACGGGAGCTGTAATTCTATCCCCATGTTTGAGGTCACCCAGCGTTTTTTTCACGTCAGCCATCACGTTGTCAACCCGATTGTTCACTTGGTCGATTCAGGTGTCAGCTTCGGACAGGCGACTTGTCATGTTAAGCAACCCTATCCCTCACTTCCCTTCTCTTTCCCGAAGGTAGCGTGAAGGTCCTTCATGAGGAGCATCTGCTCTTTTTCATCGCGTTTGTGCTGCTCTTCCAACCAGCGGGCTGTTCCTTCTGTCGGCGGGTCTGATCCTGCTGCTTCATCATCAGAGCACCTAAGTCAGGTGCTACAGATGCATGAGCTGCTTAGGGGCCGGCCTCCGTGGTCGTCATTTGCAGCCTTGTAGCACCAAATCGTCTCTAGTTCGTCTCCTGCTGGCGTTGACTTCCGGTACGGATACCCTTCGTGTTGTCCTCTGGTAAAATAGGCATGATTTGATCCCACTTTTTACACCAATTGTTACGAGCTTGGAGTTTGAGCCATTAAAAACTGCCGAGTGAATTACCAAAATTGACACTTTAATTACAAACTAATTACAACTTAAAACCACACTAATAACAAAACACAATTGTACTATTTATCACTTAAGTTTGCAGTTGTATCGCTTCGAAGTATTCGCTTGTATCACCATCTCAACACTGACTCCGGTCGCGGTCTATACCGGCCTTATATAAGGCCTCAGCTAGTTCCAGAATCTTCTACTGTATAAACATCTTGAATGTTCAAGTACATACCGGTCCTAATTGACTAGATTTTGATAGTTCTAGAAAGTTCTTCCATGGAAATTTCTAGAAGGATCGTGAGTCTCATAGTTCTGCCACTCGATACTAGAGGGAGCCAGTGGTAACTATTGTTGCCATTTACTAGGCATTAATGGTGGCGCTCAACAATATCATCATTCTCGTAACATCAAACATCATATTTGTTGTAATTTTAAAAGTGTTATATTTTAAATTCACTATAAAGATTCGTTTCACATATAACGCCATTAAAGAGTCTTATGAACCGTAAACATGTTTCATCGCCGGAATAATAAATAAAAGTAATAGTTGCCTCTTGTTTAATAACTGTAGATATACTTCGAGAATGTTACATCAGTCTTTACAACTACTATATTATCTATGTTAGGTAGGTATACCGTTTCCATGTCAAGAGATAGCAATATAAAATTTATTCGCATGTTAAGGATTATTTGATAAAAGCGTTCAAATAATATTTTTCATTTTATTTATATGGCTCGTTAGCTGAAAGGGAACCTGGGTTGGGAATCCGCCGTCACGAGATGATATATTTCATTACATTTTTCAGTGCTGATTTACATTTTGTACGGCAATGAAGGAAAATTCGTGAATAAACAAACCTACATGGCCTCGAAACGTCTCCCTCGGCAGACACTTCCAATCTCCGCCCTTACGTTGTTGACTCACCACGCATGGGAACCAAACTATTTTTTTTATCGTTCGTTATGCGTACAGTAAAGGAGTGGAATATTCCAATTATTCCAATTTCATAGATTGAGTGTCTTCAAAGCAATAGTGAACAGGCTGTTGTTACTATTGTTACTTTACCATCGTCAGCTGCATCACTATGGTCCACCATCAGGTGGGAGAGTAGTCAAGCATTAGTTTAGATTAGTTAAAACATGCAATGGAGCAGCTCGGCAGACTAATCAGTTCTTTCCCTTCACAGAAACCATAGGAGACCTAGATAGAGAAACGATAGGAGGAAATATTTAAATGACTTAGATAGAGAAACGATAGGAGGAAATATTTAAATGAGTCTCAAATAAATGACTTGTTTAATGGCGCTATTTACTAAAGTAACTAATATTTAGCGAGAAAATACATTTAGCGTTTTTGGCACTATACCGCAAGGAGAAGAAATATATTATGATAATTCCATATCTTTTAACAGTAAATATTACGGATTCGTTGCATGATACTGCAGCTATAGCCCCTATAATATAGAGCGGTTGTGATTAATTAAGGGACTTAGCGCTTGCTTTATATTTCACAGTACGGAGTAACCCGTGTTCAATCTTTGGGATCCATAAAATAGTTAATCGCAATTTTGAATTCTGATTTTCTACGTATAGTGAGGGCAAACATCATGAGAAACTTGCAAATCTAAGAAATTAAATATATGTTTGTTCATTTTGTGAAGTCTACAAAATGCATTGGGGCAACGTTGAGGAAATTTCTTTTCACTAAAACTCCTCAGAAATGAGAGGATTCAAAGGAAAAAAAGAAAAAAGGAAAAAAGGAAGTTACAGCTTTTATACGCTGGGTAAAGACCCAGCGTATAAAAGCTGTAACTTTAATTTATTTTACTATAATAAATATTTTATATTCAGCATCGTCACCATCATTACGAAACATAAGTCCGCTCCTGAACAAAGGCCTCTCCAAAGAAATATCGCAAAGCACTGCATGCGTATTTCATCAAATCGTCCCTCCATCTAGTGGGAGTCGCGCAACACTGCTCTTGCCAGTACGAAAACTGCTGCTTCACGTTGCCGCTACTCGAAAACCTTTCTTCCTCATCGGTTGTCGGTTCTTCGAGCTGTATGGCCGGTCCATTGCCACTACAACTTACTGATCCGCTGGGCTATGTGACATTCAGGCCAGAACACTAATTAGGGGCTGTAAGGCATTTTACCTTATTTTTTGTTTTAATTTGGTTGTAGGTATCCATTGGTTGCAATAGACAATCTGTCTGGCTAAAAAATTAATGGAGAGGAATTTTCGTTAGATAATAAATGTGTTTTTTTCTCAATATAAATAAAAGGTTATAATTATTTTAAAAAAAAACTTCTAAACTGAAAACTTAAAACCTTCCACACCTATTTTAGTACAAACTTTTGATTACGATGAAATCTTAGCAATGTTAATTCAGTACAATGAAACAAGTTTAACCACTCTAATGCACAATATTGATTCTATCATTATCATTTTTGTTTTAAAGTATTTCTTTACAATCTCCTAAACATTATTAGTGTTCCTATTACCAAGTATTCTTAAAAATAATTATCCTATCGGGCGACCCAGGATAGGAATCAAATGGCGGACTCAAATAAACGGTTTCAGTGTAGCATGTTTTCACATAGAGTATAAGCTACAATCGTTAACATTCGTTTCATTTTTATTTGAAGATGTATTTTTTTATATTTACAAGCCCAATGGGTAATGGGTAGCCTTCTTTGTGTAAAGTTGTCTGCAGGTGTCCATGAACTGCAGTGGCCACTTACCATTAGGTGGATTTAAGCTCATTTATTACTTCAGTTTTATAAAAAAAGTCTCCTAACTGTGTTTATTCTTCACCGCTGAGCACAAAGTAAGTTAACTCTTTTTATTTTATTTTTTGGTGACGGTGAAAATCGAACGTGACTTGTTTGCGTATTTACATTTTATTATTATAAATAAATAAAATCAAGCTGCTGCGTCAAAGATAAATAATGTAACAAAATTGAACTCGGAAATACAAAACTTAAACTTTGGATGGCTTTTTCATGTAGCATTCTCTACGTGATTATTTATCACGGGCTAATTTTAGAAACGCTCTGGGGGTTTCTTTATCTGTCGTTCCAGACTGCGGGCTGTTATTTGTTAGGAAAATAAAAGGAAATTTGTAATTTTTGTGATTCTATTAAGTGTTACTGTGGCTCATCTTAATCCCATAATCCATGTTATACCGTTGCTTTCATAAGTGATGATCTAGAAGATACGAATATTGAAACATGTATAAATACAGGTTCTTTATATATTTTGATTAAATGAAAGTACCTGTAAGCTTGGGGATAATTTCCATACTATTAAGACGTAAAAAACCGCACACACTTGTGCACTATAATCCTGTCCTGCGCAGATCGCTAGTCTCAAATATTTAAATTTACGCCTACCTATTTATTTTTAGTAAAAAGTTGAACATTAGTTTCTATAATAGAAATTTTAGATCTGTAGTGTCAGTTGTGAAACAAAATGAAAATCACCGTCATTGCACGTTGGTTTTTATGAGTTTTTCCATCGAGAACATTTACATGAGCAGAGACATTTACGCCAATTTGGTATTTGACACACAATAAAAGGGCCAATTTAATAGATCATCTTGACGCTGACAGAATCCATTGGAAGTTGCCAATCAAGGAAAAAAAATAATAGATCACATTTGACACTTCATCAAAATTTAAACACGTAACCTTGTAACGGTGGGCATAAAATATTATTTGTTTTTGTGAAGTTCGAACTGCATAAATGCTTAACTTTTTTCAATTATGATTACATATTAATTGTAATAATGACAAAAGAAGGTAATTTTACGATTTACTTTCACTAATAAACCATTTAAACATAATGAACAACTTCTGTTCTAAAGAGAACTGAACGTCGTTACAATGTTGCGTCAGTGAACCCTTTTTCTTTTTAAACACTAGGGATGTTACCTATAAAAATCGAAAGTTGATAATACGATTCGAATGATGTGATTATTCATACATATGGTACATATACTTGTGAAGGAATATTTCACCATAAATGAATAACCACATTGTGATGATAACAAAACATATTATTTTTTAACTACAAAAATACAAAAATAACTAAATATAAAAATCATTGAAGTTAGGTACAATTTTAGGTCAATAACTCGTGGGATGTTCCTGACAACACCAGTGCCTGTCGATGACGCCATGTCATGTCCCCATTACATGACGCAGTCTTTTGTTGTTGTGCGAAGTGACTGTGCGTTTTTGGTGTGCTCTCTGTTATTTTCTTTTGACCCGGCTTTTAATTGTACAGGTCTAACTCTGACGTTTATTTGGCAATAAGTTGGACTCTAATTGCTTAACGAATAGTGAACATGAACATCAGTCTTGTTTTACCATGTAGAAACGAGGAAAAACGCTAAACAATTAATCTCGCGAACTAGTGGTGAAATTGTACATACAACTATTTTAAACGTGAATCAGTTAACGATGCACCTCTTTAATTATTGACATAACCAAGAGAAAACTACTAAAACTGACAAATGTCAAATGTGATCTATTAAATTGGCCCTACCATAAACTATTGAAATACTTGAACAGAACAGAACACAACAGAAACTTGTTTATGCAATATAGATAAATTATAATACTTATTGAAAGTCAGTCTTTTTTTAATTACCGCTGGTTCGAAAAAAGACCTCTGTCCTGGGAAGTACCAGCATAAACCAGCCGGACATTTTTTTAAATAGCTTACAATCATAATATATTCTACACAATTAACAACACAACAAATTACAAATAGCTTGGTATCGATCACCTCATTTCCAAGGGTTATTATCTTCATAAATTCCTTAATTTTATAATAACCCTTTTTTACAAACTTACTTCAATAAAGTTTTTGAACTTTGAGCAGGTCAAATTTTGTATATTTTGTATAACTTTGAGAGAGTATAAACAAACCATTAAAGCCTATTAATCCACTGCTGAATATAGGTCGGTAGATTGCTTCACGGATTTGCCATAGTTGACACGCTTGGAAAACGGGGAAATTATGGGTTGTTATCAGGAAGTTACTGCTGCCCAACTTGTGTTTAATTTCCCTTTGTCGCCTCTTAGTAACACACACGGAGTTTGTGAAAAAATAAACATTACTATAGAAACTGTAAATCATCAGACGTCTTTTAAATTCAAATACTTTACTAGTAAGCGGACTTCTGATGTCCTCTTAATATATATTTTTCCTCTCAATGTTCTCCTTCACCGCCGAGCACGCAGTAATGTTGAATTGGAATATGCGCGTGTTTTATGTTTTTGAAAAACGTTTGTAATAAAACAACATGGTAAAATAAACGTGGTAGAGCCATACTGCTGCTATATTCAGCGACGCTTCGCCGAGTACAACTAGTGTGAAATAAAATTTGAGCAAAAAAAAAAGTAATAAAACCGGCCAAGTGCGAGTCGGACTCACGTCTGAATGGTTTTGTACCATCGTAAAAGATGTTTCTATTAGGAGAGCCCCCCTTAATTTATTGTATTCATACTTATTGCTATTATTTTTTGTTATAGCAGCAACAGAAATACACATTTTGTGCAAATTTCAACTGTCTACCTATTACAAATCATGAGATATAGCCCGCTGACAGACAGACGGACCGACAGACGGACAGCGGAGGCTTAGTAATATGGTCCCGTTGGTTACCCTATGGGTACGGATCACTTATAATTAAAAATTAAAAATTATATACAGCCGACTTCAATATAAATAAGAATAACTCAAAAACAATTGATCCTATGAAACCTTGTACGTGGTAAAGCCACGCTGCAGCTATATTATGGTTGTAGCACAAATGGGTCGGCTCGACAGGGGGAGGACCACGCTCTCACAGAATACCAGCGTAAAATAGCAGCTTAACGATGCTGTGTTTCGTATGGTGAGTGTAGAGAACCGGAGACCATTTTTACTGGAAACGAGGCATTCCATCTTAGTCCTCACGGGTGACAACGCATCTACATTTTTTTTTATTTGCGGCTCCGTGGCGCAGTGGCTTAGCAATCAGTTGTTGCGCTGGGGGCCGCGGGTTCGAATCCCGTACGGAGCAAGTATTTGTTTGGCCTACAAATAATTGTTCCGGGTCTGGATGTTTGTCCTTGTGCAATTTATGTTTGTAAGCTGCCTCCACGACGCAGGAGAAAATCCTAGTGTGGGGGTAAGGTTTAAAAAAAAGGCTTACTCAAAAAAAAGTTATGAGGTGACACACATAAAAAGAGACAGCCAAATTGAAGTCCTCCTTTTTGAAGTTGATAGAAAATGGACATGATTTTGTTCATGAGACCAAGCGAAGTATTTAAACACGACACGCAATCGCATTGCCAGTAAATTTATTGGAAAATACTTAGTAAAATACTATGTAGCAGAAAGGAATTTTGGCATCACGCCAGTTTGTTCAGAGCATAGCAGGAAAATAAAATGTTAAGGTTTTTGGCTGCATTAATGTCATCACAAATCCTTTTTGTAAGAAAAGTAAAAGATCTAAGGGATCTATCAGACAGAAGGTGTTCACGCGTTCAAGCGTTCCGCGTTCGGGTTCTGCATCCGTTGTGTTGTATTACGTTACATAGACATACACAAACTGCAGGCGTTATTATCACGTCGTTCAACCTGCTGTTTTGGTGTCCACATGGGAAAAAAGATGAGACCTAGAAGTGAAGAATACCGATTATAAAAACCGAGACAAAATAGCAGAAGCATGGTTAGAAATTGCCAGAGAAATGGGGACCGAAATTGTATTATAAAAAGTTTCTTTCTCAGTAAGCTATTGACAAAACAGTCCATAAAATTTTTAATCTTGTTCTCTATTCTTACTAACTGGGCGCACCCAACGTTTCCTTTTTCGTTTTGATGCTGCTAATGTCCACAATATCAATAGTTCGTCTTACGATGAAGAACTATAGTATAAACAAAGTTCCTTTCGTAGTATATTATAATTGATAAACGTAATAACGTCATTTAAAATAATATTTCTTTCACGGCAAGATAAGAAAAAGTGTGAGGGAGATGCATATTACTCCATCCCGCTTCCATAGGGTTCCTTAGCCCTCAAGGGTCGTGACGGAAAACTCTTACACTTTTTTCCCAAGTCCGTACCGTGCGATAAGGAACTTCGTTCCAAAAACATGGTGACTGTAGTGGCACTGCGTAGACCGTCCAACAGCGGGATTAGTGAGCAACTGAACGCTCGAACGCAGAACACGAACGCGGAACGCTTGAACGCGTGACCGCTTTCTGTCTGATAGAACGCTAAATTTTAATTTTAATCTTTTTTTTCTTTGCTTAATTTAAAACAGTAGATTACTATTAAAACACAGAATAACATTAAATAACTAATCTACCACTTGCTCTACGGTGAAAGAAAAATCGTGAAGAAACCTGATATGTTTATAAGAATGTCAAGTCCGCCAACACTGTTTTTGTTTTTCTGGTGCTGTTAGATAGGATATTGAACATTGGAAGATACTGAGTACCCCGCTGAAGCACGTGATTATAGACCATTGGTACTTCGGTACCAAGTATATTACATAAAAGCTTTTAAATGTTGTTACTATTGTCTATAGAAGGGCAATCTTTTATCAGTAATAAAAGAACCTAAAATATTTAACACATTTTCTTTTGCGTAAAACTAACTTGCGGATTTACGGAGTATTTTACAAATTTAGTTTAACTTATGTATACTTATTTTTAATACCCGATGTTTCAGGTGCTACACAACTTGTTAACTGTTGGTCCGATTCAAGAAGAACTTCATAAAAAACGTTTAAAAAGTCAATATTTTGCATGTATATTTAACTTAATGTGTAAGGTTTCAATATAATAAATCGCTTGACTTTCTTCTGTTTAACTTTATAAACAAAAAAGAATATCTTTAAGAAAAACAACAAACGAAGAGTCAAAACATGTTAGAAGCTCTTGCAACAGAAATCACGTTGAGTCAAACATTTGTTACACATAATGACTGAAAGTGTGGCGAGAGAAAGTTTCTTTACAGCCTCTACTAAGCGTCAGTGGTAAATGGTGCGTAAATATGTCAATTGATCAGATAAACGATGTCGTATTTTCTTTGTCCTACTCGTATTTTTTTTGGTTTTGTTGAATACAAAAGTATATTTTTTTATAGAATAGATTGATAGACGAGCACACAGTTCACCTAATGATAAGTGGATGCGACTCACAGACACATCACATCTATCATCAATTATGAATGAAAATACAGATGTGTTGTCGCCATTGAGGAGTAATATGGAATGCCCCGTTTCCAGTAAAAAGGGTCTCCCCGGTTCTCTGCACACACTAAACGAAAAACAGCAACATTATGCTGCTTCATTATGCTGGCTTGTTTTACCGCTGTGAGAACGTGGGCCTTCCCCGAACATGCTGACCCAGTCGTGCTACAATCATAATATAGCCGCAGCGTGGATCTATCACGTATAGATAACTTTCAAACATTATAAGTATTAAACAGTTTTACTAGATGGTAGGTTTCCTTCCTGTCTAGGAGGCCGTGTATAGATATATATAGTTAGGTACCACTGTGTTACCTATTTCTGAAATAGAAATGATTGCATTACTTTTTTTTAATTTTGGTCTGAAGAGAAAATGGATTATGAAGAATATTATGTAGTGTGGTAAAGGTGTCAGCGAGAAGAGAGGCGTGTTACTCTTGGTATGACTTTTATTATACTACTCTTTAGAATAAGCTTAACTCTAATATATATCAATTGTCGTGTAGGGCTACACGTCACTACAATAGAGAGGCATTCATCTTACATTCTATCTTAGTCCTCAGCGATGACATCGCATCTGTAGTTATGTTGGATTCGGCTACTAAAACCGCCATGTTGTCATTATGTACAGACTCTACAAGGAATAAATTCTTCCCACTCTACTCAAACGTACTACCAACTCTTACTTACGGATGGCAAACTTGGGTCTGCAATGTAGAAATAAAAAGAAAAATAAGATCATTTCAAAGAGCTACAGAAAGAAGTATGCTAAAAATAAAACTACAAAATCGAATTAATAGCAGCAAAATTAGAAGGAGAACAAAAAGCGAGCGCATCCTACATTGTTTCCCTCGTGATGGCAAGAGAGACCGTGGTCGACCTCTTAGAAGATTGAAGGATTATATAGAGGCAGTAGCGGGAAGCCTGTGGACACGTACTGCAAAAGATAGAGACAAATGGCACGAGATGAAGGAGGCCTTCATCCAACAATGGATGATCCCTGAATAGAAGATGGTAACCACATATTGAACAAACACACAAATACTAGCATATCCACACAAAAACATACACATACACGCGCAAACACACACACATGCACACACACACACGCACACACACAAACAGAGAAGAGAACGCAAAGAAGCGAGAGAGATTGATCAGAATCTTGGCAAATGGAAGTACGTCTGTCTATCCCTCTGGCTAACAGGAGTGAGAGTTTATGAATTATATACGTGTGTGTTGTATATTAATAATTTTTAAAATCAAAATATTAAAAGTTCGCATTACAACATATGAATATCACATTTAAAAAATATATAAAAGCCATTTCCGGAAAAAAACTATTATGTGGCCAGCAATGCAAAAATTATTTAAGGAAATAGCGATCGCGTGGTGGATACTTATTACTGAGCCGCTATTTCCGTTGCGGGTTACGTTACTCGAAGCACCGAGTAAACGTTCAAAAGTGAAATAAAAGTTAATTTAGAATTGTTTGACTTACGATCAAACGTAAAGCGTTGATTCCAAATGAATTTACTTTGAAAATGTAATACAAAGTTAGAAAATATTGCTCATTTGCCAATTACTGTCGTTTTCGTTCCTATTTTTTTTATAAAACTGAAGTGACATACGGATTTACAGATTTACAGTCACCCTGGTGGTACCTGACTACTACGGTCCATGGACCTTCGCCTTGCAGCCAACTTTAAACGAAGGAGTCTGTTGTGTTATTACCTCTAAGGGCTAAGATGTAACGCCTCACCTCGCAAAAAATTAGCAAGAGGATAGGTCAGTGCAGCGGAAGCTATCTTGCCCTAAAACCCTCTAAGAATTTAGAGGACTTGTGCCCAGCCGAGAGACGTATATAGGCTGTAACTTAAATTTGATTTACCTCTCGACATTTTTTATAGGATAAAGGTGACAAACGAGCACACAGTCCACCTGATGGTAAGTGGTTGCTGTGGCCCATAGACATCTACATCTCGATCTACTCGAATACGAATCAAAATGCAGATGCGTTTTCACCCGTGAGGAGTAAGATGGAATGCCTCGTATCCAGTAAAAAGGGTCTCCGGTTCTCTACACTCACCATACGAAACACAGCAGCGTTAAGCTGCTATTTTACGCTGGTATTTTATGAGAGCGTGTTCCTTCCTCGGTCAAGCCGACCCATTCGTGCTACAACCATAATATAGCTGCAGCATGCCTCTACCACGTAAATAACTCTACCACGATATAGTAAATATTCAAACCTGGAATTGGAAATATACTTTATCAAAATTATTCACAGGAATATTAATCCACAGAAACTGGGCAAATGTTATATGTATGGTCCCGAGTTAGTAAATGTTAACCACCAGGTGAACTGTGTGTGTTGGTTACCTATAATTCTATAATAAATTAAAAAGCTGTAGGTTTTGAAGTTAACTATGCATCAGGAGTAAAGTAGAAAATTATTAAGTTTTAAATGTCTTCCTACTCGTTCGAGCAGTATAAAGTGCTATGCAGGCAACTAAAATCATTCTTTTCACTAACAATAATCATCAACAATAGAACTCCTCAAGGAACGCCATAAAGCACGGTCCTAATCCACATGCGTCCATCGACTTCCTGCATATCTTAACAGGTTGTTACTCCATCTAGTGGAGAGCCGTCTTTCACTTTACTTACCGGTACGAGGTTGCCACTTTAGAACCTTTCCCCAACGGTTGCCGGTTCGTCGAGCTATATGACCGGCCCATTGTCACTTCAACTTACTAGTACGTTCGGCTATGTCATTTATAATAATAATAATTATATATTGTTTAATTTTAGTTTTAAGGTATCTATTTAGTATGAGCACATTTAATGTTGCAGGAAGGCTGACGTTATGTTGCATCGTTATGGGCAGCGTTGCTGTTGGTTGGCATACTTCGTGTATTTTGATAATAATATATTGTAATTTCTTGTAATGTGTTCAATGAATATGTTATATCGTAAAGTCGTTACTTAGAAGTATTCATTTATTTAAGTACTTTTAAGAGTATTTTCTAAGAAATTACATGATGATGTTCAACAAAGTCCCTCGGGACTATAAGTGTTGTTGATTATTTGAAACGTCGTTAATTTAAAACATTTTAAAGTTAAATGCACCAAGATCTGTAAATTATTACGCAGTCTTTGTAAGCGGATTTCACGAATTACACGCATTCTTGTAGGAATACTCGTCAGAAATACCTCAAAACCTTAAAACAAAATTGTACAACCAGTGCGTGTTGCCAGTGATGACTTACGGAACTGAGACGTGGTCCTTCACTGCTGGCCGTATGAGGAAGCTCAAGGTCGCTCAGCGAGCTATGGAGAGGGCTATGCTCGGAGTTTCACTGCGTGATAAACTTAGGAATGAGGATATCCGCAGTAGAACCAGAGTAACCGACATAGCCCAACGGATTAGTAAGCTGAAGTGGCAGTGGGCCGGCCATATAGCTCGAAGAACCGACAACCGATGGGGAAGAAAGGTTCTCGAGTGGCAGCCTCGTACCGGTAGGCGAAGTGTAGGGCGTCCCCCCACAAGATGGAGTGACGACCTGGTAAGACATGCAGGAAGTCGATGGATGCAGGTGGCTCAGGACCGTGCTTTGTGGCATTCTTTGGGGGAGGCCTATGTTCAGCAGTGGACTTGTGGAGGGCTGTAATGATGATGATGATTGTAGGAATGGAAACAAACTGTTTCAACTTTAGTTTCCCTTTACTAAAATCATTTCAGTTAGCAAGGCTCGTACGGAATTTCGTTGTTTTGTTGTTCGCTAAATCGTTACACAACTCGTCTACCCATCTGAATATCAGGCGAGATGCATTTAGTATATTTCCTTCATTCACGAAATTTCAACAAAATCAGTATTTAATTTGTGCTTACAACAGTAATTATTTTTGTGGTGGTTTTTGTTTATGACATAAATGTTTAATGGTTAGCGTAAAATGCAACTCTAAAAATAATGACATCCACTTACCCCAGTTTATTTAATTTGTTTTAATTATTAATGAATTGATTAATACCTTTTTGGATACACAGAAAAATAAAATAAAAGGCGGAGGTAAATGATAGAAAATTACTGTCTTCTTTATCTGGTCGTCAGTGACAATAGTTGTCCATTCAAAAAGGAAACAAAAACGGATCGATTGATATAAAGGTGGTTTAGTCTTTTCTGTGTAAGTACCACGCTCTTACCTATTTCATCCGTTAAATAGTAATATATGCTCTGCTATGTTCCGGTCTGAAGATTAAAGAAAGCCAGTATAACTACAGGCTAAGAGGCATTCACGAGTATATTCCAAGTTTAGTCTTTTCTGTGTATGTACCACGCTCTTACCTATTTCATCCATTAAATAGTAATATGTGCTCTGCTA
Source organism: Parnassius glacialis (assembly GCA_033319125.1). Lineage (NCBI taxonomy): Eukaryota > Metazoa > Arthropoda > Insecta > Lepidoptera > Papilionidae > Parnassius > Parnassius glacialis. The sequence goes on from JAVANC010000006.1 coordinate 4,682,208, forward strand.
TGTTCCGGTCTGAAGATTAAAGAAAGCCAGTATAACTACAGGCTAAGAGGCATTCACGAGTATATTCCAAGTTTAGTCTTTTTTGTGTAAGTACCACGCTCTTACCTATTTCATCCATTAAATAGTAATATGTGCTCTGCTATGTTCCGGTCTGAAGATTAAAGAAAGCCAGTATAACTACAGGCTAAGAGGCATTCACGAGTATATTCCAAGTTTAGTCTTTTCTGTATATGTACCACGCTCTTACCTATTTCATCCATTAAATAGTAATTTGTGCTCTGCTATGTTCCGGTCTGAAGATTAAAGAAAGCCAGTATAACTACAGGCTAAGAGGCATTCACGAGTATATTCCAAGTTTAGTCTTTTTTGTGTATGTACCACGCTCTTACCTATTTCATCCATTAAATAGTAATATGTGCTCTGCTATGTTCCGGTCTGAAGATTAAAGAAAGCCAGTATAACTACAGGCTAAGAGGCATTCACGAGTATATTCCAAGTTTAGTCTTTTTTGTGTAAGTACCACGCTCTTACCTATTTCATCCATTAAATAGTAATATGTGCTCTGCTATGTTCCGGTCTGAAGATTAAAGAAAGCCAGTATAACTACAGGCTAAGAGGCATTCACGAGTATATTCCAAGTTTAGTCTTTTATGTGTATGTACCACGCTCTTACCTATTTCATCCATTAAATAGTAATATGTGCTCTGCTATGTTCCGGTCTGAAGATTAAAGAAAGCCAGTATAACTACAGGCTAAGAGGCATTCACGAGTATATTCCAAGTTTAGTCTTTTTTGTGTAAGTACCACGCTCTTACCTATTTCATCCATTAAATAGTAATATGTGCTCTGCTATGTTCCGGTCTGAAGATTAAAGAAAGCCAGTATAACTACAGGCTAAGAGGCATTCACGAGTATATTCCAAGTTTAGTCTTTTTTGTGTATGTACCACGCTCTTACCTATTTCATCCATTAAATAGTAATATGTGCTCTGCTATGTTCCGGTCTGAAGATTAAAGAAAGCCAGTATAACTACAGGCTAAGAGGCATTCACGAGTATATTCCAAGTTTAGTCTTTTTTGTGTATGTACCACGCTCTTACCTATTTCATCCGTTAATAGTAATATGTGCTCTGCTATGTTCCGGTCTGAAGATTAAAAAAAGCCAGTATAACTACAGGCTAAGAGGCATTCACGAGTATATTCCAAGTACTCTGTATAGCATTCCATCTTAGGCCTCGGAGACAGAAACACATCTGTAGCCTTCTTTATTGGTAGTTGGTTGAAAGTGTCCACGACCTGCAGTAATCACTTACCATCAGGTGGACTGTAAGTTCGTTTGATACTTCAACTTTATAAAAAAAGGTTCTATGAAATATATTTTCAAAGATTATATGATTTCCTGTACATGTGTTCAGTTTTGAATAGATGCGTTCATAACATTATTTTTATTTCATGCAGTGCTCCTAAATAATTAATATAGTAATAAAATTCAAGCGGCTAAATCGCTAGCAGTTTGCTGCTGATTTGTTAATTATAAATATATATAGTGTCAGACCATTCCATAATAGCCAAGATAGTTCTAAAGCAGTCTAAGTTGGATCCCCTAGCAAATTTTATTTGATTTTTTATGTATAAGACAGTGCTGTACCACTGTAATTAGTTCGCTAAAGAAGCAATTAATCAAACTCCCATCGAAATCAATAACGCAGAGCAATACGACTGATATAACTGTAATGCAATTTTTTATTGTTTCTTGTGAATCATATTTCTAACTCTTGTTCGGAAATAATGGGTATTTTAAAGGCAAAAATTAATAAGCATATACCAGCTATCAGTGAGGGTAGAAAATAAATGTTTTAGACATAATGTCACCGCGACCGTGTAGTGTCCGTATAAAAATTAGCCAGTCTCATTTCCTCCCGTGGGTGTTATAGGAGGTAATAGAGGAAAACAAACCAGAAGATGTACAACATCTTGGATATTGACACGCCGAGCACCAAACGTGGCAAAAATACACAAGGCAAACTAACCGGGAGGCCTATATTTAGCAATGTACATTAAATGGGATGCAACGGTATTGGTTATAGCTGATGGTAGTAAGTTAAAAGACAAACATAAGTAAAGGCAGATTTCAAAACACCAACTCATTCGAGCAGTATTAAAGTTCGGCGCAGGAAATTAGCTTGGAGCAGTATTTTATGAAACATTATTAAGCAGGCAGTGTTGCAGAAACGCTGCCCGGTATAACAGTGTTGCTGTTGGATTGCTAACATAGTTTAATGTTTACCTTTTATTAACTTCTAATTACGTACTGTGTACTCTGTGAATATTTTATAACGTACAAACCTTATCAATAAATATTAATTTATTTAGATAATTTGGAATCAATTTTTTAACATACCTACGTTAAGACAGCGATAAATCATGTAGGGCTTTATCAACGCTTAACACCATGTGGGGGACCGCCCCACACTTCGCCTACCTATTTAACTCCACTACTGAAAAAAGCCTCCCCCCATTGATTGCCTTATAAGGGGTAACTTGTCATAGTTTCCACGCTTGGCAGGTGAGTTGGCGACCGCAGATTTTTTATTTTTTTATTGTTATAAGGAAGACGCTGCTGTACATGTCCTGGTTTATTGGTTGGCAACTACAGTTTCATTATAATTAGTTATTATTAGGATAACGTTGCTAACCATCTGGTTTGTGCCTCTTACGACACCACGGGACGAGATATTGTAGTGGATATTCTTTCACCGCCACCACACAACAAATTAGTAGTAGCTCTCATTTTAATATATTTCATACAAGCTTGCATATTATATTTGTTTTCTATTTAATATAAAATAAGAAAACTTGCGTGTTGTGCTATGAAATGCTTACTTTATTTTATTTCGCATTTTGGAACCGCCTCGCTAATTGTGAGGCACTCGTTCATTTATAATATTTGGTAAGTTACCAAAGCAGAAAGCGGTAAGTGAGCGTAAGATGTAAGATGTATAATCTTCGCCTACCAGTACGAGGCTGCTACTCGAGAACCTTTCTTCCCCTTCGGCTGTCGGTTCTTTGAGCTATATGGTCGACCTATTGTCACTTCACCTTATTAATCCGTTGGGCTATGTCGGTTATTCTGGTTCTACCGTAGTTGTCCTCAATTCTAAGTTTATCGCAGAGAAATTCCGAGGTTAGCCTACTCCATAGCTCGCTGAGCAACCTTGAACTACCTAATACGGCCAGCAGTGAAGGACCACGTCTGAGATGGACTATCTAGTGAGATGCCTACACTAGATGGAGTGAACCTGGTAAGCCATGGAGGAATTCAGTGAATGCCGGTGGCTCAGGATCGTGCTTTGCGGCATTACTTGGGGGAGGCCTATATTCAGCAGTGGACTTGTGACCATGATTGTGATGATGATAATGAATGCCAGGTCCGTCCGTACCGTCCCGGTAGTCAAGCGCTTTCTTAAAATACGTTAAAAGAAAGAGAAAAATTAAGTTAAAAACTATACATATCCCACTACCGATGTTCTACTCGTATTGAATTGGTTATCGACTATGAAAAAAAGTCTTGAATAATTGGAAGTTATCGAGAGCGCAACAGACGATATATTACCACAAGGATTCTAAGTTTATTTTTTTTTAAAAACCACATGTTAAGATTTCCTCCGGTATCGGGGAGACGGTTTAAATGCATAAATTGTATAACAACAAACTTCCAAACCAAAAATATTTTTTAGACTATTCAAATACTTGTTTCGTGCGGGATTTAAACCTGTAACCCTCAGTACAGCAACACATTAGCACTCAAACCACTGCGGCATGTTACCGCAAAAAGTTTATTTTAAAAGTTATATGTGAAGTCCGCTTCTATGCATCGGGGAATTTAGCATTCCTAAAAACTCTCTTAGAGAGCCCAGTGTCCGGCAGTATGACGTACATAGGCTATTACTTCACTTTTATGGAAAAACTGCGCAATTATTAGTCTAGTGGTTTGGTGGTCGTAATCGCCATTGCCGATCATGAGGTTCCTGGTTCGAATTCCGGGTCGAGCCAAAATTAATTATTGTGCTTTCTTTAATTATTGGGATTGTTTATGCAAGTATTGGAATAGCAAAAAAAGCTTTAAAATATTTCTTTAAATAATAGTTGTTATAAGAAATCTATTATTTAGTTTAGGTAGGTTATTTGTAGATGGCTGCAGGTGCCCATGGGCTGCAGTAGCTTACTATCAGGGCAATTACAAGTTCATTTGTTACTTCAGTTTTATAAAAAAATGTCTATCGTCCCTTTTAACGATTGGACAGTAATATAGAACAATAATTTAGTATTATTCAAAGTTAACCAGATAAAAGAGGTTATTTATTCCATTGATTTCTTCGTTACGGATTATCAGTCTAATGCTGAAAGAAGGCCTCCCCCGTAGATTTCTCTAACGTATTGGATACTGCATTTTTTTTTAAATTTGATGCTGGTATCATGAAGATACTGATGCTGATCCCCAGTTTCAGTTTTGGTTTATAAAGAGTTATTAAAATGGTTTCAAAATTAAGGAAGATATGGCGTAACATATAAACAAAAAAGAAGACATACAGTCGAATTGAGTAGCTACTACTTTTGGAAGTCGGCTAATTAAAAAAAATGTTCTATAATATGATAAAATATTTCCCCCTAACATAAAGTTATTAAATCCTTAGAAGTGCATTGGGATATTCAGAAAAATTTTCTCTCGATGGAAAACTTTGAAGGTTATAGAAAGGTTTCAATGATATCAAAATTTGCCCTTGCTTGATTGCTCACGTATTTTTTTAACGTAGGTGTTTCGAAATTTGTTCTATTTATTTTTAACTCTTTGTTTGTGAAACTTCAACCGTTTTGAAATGTAATATACACCTAGTTAGACTAATTTATTTCCGCTATCATTGCTTTTCCTAGCTTCATGGTACAATATCTATCTGAAAAATTACAAATATCACAACATTCATACGAGGTAGAGACGTGGTGGTGACGACGTTACAGACCCGTATTATGGCTACAGCTTGTGTTAGGACCACTTTTTCACTGAATACTAGCATAAAATCTGGCTGTATGGTTTTTCAAGTTCAGTTCAATTCTACTACCGGAGCCAGCTTGAATAATCTAGTTGTTAGATTCGAGTACTGTAACCTCATTGCTAACCACCCACAACCGGATTCATATCGATGACAGGGAAGTGGAATTCCATACAAAAGCTACTCAAGACTACATTAGTCTCAAAAAGACTCACGACCCCAGGATACACCATTATTTTATATGATTTATTATAGCCTCTCAGGTCTAAAACTACAAATAAATCAAACTAAACGTGGGAGTGCTGCTGCGTTTCGCATCATGGTCCTATTTTTACTTAGTCACTACTAAGTAATACTACGTATCTGTAATTTAATTCTTAATCCAGAACAGATGTGTCTATAGACCACATCATCCACTTAACATAAGGTGGACTCTACTCGTCTTTATAGAGAGAAGACAAAAACCGGTAACAAAAAGTTTAAAAATAATGTCATTCCATTCTCTCCCCATGTAAATAACCTTAGTCTGTATGTAGATGGTTGCTTAACATAGCACAAGGAGGTTAGTCGCAAAACTACTGGAACTATGCGATCTCTATATCGATTAAAAAATTTCTTCCCACGAATACTAAGATTTTACTTGTCCAGACACTTATGCCACCGATTATTGATTATATCGATGTGTGTTGCTCAGACCTGTCTCAACATCATATTAATACATTGGATCGTCTACTTAACAACTGCATCAGTTACATTTATGGTCTCCGTAAATACGACCATGTATCTTCTTTTCGAGCTCAGCTGAATTGGCTACCTATCCGTTAGCGCAGATATGTTAGAATACTCTGCACCGTTTTCACAATTCTGAATATGTATATGTATACTGTATGCATGTATATGTAAGATTTATTGCGTATTTAATTTGCACATCTCATAACCGTCTGTACAAATAATATAATCTGTTTTATAGAATAAGGGTGGAAAACGAGCACACAGTCGACCTGATGGTAAGTGGTTGCTGTGGCTCATAGACATCTACATCTATCTTCGTTTTCGAATTAAAATAAAGATGCGTTGTCATCCGTGAGGACTACGATGGAATGCCTCTTTTCCAGTAAAAAGGGTCTCCGGTTCTTTACACTCACTATACCAAACACAGCAGTGTTTAGCTGCTATTTTACGCTGGTATTCTGTGAGAGCGTGGTCCTTCCCCGATCGAGCCGACCCATTCGTGCTACAGCTATACTACTAATATAGCTGCAGCATGGCTCTACCACGTATAAAATTATTGATTGCTACTTATCAAAATTCCTACGTCAGTTAGGATAATAACGTCTATTGCTATTGGTAATTGGTTTATTGATTGCAGTAGCGAGCTAAAGTTTTTGATAATAAATCTAATATTAATATGTACAATATTAAAAAGATGAGTATGATTAGGTAGATAGGTACTAAAATCAAACAAATTTGCCGAATCATAAAATTCAGTTACGCCCGAATTGGTGCCTAGTGCGTAAAATTTCTACTAGCGACTAACATTCTTCTCCATCGCCATTTTGTTAATATCACTAGAGTTTCGAATAACTATGGGCTTATAGTTATCATTCCTACGAACTATAGTACATATACCTACGTGGCTTACCAGGTCGTCACTCCATCTAGTAGGAGGGACGCCCTACACTCAGTAACGTGAAAATTGCAACGATGCTACATTCATTTTTGCTCAAGTATATTGCAAAATATTACTAAAGAAATCCGAGTCACATAATATATCACTCACATTTAAATTCGCTTGCTTTCACAGAGCAATAAATTCGAAGTAGTTACGAAGATAAATAATAGCGTATTTCAGCAATTCGATGTAAGTTAAAAATAAGTTTTTCGTTTCAATAATTTTGTGTCTGTAGCTTTGTGATAACAAATATGAGTTAATGTTTAGGTTTTTGGGAAAACTTTTGCATTGGAGTTATTCAAATTCACTCATTGTTAGTTCAATTTCTAAATCATATTTTTATCTTATGATTCGTCTAGCATAAAAATAGGAAAAAACCTTGGTTATGTAGTTAGGTTTGCGAAATAGGTACTATATATAACATAATATTCTACTATATTAGGGATTTGAATATTATCATTAAAATTTATAAGTAAGCGTAAATATATTAGTGTAATAAAGACTGATTTGATACGGCTGTTAATAAATTCACTTTTATTCACACAGAATTTTTAATAGGACATGGGGTAGTCGAAAAGAGCAGAACGTGTGTCTGGCCAGCTAACTATATTTATTAATTAATCAGCTAACTACATTTTCTCTTTAAAAACTTTGATTAGGGGAAGAAGAAGAAGAAAAAGAACATATTTATTTATTAAAAAGCTTTTAGAAAAATTTACTTCGCAAATATCCGCGTTATAAAATAAAATGATGTGTCTTACCTAGTATGAATAGCACCACCTGCCCTCCCTCAATTACGTGTACTATGCCCGTCACCACTAATCTCAGCACCACTACACTGGGCAAGACACACCACTGACGACAATACGACACGTGTTTCGCCTCTACACGAGTCATCCTCAGGTGATATAGACTCTACGGTGGCTAACCGCTAAGTGAGCGGCGAGCCAAAACAACTGCCTTTTATACAGACCGATGACGCAACCGCTCTCTACTTAAGGAGCGAGCGGCCGCGTCATACGATAAAACATGCAACCAATCACCGCCGGACTTACGCAGCCGTTTGTAAAATTAAAAAAAAAGCCGTGCAACGCCCGCCTACCCTCCAACCACGCAACCAATCGCCGATCACCGTGAGGGTGACAAACGACCATATTGCGAGGCACTCTATTATTAGAGAGCAGGCTTAAAGATATTTAAGAGAGGTGAGTTAGTAACATTTGTTTGTTCATTCAGCAGTGCAACGGTACTTTAATTACTTTTTAATATCTCTAACTGTTCCAGCACACACAGCCGCAGCCCTTTATTACACGTATGTAAGACTTTAAAGGAGTGGTCGTTGGCTAGGTTGTGTCCAGTGTCCAAAAGACGTTTGGCAAAATGGGATTTATCGGGATTGCAATTCCTGTACGCGGCTAAATGCTCTTTATAACGTGTCTCGAAATTGCGACCAGTCTGACCCACGTAAACGGCGTGGCATTCGTCACAAACAAGTTTGTAAACACCTGACTTTTGATGAATATCCAACTTATCTTTATTATTACAGATATTTCTAAGAGAATTGTTTGTTTTGAATGCCACATAAACGCCGTTTTGTCGAAGAGTATTAGCTACTTTTTCAGATATGGGGTCTAAGTAGGTCAAACTGCTCACATATCGATGAACACTTTGAGGTTGAACCGCGTACAGAGAGTTGCGAACAACATGCTTTTGTTTTTTTTTGATTAAATTGTTAATGAGATTTATTTGAAAAACCGTTAGAGACCGCTATTTGATCAATTATATTAAGTTCTTTTACATAATTTTCTTTACTTAATGGGACAATGAACAAACGGTTAATGTAAAAATAAAAATCGGCTACTTTATGTTACCACGGATGACACGATGACACGGGGATGACCATGTCGGTGTGAGTTGGCTTTCGATAAATTTGGGAAACATGTGACGATTCTTTTCTTGTTATTGTTAAGTTGAGAAAATTAAGTCGCATTTAATCGCAGATCTCTTTGATAAACGTCGTCTACATCATGGGGAAACAAATAATCTTCTTAATTTTACCTCTCTCTGTATGAAACAAAACTTTTTCCGACTTGTTTGTGACGAATGCCACGCCATTTACGTGGGTCAGACTGGTCGCAATTTCGAGACACGTTATAAAGAGCATTTAGACGCGTACAGGAATTGCAATCCCGATAAATCCCATTTTGCCAAACATCTTTTGGACACTGGACACAACCTAGCCAACGACCACTCCTTTAAAGTCTTACATACGTGTAATAAAGGGCTGCGGCTGTGTGTGCTGGAACAGTTAGAGATATTATTATAGAAAAACAAAGTTCTTGTTGAAAAACCCTTTATAAATAATAAGATAGCGTATTTGCTACCAGTTTCAAACTAAACTTTAATAGGTAATACCTATCTCTTGTCAAAAACTTCTTAGTTAAATTATTAATATCAACTAAATGAAATTTATCATTATTATTCTTACAATTAAATGTCTTTAAGTTATTGTTACATGTCAAATTATGCATCATTAAATTTAAATTTTATCTTAGTTTATTTTCCTGTGGCCACCCCTCTATATAAGGCAATGTAAACAAGATAACTTTAACCACATTTATGTTATTGAGATATTCAATATATTTTAATAATTGATTCTTGTTCATATTGCCAACAAAAATTATTAATATACTATTAGGGTTAAATTTACTAGTTAGAATTTTATTCATAATATCACTGAATGATTCTCCAGACATGCAGTAATTACTTATCTGTTGCCTTTTTAAGCAGTTATTTAATGATATACCCAAATTTTTACTTATGTCATCACTATACACAATTACATTATTTTTTTCATTATATTAATTACTCTTTAAATTTATTTGCTTTGTTATAGTACTATCATAGAGTGTAGGTAAAGAAAATGAAGTATTACTGTTTGTCATATTATTCACACACACTGTCCCTAAAGAACCTGTCATGAGCGCTGATATTCATTTTGATATTTTAATAAGGAGTCAAAACGTTCCTCGTTATATTTACATGACTTTACCAGATTATCCATGGCCAGTATGTGTTCTTTTATCTCATTCCCTGCTAATTTATATTTATTTGATATAATTCAGTTACATATTTTATAAATTCAAAACAAACAAGAGAAGTAGAACTACCATTACGAAAGCCAAATTGTTCAGGTTGTAATATGCCACAAGAACTTATAAAATCATTAAGCCTTTTAAGCATAGCTTTTTCAAATACTTTTGACAATACCGAAACCAAAGTGATAGGTCTATAGTTGCCTATATCTTGTTTATCTCCTTTTTTATGCAAAGGATGAACTACAGATAATTTAAGATCATCTGGAAATACACCCTCTTCAAAAGATAAGTTAATAATATGAGCTAGGGGTATACATATATGAAAAGCACATAACTTTAATACTTTAGCAATGATACCATCATGCCCATAGGATTTACTATTTTTTAGTGACATTATGATATTTTTAATTTCGTTTTCATTGGTGGGTTTTAAATATATTATACGAGAATTCCAATCAATTTTTTTGTGATTATTATCAAGAATAGGCGTCAGTTTGGTGGTTTCATTGCTAAAATAATTATTAAAGGAGTTACAGATGTTTTGGGGATCAGAATCTGTAAAATTATTTATTGTAATCATATTGATATCATCACTATACATCTTGTCAGACACAGTTGAAGAAATGGCATTGCAAGGTACTCTACCTATATTTTTACTGTTTAATATTACTTTATGGTTATAAACTTTTTGTGCAGCATGGATACATTTTCTTTAAACTTTACTATATTTATGAAAATTGAGCCTATTTGTTGGTTTACTAGTTTTTGACAATCGATATTTTAAATATAATTGTCGTTTATTTTTACTTGATATCCTTAGACCTTTAGTGATCCATCTTAGTTTACGAGGTCTATTATTTACCTTAATTTTAATAATAGGAAAACAGAGATCATAGAACATGCAGAAAAGGTCGTAAAAACTTTTAAAAGCTTCATTAAATTTATTTGATTCCAAAACTTCAGAGAAAGTGAGGCTAGTAATACAATCATAGAACTTTTTCATATTATCAACATTATAATCTAGTTTGTATTCAAACCAGGAAATATAACACTTTTGCTTATTGCCTTTAAGTGTTACAGTTTGTGCTGTTTCATGATCTGAAAGGCCTAAATTAAGTATTTCTTCATGTATCTCTTTTACATTGCTAGCAATTTGATCCAAACAAGAGTTCCCTCTCGTCGGTTGTTTAATATGAGTTCGAAAGTTAAAACTTGTAAGGATACCTTTTAAAGCTTCAGTGTGTATATTTGATTTGAGTATATCAAGATTCCAGTCGCCACAAATGATAATTTACTTCCGATGGTATTTGCTAGTTAAATAATGTAACAATTTTTCTAGTTTATGTAAGAACATTCCTATTGAAGGTACTTTACAATCCGGAACTCGATAAATTACGCAAACTATAAGATTTATCCCCACAATTTCAGTACTGCAACACTCAAAATGCATTTTAGTAACTATACCGGTTGGAATACTCAGAGGTTTTGCTTCCCACGACTTTCGTATCAGGATACATGTCCCGCCTCTATTCTTATCTCGACGGCAATACGATGATACTAATTTATAATTTGATAATTTAATGTTATCTTCGGAGCCTTCTTTTACAAATGTTTCACAGAAACATAATATATCTATCTCCCTGTTTTTTCATTAAACTCACTAATAAATAATTCCAAATTATCAAGTTTCTTACATAAACTAACTATATTCTGATGAAATAATGTTATTGAACTATTATTACAATTTAATAGCTTAGAATTTATTTTTGGTTTTGAATTAAAATTTTTATTTAGTTTTGAAATTTGGGGTGAGTTAGGTTTAGACAAACTTAGATTTTCATTTACGAAAAAATGACATTCTTTCATGATCATTAATTTCTATGTTTAATTCAAACACTATGTAATTTAGTTTAGACATATTATAAAACTTGAATGTTTCATTATTACACCGTTGAATATCTATGAATTTACAATTTTTGTATTGTTTTGCGAGTAATTTCAAATTGTTTTTTAAAGTATCAATATTCAATTAACAGTTTTTATACACATTCAACAAAAGCACAGTAGAATGTTTAAAATGGAATAAGACATTGCACAATTTACTAAGTAATACATAAGGATTTTTGTCGTTTTTGCCAACAGATATTATTATTATATCATCTTTGGTAACGCTTCCAGCCAAGCTATGGGCACTACTCAGAATGTCTGCTGAAGTTGCATAGGGTTTCACAATTCCTATGACATTGTATTGGTCATTCCACTTGCCTGATCGTGCCAATGCGAGGCGCACCGCAAGACCACGTACTTGTTGGTCACCAACGATGTAGATGTTTGCTCTCTTACCTCTACTCTGTTCACATCTCGTCAACCTGAAACTGTTAGAACCTTGTGATTTTGATGGTACTACTGTATTATTACAGTTGGAGTTTCTATTTTGATTTTTAAACATTTCAGTATTTTCACCTTCCAAAACTTGTATAGTAGCCGGAGTTTGTGTTGGCGCAGACATTCGAGCGGTACATATTTCACATAAAATATATGTATTTTCTTTACTCTTCTCTATATTTTCACTCGGAGTTTCATCCGTAAAGTTTAATGTTTTCTTTTGCTTGTAACTTTTATTTTTTCTTTTGGTACCATTGATCGGTGTAATCGTAGTGCATGAATCAGTTATGTGATGTAATTTTTTACTCAGAATTTATTTTCTTAGATTCTTATTTTCTTCTAAAAAATTCGTTATTTCCTCTTCTGCTATTTCTAATTTTCCTTTTAGTTTAGATATCAATTCCTCCATTTCATGAACTTTCTTCAACTTTTCAATATTCAAATCGGGCCAAAATTTCGCCGAACCTATTCCAGTTGCAAATGATTGGTACATTTCATCATCATATTCAAGTGATAACCCATCAAAAGAATTCTCAATAGGTACATTTATCACAGGTTTTCTGATGGTGACATTGTTTCTGGTCGTGTCTTCAGATATTTTTCATTTTTCGCATTTATATTTATTTTTACTATCAACTGAAATCAAATAGAATAATTGTTCACTAATGCTTATACAGTCTAAATGATAGTGTTTAAGACATTCACTACATTTAAAAAAATATCTTTTTATTATTTTTTGTTTACATTTTTTGCAGAGTAACGCCATCTTGTGGTATACTTAAAAAGTATTGACGTAAAAATAGATGCAATAAAGTATAACTCTCACTTTACTAAATCAGCACTAATTTGGTAGCTAAGTCTTTCGTTCTATGCTAGATGGCGCTAAGTGTTCATAATTAGAAGTTTTTATTTATAATATTTATTAAGTTTCCATGAATTCACCACGGGTATGTAGTATTTTATGATGAAAGTTAATAAGTGTAGAGTTTTTTGGTGTAACACTCATTTCACTAATTCAATTAAGCACTAGTAAAGTTGTTTGAAACAGATATATGGTTGGAGGTAAATTTGAATTTAACGAAGTTTTTTTTTTATATTCGATATGCACTTTTACTTTATATTTTTTTGTAATTACACTTCCCTAAAGTCTTAACATTGTATTCGTTCTTATTTCACTTCACTATGAACTGGATTAGATAGAACCCGTAAACTTTTCTAAGGTCCAGGTTGTTTTCCCGTAGCACTTCACTGCAGTCACTAGCGAGCAAAATTTTACTTTACTGAAGGCTAGCTCTTAAACCGGTGCACTTTACCAGTGTCTACGACACTTCACATTCACTAATCAACGCTTAACTTAATAAATAATAACGCTTTGTAGGCGGGTTGGCAATTGCAGTTTTTATTTTTTAAGTAATTTTCAAAAAGATTTTGCAATCTATCTCCTATTACATATTCCTTAGTCGCCATTTACTTAACATAAAATATATTATTTTTATATAAATAATTCTGAACGTGTATTTGCCACTGAACATCTCCTAACCGGCTCGATACATTTTGATGAAATTATTTTTGTGTGTTTAAATGGGTGCTTAGGTTGTTTATATTTACAACTGGGGACGGTATATGGTCCTGTTGTCGAGATCCAGTGCGAAGCTTATAGTGCGAAGTTATTATAAACTAGCTGGGGCTTCGCGTGGGATTTGTACTTTTGCTATTATATGTATGACGACATATTTGGAATTTTAACTGCCGAGAAGATCTTTAAAGGCACTTATCTGAATAAAAATATTCAGTTAATCAGTCGATCAGACAAAATAACGAACGAGCAAATAGACGAACCCAGAAACAAACCAAAAAAAAATTAAGCAAACTATACGCTTGTATTTCAAATTTTAAATACATATATACATACAGCGTAATTCTAGTAGGTTATAAAACCTTTAACACTCATTGATCGTGATCATTGAGGGAGCTAAGTCAATGTCATTAATTATTAGAATCATGATGACATGAGCCATGATTATTGTATTGACTTCGATTTTTAAATACGTCTGCATAATTTCAGATTATTTTGACGTCCAGAGGTAAATGAAAATTTAATTTTAAGATTATATTACAATATACACTGGTTAAGTTAGTAAAAGGTCTCTCTCTCTCTCTCTCTCTCTCTCTCTCACTCTGTCTTTAATAAAAGGGTCTTATGTCTTTTAAATTAAGGGTCTTTGATTATCATTAGTAGGTCCTAACCAGGCGAAGTCGGGGTGGATCGTCAGTTTTAAATATAAACCTTTTATGTTCCATATAACTATATTGTATTATCTAAGCCTAACGCTAGTGAAATAACGTGTAATGCGATAAAATGTATTAAATGTAAGTTTTATTACAAATACTTTCATGAGAGAACGTGGATTGTACACGGTTTACGTATAAAATAAAATTAAAAAGAGTCAAAACTACCCGCTAAGTATTTTAAATTCACGTGTAGAATTTTAAAACGACGATTTTAGACGACAGTATTATATTAAAACTGCCATAAAATGCCCGTAGGAGAATAATTTTACAAATTTTAGTATTGATGAATAAGTATGACGTACGAGTATGTATTAAAACTGAGAAGGTGGAGATTGTTTTTTATATTAGGTACTTCAATTTTAATTTAAGCGTTATAATTTCTAGAAAACTGAATTTGACTGCATATTCGCTTTTTTATGTATCTAACTCGATATCTTCGTCAACTATGCACCGATTTAATTGATTATATATATATATATATATATATATATATATATATATATATATATATATATATATATTAAAAAGTATTAATAAATAATACTCCAGGGGTGGTCCCAAATAAATTTAGAGAAATACCACCCCTAATTGTGAGAAAATAAGAGTAAGTTTTTAATCTATCTATTTAGGCGAAATTCTTTCATTTATCAAACAAATATTCAATTTTGTTTTTGTCGGAAACATTTGCGGTCGTGTAGACAACAGCTCTCCAAAGTTTCAACGAAATTGGATGAATTGTATAGGAGAACGTTTAGAAGACGAACAAACAAAATATTTATTTTTAAATATAATTTTAAATATAATATTTTTAAATATTAAGGTTACTTTTTTAATTTATGTAAATTGGTTAACATTAAAATTTTGTAGCACTTTAAACCACTTAGATTTGTCCAATGCTAAAGTTAGATTACTGCAAGTGATTTCTTGTTCGTAATAATTAATCAGGTGTTCTGTACACGTTTCTGCTATTTGCCTTCCGAAAGATAAACAGCTTCAGATAAACCTGTAACGAGGATTCATCAGCTTAACTACCCACATGAAAGCGGTGACATCTATGATTAATTCAAGCAGGTGGTTAGTAGATTAAATACTGTAGTTAAAGGATGGGTAACGTCTCTTTTTTTTTCAAAGGTAAATATACAAAAAAATATCGGCTACGTAGAGAGATCAGCTATAAGATAAATACACAAACCTTTTTATTTGTATTAATATACGTACCACGTAGCTATATGTGGTAAAGCCATGCAGTAGCTATATTAGTAGTATAGTTGTAGCACGAATGGGTCGGCTCGATCGGGGGAAGGACCATGCTCTCACAGAATACCAGGGTAAAATGGCAGCTTGACACTGCTGTTTTTCGTATGGTGAGTGTAGAGAACCGGAGATCCATGTTAATAGAAAAGAGGCATTCCATCTTAGTCCTCACGGGTGACAACGCATTTTTTTGATTCTTTATTGAGGATAGATGTAGATGTCTATGGGTCACAGCAAACATTTACCATCAGGCAGACTGTGTGCTCGTTTGCGACCCTATCCTATAAAAATGTATGTACTCGATAGGGTCATCTTCATTTGTGTATGTAATACCTTTAAGGAAATGAAAATTAAAAAGGCAAGAAAATATAAACATATAAAATAAGAAAGTAATGTAGAGTTACAGATTATATATATATATATATATATATATATATATATCTTACTGATGGGCATAGGTCTCCTATCGTTTCTGTGAAGGGAAAGAATTGATTAGTCTGCCGAGCTGCTCCATTGCGTGTTTAAACTAATCTAAACAAATGCTTGACTACTATCCCACCTGATGGACCTGGTGGACCACAGTGATGCAGCTGACGATGGTAAAGTAACAATAGTAACAACAGCCTGTTCACTATTGCTTTGTGGACACCCAATCTGTATCAAATGGAAAGACAAATGCTGGCAACTTATTCCACTCCTTTACTGTACGCATAACGAACGATGAAGAAAACAGTTTGGTTCGAATGCGTGGTGAGTGAACAACGTAGGGGTGGAGACTGGCAGTGTCTGCCGAGGGAGAGTTTCGAGACCATGTAGGTTTGTTTATTCACGAATTTTCCTTCATTGCCGTACAAACTGTAAATCAGTACTGAAAAATGTAATGAAATATATTACCTCGTGACGGCGGGATCCCAACCCAGGTTCCTTTTGAACTAACGAGCCCTATAAATAAAATTAAAAATATTATTTGAACGCTTTTATCAAATAATACTTACATTACATGCGAATAAATTTTATATTGCTATCTCTTTACATGCAAACGGTATACCTACCTAACATAGATAATATAGTAGTTGTAAAGACTGATGTAACATTCTAGAAGTATATCTACAGTTAATAAACAAGACGCAACTATTACTTTTATTTATTATTCCGGCGATGAAACATGTTTACGGTTCATAAAATTCTTTAATGGCGTTATATGTGAAACGAATCTTTATAGTGAATTCAAAAAATAATACTTTTAAAATTACAACGAATATGATGTTTGATGTTACGAGGATGATGATATTGTTGAGCGCCACCATTAGTGCCTAGTAAATGGCAACACTAGTTACCACTGGCTCCCTTTAGTATCAAGTGGCAGAACTATGAGATACACGATCCTTCTAGCAAATTCCATGGAAGAACTTTCTAGAACTATCGACACCTAGTCAATTAGGACCGGTATGTACTCGAACATTCTAGATGTTTCTACAGTAGAAGATTCTGGAACTAGCTGAGGAGGAACGACCGGAGTCAGTGTTGAGATGGAACTGCGAACTTAAGTGATAAGTAGTACAATTGTGTTTTGTTATTAGTGTGGGTTTAAGTTGCAATTAGTGTGTAATTAAAGTGTCAATTTTGGTAATTCACTCGGCAGTTTTTAATTGTCTCAAACCCCAAGCTCGTAACAATTGGTGTCAGAAGTAGGATCAAATCATGCCTATTTTACCAAAGGAAAACACGGAGGGTGTCCGTACCCGAAGTCAACGCCAGCAGGAGACGAACCAGAGACGATTTGGTGCTACAATGATGCAAATGACGACCACGGAGGCCGGCCCGTAAGAAGCTCATGCATCTGCAGCACCTGACTTAGGTGATCTGATGATGATGCAGCAGGATCAGACCCGCCTACAGAAGGAACAGCCCATCGGTTGGAAGAGCAGCATAAACGCGATGAGAAAGAGCAGATGCTCCTCATGAAGGACCTTCACGCTACCTTCGGGAAAGAGAAGGGAAGTGAGGGATAGGGTTGCTTAACATGACAAGCCGCCTGTGCGAAGTTGACACCTGAATCGACCAAGTGAACAATCGGGTTGACAACGTAATGGCTGACACGAAAAAAACGCTGGGCGACCTCAAACTTGGGGATGGAATTACAGCTCCCGTGGTAGCTATTTGCTTCGTTACGTATTCACGCAAAGTGCCACCATTCGACGGTGCTTCTTCCTGGTCGGCCTACGAAATCCATTTCCAGGTTGTCATGAAGGCGAACGCTTGGAAAAAAAACAGGCCATGACTGCTCTCACCCTAGGCACGACAAGGCCTTAACTATTCTGGAAGCTCTCGGTAAGGAAGTGACTTACGAGCAGCTCCTTCAGGCATTGGAGTCCAGATATGACGACGCTCACCTGTAATACGTGTTTCGTGCGCAGCTCAAAGACCGCGTGCAACGAAGCAACAAAAATCTGCAGCAGTGGGCCCTTGAGATGGAAAATTTGGTTCGAAGAGCATACCAGTCTGTACCTGCGCTCATTGTAGGGAACCTGGTGCAGACATTCTTCGACGGCATCCGCGACTTTGAAGTCAGAGCTGCTGTGAGGCTCGGGCACCACGCACTGGATATGGAGGATAGAATAGTATACCCTAATTCAAATTTCAAAAAATATTCAAAATACAGAAATCGTCGTATTAAAATAGTATAGATAATAAATTTTTATTAAATATATTTAAGTTTCAAAATAAATCAAATCAAAAAGCTGCTCTAATGCATTGCAGCTTATAGACATCTACATCTAACCTCAGTTAAAAATCAATCACTCCTGCAGACTAAGCTTAAATGCCTCGTTTCCAGTAATCACCATACAAAACACAGTACTGTACCTTAATATAGTTACAGCATGGCTCTATCACGTGTAAAAATGTTCATTTTTATATGTAACATCATTTTATTTTATTTATATATTTGGTTTTTCATTTAAATCTATGCTTATTATCTGCATTTGCCCTCATAAATTAACAAATTAAGATATAAAAATAATATAACAGAAATATAATAACACAAAGTGAACACATACGAGTATCGCATTTGTATACACATAATCCACTACTCCACACATACGTCCCATGGGGCACCCACGTAAAAGTTGACAAGGGAAAACTAAAACTACAACATCTTCCTGAAAACAATTCATAATAATAAAAAAAACTGTGGTGGCCAACTATCCTGCCAAGCGCAGCAACTATGGCGAAATCGTCCTTATGACGCAATCTATGGCCGAGAAATTTGTTCAGCATTAGACTTTTATAGAATATAATGGACGGGTGGATACACACAAAGTTAATGAAGCGATGCACACATTATATATTAAAAAGTATACAAAGTAGAACCGAGATTTATGTTATGACTCTCTCTGTAATTATCGTTGTCTTGTGATTTTGATTTCAAATCGTGAACTCGTGTCAAATTACTGAAAAGTATCGCAAGATAGTCACGTATTACGGCACAGCGAAATTCAGCGAAGATTTGGTTATTATTTTTAAATTGTGAGTAGCGATACAGCTTCCCATTTAAAAGATTTTAAATTTCTAAGTAAGAATTTATGTAGAAATATTTAAATGAGTCTCAAATAAATGACTTGTATAATTGCGCTATTTACTAAAGTGACTGAATAATATTTAGCGAGAAAATACGGTTAGCGTTTTGGCACTATATCGCAAGGAGAAAAAATATATTATGATAATTCGCAGGAAGCTTTGCTCAAAATTAAACTTTAAACTTACTGTCTAAATAGACTTGCCACTGTCACCGAAATTTGATCTGCAGGATATTATTATTGTCTATTTCGGTCAACAAATACCAGTGCAAGCACTACTCTGCTCTGGTGTGTAGGGTACAGAGAGAGTCAATATAAGTACAGGCTGTGAGGCATCCCATCTAAGTCCTCAAGGTGACACAACACATTCATAGCCTTCTTTGTGTGAAGTTGTCTGCAGGTGTCCATGAACTGCAGTGGCCACTTACCATTAGGTGGCTTTAAGCTCATTTATTACTTCAGTTTTGTAAAAAAAGTCTCCTGTGTTTAATCTTCACCGCTGAGCACAAAGTAAGTTAACTCTTTTTAAAATTTCAGTGGTGACGCTGAAAATCGAACGTGACTTGCTTGCGTATTTTCATTTTATTATTATAAATAAATAAAATCAAGCTGCCGCATCAAAGATAAATAAAGTAACAAAATTGAACTCTGAAATACAAAACTTAAACTTTGGATGGCTTTTTCATGTAGCATTCGCTACGTGATGATTTATCACGAGCTAATTTTAGAAACGCTCTGGCGATTTTTATATCCGTCGTTCCAGACTGCGGGAATAACAATTCGTTAGGAAAACTTATTATTACAAAGACAGCGAAGTAAGAATGTAGTTAATTGTAATTTTTGTGATCCTATTACGTGTTACTGTGACTCATCTTAATCCTATAATCCATCTTATACCACTGGTTTTATAAGTGATAATCAGAAACGCATATTGAAAGACGTACGAATGTAAGATCTTTGTAAATTTAGATAAAATGGGAGTGTCTGTAAGCTTACTTATCATATCCATGCTAATAAGACATTAAAAAAAAACATTTTTATTACCTGCCTGTTTGTTCAGGCTAATCTTCGGAATGGCTAAACCGATTCACGAACAGGTTGAAAGCCATTCAGAGGGCAATGAGGAGTCATTATAGGCTATATTTTTCTGAAATCATGCAGTATTATCTATAAAATCGAATAAATAATAAAAAATAACCTAATAAAAGCGGTTATAACCGTAAAAACTAGTTTCATTATATATGTAGTATTCGCGTAAATAAAATAAATCATTGAAATAAATGTTTTGATGATAATCATATAAAAAAATTTAATAAAAAATTATAAAAGATTTAAACAAAATCTTTTGACTTTGCTATTTACACAATTAGTTACTTTTATTTAATTAATTACATTTTATTTTCTAACTCTTAAAGTTTTGACGAAATCTAACTGAGATTTGTAACATTTGCAACACCATTTTACAACAGATGTTCACGCAAAAGCGTTAGTGTCAGGCATCGACGTTAGATGGCACTCGGCTCGGTCGATACGGAATGACGTTTGTGTGTGTTGAACGTCCGAGTTGACTGAACGGTGGGAGTCGAGAGCGAAAAATTAGATGCGTTCTTCGCGTCGAAAGAGAAGGCAGTCCTTTTGTTTGGGAGCTCTTAGATCTAATTTTATGTTAGGCGCGTATAGTAAATATACCACTGGGAATGGTAGTGCTTGTTGAGAGTTTACCCGGGACTTTAGGTTTAACGCAGAATCTGTATAAGTGGATTCGACTGTATTAGTTACTAGTGCGGTAGTTAATATTCTAGAAATAACGGTGACCTTTGACCCGTACGTTCTGTGTTCATTTTCGCGAGTCAATCGTAACAAAGGAAGAAAGTGACTGCGGAAGGCGACCTTAGCTTGGAGAGGAGCTGAGGCCGAACTGCTGCAGGGGGAACGGTCAAATAAGGTCAATAACACTACCAGCCACACCCAAATACACATCACTGACCTTTACTTTCTAGCACAATACATCCACACGAGACCTGACCGAATCCTGAGGGACCAGTCGCCTTGAATAGAGGTAAGTAAGCTCTGTTCAATAATTGTAACGCTCCCCCCGGATTGTTTAGTGTAATTAGACTTTTAACCCGTGGCGTGAGGACGCCCGACCAGCATCTGCCTGTAGCTTCTTCGTCTATGGGCCGCGAAGGATTCTACTCCTGGGATAGGCAGCTGCCGGCCGTAACATTTGGTAGCAGAGCGTGGTTCTGGGATCGATTCCCGGTCGATCCATAGTATTTGATAAAAATTAAATAATTTTGGTGGCAGGGAGCGTCGGGTTGATTGGTTTAATTTTGTGTCTACAATCACGCCCGTCCGTAATACGTAAAAATATTTTGTTTATTATATACGTAATAATAAAATTCCTTTCTTTGTTAGCTTGCTTTGTTGTTTGCGGGTAAATTTGAAAAACCACGCCCGGTTCGCGCGCAAGCGGGAGATTGCGTCATGTAGGTAGATGGTTATTTTTGCGTAATCGGTTAATTATCGTTGTCGGATGGTTGTAGTGTATTACTTATCGAAGGGTCGATTTCCGAGCAAGGTATTTTTTGTTGATGTGTATCTTCGTTATGTATCTTTCGTATTGTAATTTGTATTTGAACTAAGGAGTGGTAATTTGTATTTACGTAATTTGAATTTAACTTGATTTGATCGCACTAGTATTTGTTATTGTTAATTTGATTTGCCTTTTCTTTTGTACTAACTTGTGTTTGATTTAATAAATAGCGGTTCTTATTTGTGTAATTTCTATTCAACTCGATTTGATAGGAACTGCATTGGTTAGCTGTTAATTTTTTTGTATTTTTTATTTGTTATTTTTGTAATTGTGCTCGAGCGGCGTCGTAATTTGTATTTAGTAGTGATGTCCTCGCCCAAGATGCTAATCCGTTGCCTGCGGACTGAGTTACGCTGGGCCACCAGCGCCCATGCTTTGATAGGTCGACCGGATAGGGTCCATAATTTGATGAAGCGGTTCGAGCAGGTCGATGCTCGAAGGGCTGCAGTGGAGGAGGCTTACGCTGAGCTCGAGGATTCGGATGTGGAAAAGGGAGTCCTGGACTCCTGCTTCGCAGACTACGAGCAGTTCTTGTGGCTCACGGACGAGTTGATCGAGGCTGAAGGCAGGTATGCCGAAGAGGCGTGTGAAGCTCGGACGAGTGGCCTGCCCGAGTCCGTTCGGAAGCAGCCTCAGCCGGAGCTGTTGGGACGACTCCCAACTCTGGACTTGCCAAAGTTCTCCGGGGTCCTTTCCGAGTGGCTCACCTTCGTTGGTCTTTTCGACGGCCTAGTGGACGCCCGGAGTGACTTGACTCCGAGCCAGAAGATGGCGTACCTCTTGGCCTCACTGGAGGGGGAGGCCCTGGGCGTTGTCAGCCATTTGAGCTTGTCGGACGACGCCTACCAGACTGCTCGGGACCTCCTAGCCAGAAGATACGCCAACGTCCGGCGAATTGCGGACGAACATGTTAAGCAGCTTCTGAGCCTCCCGCTGCTGAGTGACCGGGCCAGACTACGTCCGGACCTGTTGGATCCAGTCTTGGTGTCCTGTAATATGTTGAGGCGGCTGGATTTACCAGTGGGCGAATGGGCCTTCTTGTTGCTCCGCATCGTGCTGTCCCGTCTACCTCTCGACCTTCAAATGCATTTTGAGGAGAGGTACGGCGGGGACGAGGCCTCCTATATTCCGCCCTTCTATGACCTGCTGCGGTTTTTGGAGGAGCAGTGCCGACAGATCGAGCACGCGGCGGGCACCGTCGACGACTTACGAGCCGTGCCCAGTGAGAGGCGAAATCCGCCGGGCAAGTCGTCGTCAACCCCCCCCCCCCTGCTCCTATTGTCGAGCATCTGATCACCGGGTAACGTCTTGCCCAAAATTATTGAGTGGGCCGGTTCCGGCGAGGCGAACTATCGTCAAGGAGCGCCGCTGGTGCTACTCCTGTTTGGAAGGGCACCTTCAGCGAGACTGTCCGCACCAGCGGCTCTGTCTGCATTGCCGGGGCAATCACCATGCCGTACTGTGCCTGGGTGCAAACGGCGTCTCCTCTCGGGGCGCTGCCAGGCCCTCGACCCCCACGGGCGGGGGCGCTCCGCCACTCCCTCTGACGGGCGACGCTCGGCGCCCGCCGGCTAGCCACCAGGCCCCTAGGTTTGAAAGGGGTCCCTCCACCGACCAGTCGGGGGGTAATTCCCCCAGGGGCGGGGGTGTCATCACCCCCCCTCAGCGTGCGAAGAGGAACATCACGGCCACTCATCGGTCCGCTGGACCCTTCCCACTCCCGTTAGCTGAGTGGCCGCGACTGGTGTACCACTGTACCCCATTTGATGGAGGCGGCCCTAGCTAGCTGCCGCCTTATCTCCCACCATGGCAGCCTCTACTGAGCCTTAAGCCGTCAACAGTCCACTTGTCAAGCTGTTCTGTTGCCGACGGCCTCAGTGAGGGCGTACAACCCGAGTGGCGACCGTTAGCGGTTGCGCTCTGTCAGTATCGGGTTCACGCGGTGTGGCCTCCACTTGGTGGTGGGAAGATTAGGGCCCCCTGGAGCGTTGAATCACGCTCTCAAGGGGTATTAGATTTGGTTTGGTCGAGCACTTAGCTAAAAATTCTTTAAATTTAAATTAAAATGCTTTGAGTTTTCCGCGAAATTCATATTGTAGCGGTTGTGATTAAAAGAATTGAATTTAAAATACTCCTTTAAATGCTGCTGCATATGTTTTGTAAATACATTTGATCACTGCGTTTGTTGTTGCACGGACAATGGAGATTAAATTGTGTGCCCTTTTTGAATGCTTGGGCGTATGCTTGTAATTGTATTTGATTGTCGCGCCTGTGCTGAAGGGAAGTTTGAATTCATTTGAAATTTGAATAGTGCTCTATTTTGAAAATTATGTATATGTTTGTGATAGTGTTTAATCATTTTGCTTTGTGATAAGGAAGATTGAAATTAGATAACCCTGTGGTTACCGTAGGAAATAGGAGTCAATTCTCTTTTGGTTTAGATTTTGTTGGCACTGTCTAAGATATTTATTTGAAATAAGAGATAGGGCTGTCCCTTACGTTTATTGTTTTGTTTACTTTGCCAAGTTGACCTATGTGCATCGGTGATTACTTGTTTTAATTAATTCTGTAATTGAACATTGATGCTTTTGAAAAATTAGTTGAAATATGAGCATAGGATCACCTGCTAGGGACCATCTGTGCGTTTCGTTCAGCTCTCCACAGACGACGTTCATGGGGAATTTGGGGGTGCTCTCTGCACTGAAGCTTGAAGGTCCCTCTGGGCCGCTTCGTGTCGCGTCGCTGTTTGTAGACCTGATCCGGTCGAATTGCGGAACTAATCATAGGAGCGCAGATAGGTGTTTGAAGGAGGTCGTCTGACTTCTGTCTAGGAATAGGACTTATTTATGTGCTGCGATGTCCAGGAAGGGCATCCAGTTCAACTCTCCGGCTAGCCCACGTTAGGGCTGCAATTTTGGGGTGTTGGTTAGTGTTGCAAGATCTGATTGGGTGCGTAAGGTGGCCTAGTTTGGTTGTAGATTCGATCTTGCAACTTGCCGTCGCGACCCTGTCCCGCTGACCGGTTTGCTCGCGGACCTAAATCCTTATGTCCGGGACGGGGGTTTGTTCACGCAAAAGCGTTAGTGTCAGGCATCGACGTTAGATGGCACTCGGCTCGGTCGATACGGAATGACGTTTGTGTGTGTTGAACGTCCGAGTTGACTGAACGGTGGGAGTCGAGAGCGAAAAATTAGATGCCTTCTTCGCGTCGAAAGAGAAGGCAGTCCTTTTGTTTGGGAGCTCTTAGATCTAATTTTATGTTAGGCGCGTATAGTAAATATACCACTGGGAATGGTAGCGCTTGTTGAGAGTTTACCCGGGACTTTAGGTTTAACGCAGAATCTGTATAAGTGGATTCGACTGTATTAGTTACTAGTGCGGTAGTTAATATTCTAGAAATAACGGTGACCTTTGACCCGTACGTTCTGTGTTCATTTTCGCGAGTCAATCGTAACAAAGGAAGAAAGTGACTGCGGAAGGCGACCTTAGCTTGGAGAGGAGCTGAGGCCGAACTGCTGCAGGGGGAACGGTCAAATAAGGTCAATAACACTACCAGCCACACCCAAATACACATCACTGACCTTTACTTTCTAGCACAATACATCCACACGAGACCTGACCGAATCCTGAGGGACCAGTCGCCTTGAATAGAGGTAAGTAAGCTCTGTTCAATAGTTGTAACGCTCCCCCCGGATTGTTTAGTGTAATTAGACTTTTAACCCGTGGCGTAAGGACGCCCGACCAGCATCTGCCTGTAGCTTCTTCGTCTATGGGCCGCGAAGGATTCTACTCCTGGGATAGGCAGCTGCCGGCCGTAACATTTATGGCTTCTCTTATCGCCTCCACGTTAACGCACTTTTGATTTAAACACATCTTATCCTCTCCGCACTTTGCGCCGTCCGGGACCATGCCGGGGTCGACATCGCTCAAGCCCAGGTCTATTATGGCCGTGCGGCATGGTATTATTGTACCATTGTTGTTGATGAAAAGCGCGGAGAGCTGTGCGACGGACTCCATGCCGAACTCGAGGCGCTCGTTGAGGTGGCGGCACTGCAGCAGCCCGCAGCGCGCGTCCGCACTGGCGCACGGCCGGAAGATCTGCCGCACGCGGTCGTAGCCGCAGTTGCCGTTCTTGGTCCCTTTAACGTTGGTGGAGGTGTAGCAGCGGGTGTCGGAGCTCTCGCCGGTGGCGCCCCACAGCAGCCGGCACTGGTCCGAGTGCGAGCGGCACGCACCGCGAACGCAATATGCCTCGTTGTTCCCGCAAGGCGTGGTGTCCATCCGGTACACATCTTTAGGACAGAATTCCGAATGTCCCGTGCAGTATTCGGGAAGGTCACACTCGCGTTCCGCAGAACGGCAGACCGTTCCCGCCGATTTCGGTCTACATGTCTAGAAGTCGCAGCAGGGCCCCGCAGCACAGCTGGCGTTGCTGCGCAGCATGCAGGAGGCGGGCTCGCAGCACGCCGCGCACGCCGCGCGCGCCTTCTCCTCGCCCAGCCCGCAGTCGCACTGCTCCCCTGGTTCCACGAATCCGTTTCCGCAAGTCGGTGACTCGAACAGGCGCTTCGGTTTGTTCCTGAGACAGTAATCCATGCCCCTCTCAAACGACAGCGCCAAGGACCTCAAGCTGCAAGATGACCAATGTATGGGCATCACGGACGTGCTGGACGGGCTCATGATGCACTTTTCGTCGGGACACTCGCAATCCTCCTCAGTGTCGTGCTCCATGCCAAAATTATGGCCCATTTCATGCGCTATCGTTGTAGAGGGGCATGGATTACTGTCTCTAGTGTGTTTAAGGAATAAGGTGTAAGACATTTTTTTAGTTTTCATTTATCTCAAGTAGCTTCATGCCTATAATCTCCGAGAGGACAAGTTACTTGGGTCATTTTTAGCCAAAAAAATAAATATCGCACATAGTTTACGAAATAATACCAAGAATCTGAGCTCTGTGTGTTTTATGAACCGAGTGGTTTTTGATAATTAATACCAACACCTTGCCTTTGCCTTGCCAAGGATACTTTTGTATATCTTCAGGTTTTTTTGTTAAAGTTCTACGCAGACGAAATCGTGGGTAAATGCTGGTCAGAAATAAGGAAAAGGTCTGTGCGTTTTAGAGTGCATAAGGTGGTCTCATGGTGTAGGCGCCCCGTTTTGTTCCGTGGGTGTCGTAAGAGGCGAACATGACAAACTCCAGAAAAAACTTATCGCATCTGATTGTACTATAATAATCACTAAAACCACCTCGTTTACGTCAGACATAAAATACACAACGTCTGTTCAGATTCTTCATAATATTGTGTCTCTAGGGAGACGAATATAGGAAATGTCAACAAGACCTCCTTGAATCTGATTAATCGTAGTAATCAGCTTTTGCTGTCGCACGGATGAGCCGGCTCGAACCGCGGTGGTACCTCTGCGTTTCGCTCGGTGAGTGCCGGTGGCCGGAGGCCCTTTTTACTGAAAATGAGGCATTCCATCTTAGTCCTCACGGGTGACAACGCATCTGCATTTTGATTTGTAATAGAGGATAGATGTAGATATCTATGGGCCGCAGCAACCACTTACCGTCAAGTGGACTGTGTGCTCGTTTGTAACCCTTATCCCATAAAAAAATATTCTTATACGCCACTTGTAAATTATACCAGACCGGCAACGGGAAACAGCATCAAAACTTCTTGTTCAGTACTGAGATCTTAAATACAAGCTTTAATTATTGAGCAGGTAAAATCAAATCACAATTCCAGCACGCTAGATTGTAGAACTAAGATAATAATTAATATTAGAAAAAAAAATATTTAATATTTTTTTTATTACATAGATTAGTATCTTTCTGTCTGCAGTTAGAATTAAAAATAAATCATTATCACTTATAATAGTAAGAGTAGTATTTCCACGCGAACAAGGGCGCGGCACAGCCAATATAATGTACTTTTAATTAAACAGGAAACAAAAATGTTCATTAGTATTTTTGGTACATTTTCAATTCAAGATGTAGATTTTATTATAAAAGGGATCTATAAAGCTTGTTTACTTTCGGATGAGCTTTTCAAAAATAATTAGACGACTAATTTATTTTATTCATCGTCCATCATACTTTTAATGTTAAACTTATACTAACTACTACTCTTGGATCACGTTTCTTTTTATTTTCTGTTAGTCTTTTTTCATTATATAAGGATAAGTAATTATTAAAAGTATAACGTACACTCGACTATTCCCTTGTGGTAACGATACAGTATTTTTCAAGACAATATTTTCGCACAAAGTCGAGGTAGCTCAGAAGGTAAGCCATCGCCATTATTTTTATATTACGCACGTGCAACCCGAGCTTAGTATCACTGAAATAGTTAGTTGCAATTTTGAGGGTTAATTTAGTACGTTTTCCTTGAACAACTAATTCATTGTGAGATTATTATGTTGTGCATGTATTACAAATGAAATATTTTAAGGTCATGTTGTAAAATCTGATATTTCATGTAGTAAAGCAACGCTGCAGGTATTTTATGGTAATAGGAAGAATGGGAAAGGATCACGCTCTCACTGAACACCAAAGTTAAATAGCTGCTTCATGACGCTGTGTTTTGTATAGTAAGTGTAGAGACCCTTTTTACTGGAAACGAGGCATTCCAACTTATATGATAACTTACGTGATAACGCGTCTGCATTTTGATTCTCAATTGAGGATAAATGTAGATGATTATGGTCCACAGCATCCAATTACATTCAAGTGAACTGTGTGCTCGTTTGACACCCTATTCTATAGAAAAAACAAAACGCGATAAATCCTTAAAATGAGTTTTATTTAAAAAAACCCTCTGAGAAAGTGAGAAACCCTCACTTAGATTGTGTCGAAGTAGCATCTCATCGAACTATGAGAGTGAGTTCTCTCAATTTCATAGTTCGAAGATCTCATAGTGCAAACACAGATGCACTCTCTATAGAGTTCAGCTGTGTTTGCGCACATACTGTTGCATTATAATCCTGTCCTGCGCAGATGGCTAGTCTCAAACATTTAAATATATACCTATTCATTTTTTAGGAAAAAGTTGTACATTGGTTTTCTATAATAGAAATTTTAAATCTGTAGTGTTAGCTGTGAAATAAAATTAAATCACTGCACTTGGATTTTTATGAGTTTTTGAATCGAAAACATTTACACGAGCAGAGATATTTACGTCAATTTGGTGTTAGACGCACTAAAATGTTGAAATACTTAAACAGAACAGAATACGTCAGAAACTTTTTTATTCAATGTAGATTATATATAATACTTATCGAAAGTCGCTCTTTTGTTTAATTACCACTAGTTCGAAAAAACCCTCTGTCTGACTTTTATTTAAAAAAAAAACAGCTTACAATCATGTATGTCACACAATTAACAACACAACAAATTAAAAATAGCTTCGTAGCGATCACCTCATTCCCAGGGGTTATTATCATCCATAATTTCCTTAACATTATACTCGTAATAACCCTTTTTATACAAACTAATAAAATACAATAACTAAGCTTAAAATTAACTAAGTATAATTAAGCTTTTGAACTTTGAGCAGGTCAAATTTTGTATCTTTTGTATAACTTTGAGAAAGTATAAACAAACCATTAAAGCCTATTAATCTACTGCTGAATATAGGTCGGTAGATTGCGTCACGGATTTGCCATATTTGACACATTTGGAAAGCGGGGAAATTATGGGTTGTTATCAGGAAGTTGCTGCTGCTCAACTTCTGTTTAATTTCCCTTTGTCGCCTCTTACTTACACCCACGGAGTTTGCGAAAAAATAAACATTACTATAGAAACTGTAAATCTTCAGACGTCTTTTAAATTCAAATACTTTACTAGTAAGCGGACTTCTCATGTCCTCGTAATATATATTTTGCCTCTCAATGTTCTCCTTCATCGCCGAGCACGCAGTAATCTTGAATTGGAATACGCGCGGGTTTTTATATGTTTTTTTTGAAAAACGTTGTAATAAAACAACATGGTAAAATAAACGTGGTAGAGCCATGCTGCTGTTATATTCAGCGACGCTTCGCCGAGTACAACTAGTGTGAAATAAAATTTGTGCAGAAAAAATAATAAAACCGGCCAAGTGCGAGTCGGACTCACACCAAAATGGTTTTGTGCCATCGAAAAACATGTTTCTAGTAGGGGAGTATAATTTTTTATTCATATTTATTTCTATTATTTTTTGTTATAGCGGCAACAGAAATACACATTCTGTGCAAATTTCAACTGTCTAGCTATTACAGATCATGTGCTATAGCCCGCTGACAGACTTACGGACGGACAGACGGACAGCGGAGGCTTAGTAATATGGTCCCGTTGGTTACCCTTTGGGTACGAAACACTTATAATTAAAAATTAAAAATTGTGTAGATACAGCCGACTTCAATATAAATAAGAATAACTCAAAAACTATTGATCCTATGAAACCTTGTACGTGGTAAAGCCACGCTGCAGCTATATTATGGTTGTAACACGAATGGGTCGGTTCGACAGGGGAAGGACCACGCTCTCACAGAATACCAGCGTAAAATAGCAGCTTAACACTGCTGTGTTTCGTATGGTGAGTATAGAGAACCGGAAACCCTTTTTACTGGAAACGAGGCATTCCATCTTAGTCCTCACGGGTGACAACGCATCTGCATCGTAATCGGAGAGAGATGTAGATATCTATGGGCCAGTGCAACCACTTATTATCAGGTGGACTGTGTGTGCGTTTTTACCCTTATCCTATAGAAAAACCTAGATCAAATGTATATGGGAGCACATAAAAACATTATAAATAAAAAAAGGCTTACTCAAAAAAAAGTTATGAGGTGACACACATAAAAAAGAGACAGCCGAATTGAGAATCTCCTCCTTTTTGAATTCGATAGTAAATAGACATGATTTTGTTCATGAGACCAAGCGAAGTATTTAAACACGACACGCATTCGCATTACCAGTAAATTTATTGGAAAATACTCAGTAAAATTCTATGTAGCAGAAAGTAATTTTGGCATCATGCCAGTTTGTTCAAAGCGTAGCAGGAAAATAAAATATTAGGATTTGTGGCTGCATTAATGTCATAACGAATCCTTTTTGTAGGAAAAGTAAAAGATCTAAGGGATATATCAGACAAAGGTGTTCACGCGTTCAAGCGTTCCGCGTTCGCGTTCTGCGTCCGTTGTGTTGTTTTACCTTACATAGACGTACCCAAACAGTTTCGGTGTCCACATGAGAAGGAAGGTAGAGACCTAGAAGTGAAGAATACCGATTATAAAAACCGAGACAAAATAGCAGAAGTGTGGTTAGAAATTGCCAGAGAAATGGGGACCGAAATTGCATTATAAAAAGTTTCTTTATCAGTAAGCCATTTACAAAACCGTCTATAAAATTCTCCATCTTGTTCTCTATTCTTATGAACTAGGCGCATCCAATACAATACAATACAATACAATAACTTTATTTCAGGCATCAAGGACTTAAAAACTAAGAACATTGGCCCATAGCAATATATACCTTAACCTAAAAATATATATAAAATATAGATTTTTTTTACAATACATAATAATAATAATAATAATAATACAATGTTTCCTTTTTCGTTTTGATGCTGCTGATGTCCACAATATCAATAGTTCGTCTTACGATGAAGAACTATAGTATAAAAAAACATGCGTGAGTGTCATGGAACACTCGGTTGGAACGAAGTTCCTTTCGTAGTATATTATAATTGATAAACGTAATAACGTCATTAAAAAGCGCTCTTAAAAAGAAGTACAATTCCGCCTCCAGGTCCTCCGGGCAGACAGTGAAGGATCCATCCTTTGCTGTCACCGCCGGTCTCGTAATCCCATCGAAGTGTCGTGGATCATGTCTCGCGGCTTTGATAGGGACCGAGGGTCTTGGCTTAACCGCCCGGACCGCGAGGGAGAAAACCTCTATAAAAAGTTACTCCGAATCTCAAGCGGCGACGCACCGCGAGGGGATGGATGGCTGACGGGGTTCTATGAACAAATCAGTCGCTAGTGCGCTCCTCGCCAGGGTACCTGCAGACCCCCTGGCGAGTAATAAATCCTCTAAATCTGCTTACCTTGGTAAGGGGTCTCTGCCAAGGTGGACCTTTAATTACTCCCATACTCGTGGGTACAAAAAATGGATCAAACACAAAAAAACAAAACCGCCGGCAACGGCAACGTAGAGGAGAGGAGGAGCGATGCGGGGACAGAGTCCGACGCCGCATCGAGCAGCGTGGGAGGCTCAGAGAGCTCCCGACGTGTGGAGCCTGGGACCGCGGAGACCAGTAAGTTCTTCCGCAAGCGGTCCAGGCGGGATGGCGACCAGGGGTCGTCAGCCGGTGAAGAGGAGGCTTCGGCCCGGAAAATCCCCACCAACAGGCGGGGCGGGCTGAGAGGCAAGGGGAGGGGGCCCTCTGACAATCAGAGGGCCGAACAAGCGGCAAAGCATGCTGAGGAGGGGCGCCACCCGGGCGATACGGCTCGGGTATCAGGCGAAGAGACGGATGCGACTGGCGGCTCCGAGGTGGTGCGTAAGGCCAGATTCGTAAAGGAGGTGGAGGCCGCGATCAAGGTCGTGGCCCACAAACAAAAGGCCTCCTCAAAGTTAAAGGCCATTCCCGCGGCCTCCGCCTCCATCATGGCGGCTGCGGAGGCCAACTTTGTTGGGGCCGAGCCTAATGAGAACGAGGTAGCGAAGCTGCGGGCGGACGTAGCCCGCCTGACTTCCGCCATGGAGACTCTCCAGAAGGAGAACGAGAAGCTCCGCGCAGACCTGGCCAGTCTACGTGAGCCTGCCTGTCGCGCGGCGCCCCAGACGCAGCGCCCAAGCCAGCCGTGCCGGTGGAGAACCAGGTTTTGAACCTGGTCCGGCAGGAGCTGGCTGCCTTCCAGCACCGGTTCTCCGTGCTGGAGGGCATCGTCCTGCGCCCCCCCCCCCCCCTAGGGGCAAACAAGACGGCGGCGAGGCCGGCAACGGTCTCGTACGCGGCGGCCACAGCCGCCGCATCCAGGCCGGGGCCGTCCAGCCAGCCTTCGGGCGGGGCTGCAGTTGGCCCTCCCTCCCCTGAAAAGCCGGCTCCGGCAAAACCGGTACCGGCTGAACCGGCTCCGGCTAAGCCGGCGACGGGAAAGAGAGGCAAGGCGAAGGCGAAAAAGGGCAAGGCGGCAGCACAGGGGGTGGCTGCGCCAGCCCCAGTGCCTGCGGCGAATGTGCCAGCGCCAGCGGCAAGCCAGCTGCCGCCGCCGCCGCCGCCCCACCGGCTCCCTACACCTCCCGCGGCTGAAGCCGGTTGGCAGGTGGTCGGGGATAAAAAGAAGGGGAAGAAGGCAGCCAAAAAGGCCAAAGAGCAGGAGCGGCAGCGCCAGTTCAGGGCGCGCAAGATGGCGGCTAGGCTCCGCGCCCCGAAGACCGCAGCTGTAGTGATTACACTACAGCCGGACGCGGAAAAGAAGGGCGTTACCTACCGCGATCTGCTCGCGAAGGCGAAAGAGGCGGTGGATCTCGGGGAGCTCGGGATCACCGGGGGCCTCCGGCTCAAAGTCACCCAGACGGGGGCCCGTATGCTGGAGATCCCCGGGGACTCCAGTGGCGCGACCGCGGACGCTCTGGCTGCGAAGCTCAGAGCGTCCCTGGATGCGGACGAGGCCCGAGTGTCCAGGCCCGTAAGATGCGCAGACCTGCGCATCATGGGTCTGGACGACTCGGTATCGGAGGAGAAGTTGGTGGCCGCCGTCGCCAGGTCCGGGGGGTGCACTACTGACCAGGTCAGGTCAGGCGCTATACGCCCGGACCAACAGGGTATGCATGCCGCCACGGTGTGCTGTCCTGTTACGGCGGCCAAAGCCATAGTGGAGGGCCGAAGGCTTCTGGTGGGCTGGGTCTCAGCGCAGGTTAAGCTGCTGGAGCCCAGACCTCTGAGGTGCTACCGCTGTCTCGTGGGACATCACGTGTCAGTGAAATGCGCCTCGGAGGTTGACCGCAGTGGCCTTTGCTTCCGCTGCTGTCAGCCCGGACACAAATCGGCGACCTGCTGCGCCACGCCGCACTGTGATGCATGTGCGGCGACCGGCAAGCCAGCCGATCACTGGGCCGGAAGCAGGGCCTGCGCGCCACCCGCCAAGGCCAAGGCCGCGGGTAGGGGAGGGCCCTCCTCCGCCGCCACCGCCTCTATGGCCACCGCCGCAGCCGCAACTGCCGCCGCCGCCGCTGTCACTGTTGCCGCCGCCGCCGCCGCGACACCGACGCCCGCAGAGGGGCGCCCCGTGGAGGAAGCTGAAATGGAATGCCTATAACGGCCCCATTAAGCTTCCTCCAGGCGAATATCAACCACTGCGCCTGCGCTCAGGATCTAATGCTCCAGAGCATGGCGCAGTGGTCGATTAACATCGCTGTGGTCGCTGAGCCGTATTTTGTCTGGCCTAGGGATGACTGGGTGGCGGACCTTAACGGCTCAGTGGCCATCATTTCTTCGGCCGCCGCCGGTACCCCGACCCTTGAAGGTGTCAGGAGGGGTCAGGGGTGCGTAGCAGCACGGTTCGGGGAGTTTGTCGTTGTGGGGGTGTACTTCTCCCCGAACCGATCTCTCGCCGAGCTCCATAACTCTCTTGCAGAGCTGAGAGCAGTCGTCGTCGGAAGCTATCCCCTCCCCGTACTTGTCCTCGGGGACTTCAATGCCAAGAACTTGGCTTGGGGTTCTCGTCGTACAGATGTGCGGGGTAGGATGGTGGAAGACTGGGCTCTGGAGACAGGCCTGGTCGTCCTAAATCGGGGTTCTGTCCCCACGTGTGTGCGGATGCGGGGCGAGTCGGTGGTGGACATTTCGTTCGCTAGCCCCGCTCTGTCGCCGCGTGCCATTGACTGGCGAGTCATGGAGGGGGTGGAGACCTACTCCGACCACCGGTACATCCGGTTTGACGTCTCCACCCAGCCCTCGAGCGCGCCAGTCCAACAGGCCCCGAATGGTCCGCGTTGGGCGCTGAAGCAGCTGGACCGGGAGCTCCTCCTGGAAGCCTCGATCGTGCAGGCCTGGGTGTCATCACCGGATAGGCCTGCCGACGTCAATGATGAGGCAAGGTGGTTCCAGGAGGCCATGTCCGAGATATGTGACGTGGCAGTGCCCCGCGTCCGGCCAGGAAGCGCCCGGCGTCAGGTGTATTGGTGGTCGCGTGAGCTGACGTGTCTGCGCGAGGCTTGTGTCGCCGCGCGGCACCTGTACGCCAGGCATCGCAGGCTCCGCATTCGTCCACCGAATGCGGCAGCCATTGAGGCGGAGCTGTACGAGGGATACAGAGCGGCGAAGACCGCCCTCCGGGAGGCTGTCATGCGGGCCCGGGATCGGGCCCGTGAGGAGATGCTGGAGACTCTCGACAGAGATCCGTGGGGGCGCCCTTACAAGATGGTACGGGATAAACTCCGCACCTGGGCCCCCCCGCTGACGCAGAATCTCCGGCCTCAGCTCGTGGAGGACGTGGTGAGCGCTCTGTTCCCTGCGCGAGGGGAACATCCGCCCCCGCCTATGGCTCCGCCACCTGCGGTGCCGGAAACGGACCACCAGGACGACGACGACGACATCCCGGAAGGGACCGGGGTAGACCTGAGAGTGGCGGTACGTAGGCTCAAGGCCAGGAATACCGCCCCAGGACCCGATGGCTTGCCTGGCAAAGCCTGGGTCCTGGCCTCGGAGGCTCTCGGGCCCCGACTGGAGGGGCTCCTAAGCGCATGCTTGGAGAGAGGCCAATTCCCGCTTCGTTGGAAGACGGGGAAGCTGGTCCTCATTTGGAAGCCGGGGCGCCCTGCGGAC
This sequence comes from Parnassius glacialis, assembly GCA_033319125.1. Lineage (NCBI taxonomy): Eukaryota > Metazoa > Arthropoda > Insecta > Lepidoptera > Papilionidae > Parnassius > Parnassius glacialis. The sequence goes on from JAVANC010000006.1 coordinate 4,717,944, forward strand.
TCTCCGTCCGCATACCGGCCCGTAGTGCTGCTCGACGAGGTGGGCAAGCTCTTTGAAAGAGTAATTGCAAACCGCCTCGCCGAGCACCTTGCGGGGACGGGGCCGGATCTTGCGGAACACCAGTTAGGTTTCCGCAAGAGGCGCTCTACGATGGACGCCATCATGCGCGTGAGAGCCCTCACGACGGGGGATGCAGTTGCCAGGGGGGGGGGGGTTGTCTTGGCGGTGTCTCTCGACATCGCCAACGCCTTCAACTCCATGCCCTGGAGCTGCATTAGGGAGGCACTCCGGTATCACCGGGTGCCGACCTATCTCCGTCGTATAGTCGGGGACTATCTGACGGAAAGGGCCGTCATCTACCCCGGTCGCAACGGTGAGTGGAACCGGCGAGAGATGTCGTGCGGTGTCCCACAGGGCTCAGTTCTGGGGCCGCCCCTGTGGAACATCGGTTACGACTGGGTGCTGCGCGCCGACCTCCCTACCGGCGTCAGCGTAGTTTGCTACGCTGACGACACGCTGGTACTGGCACAAGGGGGGTCGTACGAGGCGGCGGCGGAAACTATGACACGCGGGGTTGCGATAGTCGTTGAGAGGATCCGGCGACTGGGTCTCGAGGTGGCTCTGCACAAGTCCGAGGCCATGCACTTCCATGGTCCTCGGAACAGGCCACCACCGGGATCCTCAGTGATGGTAGGAGGGGTATCCATCGGCGTCGAGTTGACGTTGAAGTACCTAGGACTCGTCCTCGACGGCCGATGGAACTTCGTTGAGCACTTCCGACGTTTGGCTCCCAAACTGGAACGGACTGGGGCTGCCTTCAGGCGGCTCCTGCCGAACCTGGGGGGGCCAAACGCCTCCTGCCGGAGGCTCTACGCGGGGATCGTGAGGTCCATGGCCCTTTACGGAGCCCCGGTGTGGGCGCGTGGTTTGGTGCGGCTTGCCGTCCACCACCTAAACGCGCCCCAAAGGGTGGTTGCCGTAAAGATGGTTCGCGGCTACCGCACAATCTCCCGCGAGGCGGCGAGCCTCCTTGCCGGATTGCCGCCATGGGATCTGGAGGCGATAGTCCTCGCGCGCCTGCACGAATGGCGCGCTGAGGCACTATGCCGGGGGGAAACCCCGCTGCCGCGGCAAGTTGTCGCGCAGCGGACAGACTTCCGGCATGATCTCATGGCGACATGGAGAGAGCGACTGTCGCAACCCCGTGCTGGGCACGCCACTATAGCGGCGATAAGACCCCTCTTTGAGGAGTGGCTTGAGAGACGCCACGGCGTCCTCACCTTCCGCCTGACGCAGGTCCTCACCGGACACGGTGTGTTCGGGAGGTTCCTGCACCGAATCGGGCGGGAGGAAACGCCCGGGTGCTCCCACTGCGAGGATCGACCGAAGGACACGGTGGAGCACACCGTGGAGGTGTGCCCTGCTTGGGCGGAGCACCGCCGTGTCCTCGTAGCGGCGATAGGCGGCGGCGACCTCTCGCGTCCGGCCCTGGTCGAAGCCATGGTCCGGAGCGAGACGGAATGGGATGCCGTCACCACCTTCTGCGAAGCAGTGATGCTAGCGAAGGAGGTGGCGGAGCGGGAGAAGGAAAGAGCAACAGCTTTCCTTCCCGGCCGCCGCGGGAGACGCCCCGGGCGTCGGGGGCTACGTCGTGGCCCCCGGCCACCGTAGGCGCGGGCCTGTGGACGGCGAGCAATGGGTAGCTCGCCGTCCGTCCGTCTAACGACGACAGGCCGTGTCGACGGCGCGTTTTGTTCCACGCGCGCCTCAAAGAGCTGTCAGCAGCGTGAAGGGGCCCGCAAGGGCCGACGCCTGCCGGAGCTGCGGGCTGTTCGAAAGAGATACCGCGGCTCCGGAACGTAAGGGCACTGAAGGAACACGGATGGTTTTTAGTCAGTAAAAGTCTGACACTCCCTTCCGCTCCACCCACAGCGAAAGGCGTCATTAGATGATTTTCCATCCGCAAAAAAAAAAAAAAAAAAAGGTCCTTCAAAAGTGTCATTGCCAAGGCAAAGTCAGAGCACATCGGCAGAATTGGCGAGAAACTAGTTCGCCTCCCTTCGGGAACACGTGCATTCTGGTCTCTCGCCAAGGCTGTCCAAGGGAACTTCTGTCAGCCATCTCTGCAATCTCTGCACAGGGTGGACGACTCACTGGCCCATGAAGCAAAGGAGAAAGCCGATCTGCTAGGCTCTCTTTTTGCTTCCAACTCGACTCAAGATGACGGGGAGAACACACCGCCGACCATCCCGCGGTGTGAGTGCTCCATGCGGGAAGTGCTGTTTACACAGCGCTTGGTGCGTAAAGCACTCCTCTCCCTGGACGTCAACAAGTCGAGTGGGCCTGATGGAGTCCCACCTATTGTGCTGAAGACGTGTGCTCCGGAGTTGGCACCGGTTTTAACGCGTCTTTTTCGGTACTCCTACTCCCTAGGCATAGTCCCGGACTCATGGAAGAGAGCTTTGGTGCACCCGATCCCTAAAAAAGGCGACCGCTCAGATCCGTCCAACTACAGGCCTATCGCCATCACCTCCTTGTTCTCCAAAGTAATGGAAATTATCATTATCAGCCAGCTCATACGGTACCTTGAGGATCACCAGCTGATTAGTGACCGCCAGTACGGTTTCCGTCGAGGTCGCTCAGCTGGTGATCTTCTGGTCTACCTGACCCATAGATGGGCGGAGGCAGTGGAGTCCAAGGGGGAGGCGTTGGCCGTTAGTTTGGACATAGCGAAGGCTTACGATCGGGTTTGGCATAAAGCGCTTCTTTCGAAGCTGCCTTCCTATGGGCTTCCCGAGAAATTGTGCAATTGAATCACCAGCTTTCTTGCAGATCGGAGCATCAAGGTCGTAGTAGACGGTGCATGCTCCGATTACAAGCCCATTAACGCTGGTGTTCCACAAGGCTGCGTGCTATCACCAACGCTGTTTCTTCTGCATATCAATGATATGTTGCAAACCAGTAACATTCATTGCTATGCAGACGACAGCACTGGTGATGCTTTATACACCGGCCGTGCCAATATTTCTCGGGAAAACGTCGCCGAGTACCGGAACAAACTTGTGTCTGAAGTCGAGACTTTGTTGAACAAAGTCTCAGACTGGGGGCGACTAAATCTAGTCCAGTTCAATCCCCAGAAGACACAAGTTTGCGCGTTTACCGCTTAAAAGATTCCCTTTGTCGTATCTCCTCAGTTTCAAGGCACTCCCCTAGTTGCCTCAGCCAGTATCGGAATCCTCGGTGTCGACATATCGAGTGACGTGCAGTTTCGTGGTCACTTGGAAGAGAAGGCCAAATTGGCCTCTAAAAAGCTTGGCGTGCTCAGCAGAGCGGGACAGTATTTCATGCGGGCACACCGCTTGCAACTTTACAAGGCGCAGGTTCGGCCTCACATGGAATACTGTTCCTATCTCTGGGCAGGGGCCCCCCAGTGCCAGCTCCTTCCACTTGACCGCATCCAGCGCAGAGCAGTTCGAATCGTCGACGACCGAGTTCTTTCCGATCGGCTTGACTCACTGGCACTGCGTAGAGAGGTTGCATCTCTTTGCGTATTTTATCGCATCTACCACGGGGAGTGCTCTGAGGAATTGTTCGGACTAATTCCAGCCGCTCAATTTCACCATCGCACATCGCGACAGAACTTGCGATACCATCCATATCATCTAGATGATTGGCGGTCCACCACTGTGCGATTCAGAAGAAGTTTTCTCCCTCGCACAACTTCCTTGTGGAATCGATTACCACTAGCGATTTTTCCGGACCGATACGACTTAGGGACCTTCAAGAAAAGAGCCTACTCCTTTTTAAAAGGCCGGCAACGCATCTGCGATTCCCCTGGTGTTGCAGTTGTTCATGGGCGGCGGTAGTTACTTACCATCAGGTGAGCCGCATGCTCGTTTGCCTATAAAAAAAAAATTCTTTAACGGCAAGATAAGAAAAAGTGTGAGGGAGATGCATATTACTCCATCCCGCTTCCATAGGGTTCCTTAGCCCTCAAGGGTCGTGACGGAAAACTCTTACACTTTTTTTCCCAAGTCCGTACCGTGCGATAAGGAACTTCGTTCCAAAGACATGGTGACTGCAGTGGTACTGCGTAGACCGTCCAACAGCGGGATTCGTGAGCAACTGAACGCTCGAACGTAGAACGCGAACGCGGAGAGTTTGAACGCGTGACCGCTATCTGTCTGATAGAACCCTAAATTTTAATTTAAAACTTTTATTAGTTTGCAAAATTTTAAACAGTAGATTACTATTAAAACACAGAATAACATAAAATAACCGATCTACCACTTGCTCTACGGTGAAAGAAAAAACGTGAAGAAACCTGATATGTTTATAAGAATGTGATGTGCTCCTTCCACTTGACCGCATCCAGCGCAGAGCGGCTCGAATCCTCGAAGACCGAGCCCTTTCCGATCGGCTCGATTCATTGGCACTACGAAGATATGTTGCATCCCTTTGCATTTTCTTTCGCATCTACCATGGGGAGTGCTCTGAGGAATTGTTCGGATTAATCCCAGCCGCCAAATTTCACGAACGCACATCGCGGCAGAACTCGCGATATCATCCACACCATCTGGATGATTGGCGGTCCACCACTGTGCGATTTAGAAGATGTTTTCTTCCTCGCACGACTTCCTTGTGGAATCGATTACCATCAGCGATTTTTCCGGACCGATACGACTTAGGGACCTTCAAGAAAAGAGCGTACTCCTTTTTAAAAGGCCGGCAACGCATCTGCAATTCCCTCCCTGGTGTTGCAGTTGTTCATGGGCGGCGGTAGTCACTTACCACAGGTGAGCCGCATGCTCATTTGCCCCGTCTCCTATAAAAAAAAAGAAAAAGTCCGCCAACACTGTTTTTGTTTTTCTGGTGCTGTTAGATAGGATATTGAACATTGGAAGATACTGAGTACCCCGCTGAAGCACGTGATTATAGACCATTGGTACTCGGTACCAAGTATATTACATATAAGCTTTTTAATGTTGTTACTATTGTCTATAGAAAGGCAACCTTTTATTAGTAATAAAAGAACCAAAAATATATAACACATTATCTTTTGCATAAAAGTAACTTACGGATTTACGGAGTATTTTACAAATTTAGTTTAACTTATGTATACTTATTTTTAATACCCGATGTTTCAGGTGCTACACAACTTGTTAACTGTTGGTCCGATTCAAGAAGAACTTCATAAAAAACGTTTAAAATTCAATATTTTGCATGTATATTTAATTTAATGTGTAATGTTTCCATATAAGAAATCACTTGACTTTCTTCTGTTTAACTTTATAAACAAAAAAGAATATCTTTAAGAAAAACAACAAACGAAGAGTCAAAACATGTTAGAAGCTCTTGGAACAGAAATCACGTTGAGTCAAACATTTGTTACACATAATGACTGAAAGTGTGGCGAGAGAAAGTTTCCAGACAGCCTCAACTATCCGTCAGTGGTAAATGGTGCGTAAATATGTCAATTGATCAGATAAACGATGTCGTATTTTCTTTGTCCTACTCGTAATTTTTTTGTTTTGTAGAATATAAAAATTATATTTTTAATATAAAATAGAGTAATAAGCGAGCACACAGTTCACCTAATGATAAGTGGATGCGACTCGAAAAGACAGATGTGTTGTCACCACTGAGGAGTAAGATAGAACGCCCTGTTTCTAGTAAAAAGGATCTCCGGTTCTCTGCACTCACCAAACTGCTTAATTACGCTGGCTAATTTTACGGCTGTGAGAACGTGGGTCTTCCTCGAACGTGCCGACCCAGTCGTACTACAATCATAATATAGCTGCAGCGCGGATCTATCACGTATAGATACCTTTCAAACATTAAACAGATTTACTAGATGGCAGGTTTCCTTCCTGTCTAGGAGGCCGTATAGTTAGGTACCACTGTGTTACCTATTTCTGAAATAGGAATGATTGCATTACTTTTTTTTTAATTTTGGTCTGAAGAATAAATGGATTATGGAGGATATTATGTAGTGTAGTAAAAGGTGTCAGTGAGAAGAGAGGCGTGTTACTCTTGGTGTGGCTTTAATTATACTACCCTTTATAATAAACTTAACTCTAAAAAATATCTATTGTCGTGGGGGGCTACACGTCACTACAATAGAGAGGCATTCATCTCACTTACATTCTATCTTAGTCCTCAGCGATGACACCGCATCTGTAGTTATGTCGGACTCGGCTACTAAAACCGCCATGTTGTCATTATGTACAGACTCCACAAGGAATAAATTCTTCTCACTATTTCTTCTGCAAGAAAGGTGAGCGCAACGCAGCCCCCGAATACGTTTACATGGAGGCCATGAGGTAAGTACAAACGAGCTCTCGGCAGCAATAACCTTTCCCAGGCTGATCAAAACGCGAATTCCCATCCACCACTTCAAGCAAGCTCAACCGCCTTATTAGCTCAGAGTTACCATTCGCTGTAAATTTTACAGAACGCGAGCAACCCGAGTTTGATACCTGCCGGCCCAATTAAATTGTTCATTGCAATTTAAAGCGCTGATTTACTACGTGCTCTGCGGTGGATAAACTTTATCTTCTTCTTCATCAAAAGAACACAGTGCCAGATACTACGCATCTCAAATGCTGCTTCCCGTCATCAATGTGAATATTTCACGCTTGGCCAAGCTGAAGGTTACACATACACAAGAAGTTCTCAGTAGCTGCCCGCAGCCAGGAAGTTGGCGGTGTCTACCCCCGCACGTAAATCCGTTGGTCCTGTGCCTGATCTCTTTACTGTCCCATCGGACTATGAGAATGAGGGAATAGAAAGTGCACCTGTGCTTGCGCATACACTTGGGCACTATAATCCTGTCCTGCACAGATGGCTAGTCTCCGTCGAGGCTGGCCGCCGTGACCGCAATCCGGTCTAGAGGACATTATATTGAAGATGGGCTAAATTAAAAGTAAACTTAACCGACGAACAATTATGCGCAGGTATATGGATGTGAAAGAAGTGAGAGAGGTTGATCAGAATCTTGGCAAATGGAAGTACGTCTGTCTAACCCTCTGGTTTACAGGAGTGAGAGTTTATGAATTATATACGTGTGTGTTGTATATTAATAAACTTTAAAATCAAAATATTAAAAAGTTCGCATTACAACATATGAATATCACATTTAAAAAATATATAAAAGCCATTCCCGGAAAAAAACTATTATGTGGCCAGCAATGCGAAAATTATTTAAGGAAATAACGATCGCGTGGTGGATACCTATTACTGAGCCGCTATTTCCGTTGCGGGTTACGTTACTCGAAACACCGAGTAAACGTTCAAAAGTTAAATAAAAGTTAATTTAGAACTGTTTGACTTACGATCAAACGTAAAGCGTTGATTCAAAATGAATTTACCTTAAAAATGTAATACGAAGATAGAAAATATTGCTCATTTGCCAATTACTGTCGTTTTCGTACCTATTTTTTTTATAAAACTGACGTGACAAACGGATTTAGAGGTTTACAGTCACCTCGGTGGTACCTGACTACTACGGTCCATGGACCTTCGCCTGCAGTCAACTTTAAACGAAGGAGTCAGTACAGTTGCGTTATCACCTCTGCACGGCTAGCATGGGCTGGTGATCAAAAAGAATCCTCCAAATATATCCACTGGCAAGAGATAAAATTATCTTTTCCATATTCCAAAGCACGGCAATGGGGAGAAGTATATCCCCGTTTAACATATCGAGTAGACATATATCCCCGTTCCGTAACATGGAGCCAAATTAAAGATAAAAAACTATGGTTTTTTGACATTTGAAAAGGTCAATTGTATCCTAGTTCATGAGACGTGGGTTTAAGTTTATATTTATACAAAAAATCTATCTAAGTCTACGTCTGTCTCCCATTTCATCTACTGTGGATATAATATCTACCGGTGTTCCAATGCTCGAAGGGTGGATTAAACTAAGCGAGGGGATGAACATTTTCTCCTTTCCCCGGGGATAAATTTATCTCCTGCCCATGCTAGCCCTGCTGAGGTCTAAGATGGAACGCCTTACCTCGCAAACAGCAGTGCCAGCTGATAATTGGTGGTAGAAATTAGCAAGAGGATAGGGCAGTGCAGCGAAAGCTCTTGCCCTAAAACCCTCTAAGAATTGAGATAACTTTTGCCCAGCCGAGAGACGTATATAGGCTATAACTTAAATTTGATTTACCTCTCGACATTTTTTTTATAGGATAAGGGTGACAAACAGGCACACAGTCCACTTGATGGTAAGTGGTTGCTGTGGCCCGTAGACGTCTACATCTATCCTCGATTACGAATCAAAATGCAGATGCGTTGTCATCCGTGAGGAGTAAGATGGAATGCCTCGTATCCAGTAAAAAGGGTCTCCGGTTCTCTACACTCACCATACGAAACACAGCAGCGTTGAGCTGCTATTTTACGCTGGTATTCTGTGAGAGCTTGGCCCTTCCCCGGTCGAGCCGACCCATTCGTGCTACAGCCATAATATAGCTGCAGCATGGCTCTTCCACGTAAAGAACTCTACCACGATATAGTAAATATTCAAACATGGAATTGGAAAGATATTTTATCATAATTATTTCACAGGAATATTAACGCACAGTTTTGAGTTTAACTATGCAACAGGAGTGAAGTAGAAAATTATTAACTTTTAAATATCCCCCTACTCGTTCGAGCAGTATAAAGTGCTATGCAGGCAACTAGAATCATTCTTTCCACTAACAATAATCATCAATATTAGAGCTCCTCAAGGAACGCCATAAAGCACGGTACTAAGGCACATGCGTCCATCGACTTCCTGCATATCTTAACAGGTTGTTATTCCATCTAGTGGCGAGCAGTCCTTCACTTTACTTACCGGTACGAGGTTGTCACTTTAGAACCTTCCTTCCCTATCGGTTGTCGGTTCATCGAGCTATATGGCCGGCCCGTTGTCACTTCAACTTACTGGTACGTTCGGCTATGTCATTTACGATAATAATAATTATATATTAGTTAATTTTAGTTTTAAGATATTTATTTGATATGAGCACATTTAGTTTAGTAGAACTCTCCGATCACACTCTTAATCTCATGGCTGTTAGACGGGAGATGAAGCTACATTCTTCAACAGATTTGACAGCATACAGGCAACTGAACAGACAGATCTCCAAATGCATGCGGCGGGACTTACGCAACTTCAATACAGCTCGTATTGAAGAAGCGATCGAGCGGAACCAAGGCTCCAAAGTCTTTGCCAGAGATCTGTCTGCCAGAAAGAGCCAACTGTCAAAGCTGAAGACCGAATGTGGCAGCATCGTTTCCGGGGCTCCTGAGATTTTGAGTGAGATTGAGAGGTTCTATGGGCAGCTGTACACGTCATCGTTGGAGCCACACGCAAGTGTGAGTAACGATCCAAGAGCGAGTCTTATCCGACATTATTCCGATTATATCCCGGACGTCAGTCTGAGCGAGATTAGAATGGCTCTCCAGCACCTTAAAAACGGTAAGGCCCCAGGCGAGGATGGAATTACAGCGGAGCTTCTGAAAGCGGGTGGAAAACCGGTACTTGAAGTCCTTCAGAAGCTCTTTAATTCCGTCCTCCATGGTGGCATTACACCGGAGGCGTGGAGCAGAAGTGCGGTGGTCTTGTTCTTCAAGAAAGGCGACAACGCTTTCTTGAAGAACTACAGACCGATTTCCCTTCTGAGCCGCGTCTACGTGCTGTTTTCGAGAGTCATTACGAATCGTCTCGCGCGCAGACTTGACGACTTCCAGCCTCCCGAACAAGCCGGTTTCCGAAAGGGCTTTAGCACCATAGACCACATACATACCCTACGGCAAATTGTACAGAAGTCCGAGGAGTACAATTTGCCACTATGTCTGGCGTATGTGGACTATGAGAAAGCCTTTGATTCCGTCGAAATTTGGGCGGTGCTGCAGTCCCTTCAGCGGTGCCAAGTTGACTCTCGGTATATCGAAGTGTTGAAGTGCTTGTACAGTAGGGCTACGATGGCTATCCGAGTACAGAACCAGAGTACGAAACCTATCCAATTGCAGAGAGGTGTAAGACAGGGTGACGTCATATCCCCGAAACTCTTCACCGCTGCATTGGAAGACGTTTTCAAGCTTCTGGACTGGAAAGGATACGGTATCAACATCAATGGCGAGTACATCACTCACCTTCGATTTGCCGACGATATAGTCCTTATGGCAGAATCGCTGGAGGACCTAAGCACTATGCTCAATGACCTCAATAGTGTTTCCCAACGGATAGGTCTTAAGATGAACATGGACAAAACAAAGATCATGTTTAATGTCCATGTCACACCTATGCCGGTAGTTGTTGGGAACACTAAGCTCGAAGTTGTTGACGAGTATGTTTACCTGGGACAAATAGTCCGACTAGGTAAGTCCAACTTCGACCGAGAAGTCAATCGACGGATTCAACTCGGCTGGGCAGCGTTCGGGAAGCTACGACACATCTTCTCGTCAGACATACCTCAAAACCTTAAAACGAAATTGTACAACCAGTGCGTGTTGCCAGTGATGACTTACGGAACTGAGACGTGGTCCTTCACTGCTGGCCGTATGAGGAAGCTCAAGGTCGCTCAGCGAGCTATGGAGAGGGCTATGCTCGGAGTTTCTCTGCGTGATAAACTCAGAAATGAGGATATCCGCAGTAGAACCAGAGTGACCGACATAGCCCAACGGATTAGTAAGCTGAAGTGGCAATTGGGCCGGCCATATAGCTCGAAGAACCGACAACCGATGGGGAAGAAAGGTTCTCGAGTGGCAGCCTCGTTCCGGCAAGCGAAGTGTAGGGCGTCCCCCCACTAGATGGAGTGACGACCTGGTAAGATATGCAGGAAGTCGATGGATGCAGGTGGCTCAGGACCGTGCTTTGTGGCATTCTTTGGGGGAGGCCTATGTTCAGCAGTGGACTTGTGAAGGGCTGTAATGATGATGATGAATGATGAGCACATTTAATGTTGCAGGAAGGCTGACGGTATGTTGCATCGTTATGGGCAGCGTTGCTTTTGGTTGGCATACTTCGTGTATTTTGATGATAATATATTGTAATTTCTTCTAATGCGTTCAATGAATATGTTATATCGTAAAGTCGTTACTTAAAAGTATTCATTTATTTAAGTAATTTTAAGAGTCTTTTCTAAGAAATGACATGATGATGTTCAACAAAGTCCCTCGGGACTATAAGTGTATTTGAAACGTCGTTAATTTAAAACATTTTAAAGTTAAACGCAACAAGATGTACGAGCTGGTGTGCTGTACAATCTTAGAAGTTGATAAAAATGATAAGGACTTGAACTGATTATGTAATTTATTCTGATATTATTGATAGTGAGTACAATGCGCGACGGCGAATGATTGCGTACTGAATGGATGAGAATGAAAAATGATACAATATGGTAAAAATGCTTAAGTGCAAAAATGTGCGGTTTGTAAAGACCGTACATGCTGCGGGGAGAGAGAGAGAGAACAGATGATGATTGATAGGCGATTACAAATTGATACTAATTGATAACGATGATTATACTATAAAAATTAGCTTATAAATTTCAATTAAAAAACTTATAAATTTCACACTTCACTACACTGCACTAAGATCACAAAAACGTTTGCAAACTGTAGGCGACGTCGACTTATCCAGTGCGCGTGCACTCAGTTCACCCGATGACGTAACTGCGATACCGCGGGGCTCGACCGATGTTGCTTGCTCTGTGTTTCGGTTCGTGCCAGTGAACTGTACATTCAAGCCAGCTGATCTTTCGCTTTGAGAGGGACCTTGTATACGTGCGGCGCATCTGCGGCGTAGACTCCGCAAGGCGATTAATGTTGATGCTAGTATAGCTGCTCCCAGCAGAAGATAAATGAGCACATATTGATGTAGGTCGTGGTTTGATAACTGATTTACCATCTCTGTATCAGCGTTGCTTGTCTTCAGCTGCTCTATTTGGTGTCCAATACTTGACAAGTGTTTTCGATTCTCCTCATTTTCTGACTCGTCGAATTTCTCGAGCCTTTGGAGAGGAATAGATAGGTTGATGACATCATTGATTGGAGGTATGTCTATCTTTGCAAGGTCGGGCTTGATATTATAATTAGTGACCTGCTTTCTGTGTGAAAATATTGTCAATGTTTCACTTTTAATGAAACAGCCGTCCTCGAGAATGATAATACCGGCCTTGCTAAGTCGTTGCGCTGTAACATGATGCTCGCATATTATTCTTATCATCCTTTGATTACAGCAAAAGTACAGGTACGTATTTAGTTTGTTAAGTTCAACCCATATATCCTTGCAGGGCGAAGTTTTGATTTCACACTGACCTGTGTCTTCATTTTTGATGCAGAGAATATCGTCCGAATTCATATGGAAAATAGGTTTCTGTAGCGGGCAAAGGTGAGTCTCAGCGTTGAACTGTGTACATCTTCGAACTTCTTCTTCTGATAATGGTACGTACGAGTCCTTTTGGATGTTGATCGCGATATGATCTGCGATAGGAGTGATGCGGACCATCTGTTTTGAATCACCCAGCTTTTCTTCGAAGCCTGGTTTCATGGGCAGACGTACAACATATCGACCGTCTTCTCGTCGTGTTGTTGTGTTGTTATAATGCTCCAAGCAGTATTGATCCTCGGATGATATTGTTATTTTGTTGTCTGCTATGTCTTCGATTGTCCAAAACCTCTGAATATTTTGTAAATCGTGCAGAACAACATTACACTGATAAGACTTCAGGTTGCCGCAGATGATCCAACCGAGTCGTGATTGCTGAACAATCGGTTGATTTTCATCTTTTCTGATGATTCCACTCATGATGATGTTCGAGTAGATGTTCGCACCCAGTAATATGTCTATGGGACGGCTGATATTGAAGTCTGGATCAGCAAGCCGTATGCCTTCAAGACGTTTCCATGACGGTTTGTCAAAGGATCTGTTCGGTAGATTGTTTACCAAACTTTTCATGATGATGACGTCAGTATTGAATGTGTATTCTGAATTCATAGATGATGCTGTTATAGTGATGATACCTTTGCAGTTATTTTCCTTTGTGCCAATCCCGAAAATAATACCCTTGCAACGTTGTCGTGGAAGGCCAAGTCTTTGAGCGGCATTTTCGCTTATAAGTGATGTTTGTGACCCTTGATCAATCAGCGCTCGCATCGTCAGATAGCTTCCATCAGCTGATAGCACCTTGATTTGGGCTGTTGCCAGGAGGATTTCGGCGACGTTTTCTTGTGAAACATGTGTCACGTTTCTTTGCTGTGTAACTCTTTTGTTGCTGTCTCGCTCGCTCGCGTTGATATTTGATGCGTATGCTTCGTGCAATAAAGTATTGTGACCGCATTTGCAATGCGCGCATCTTTTGTCGGAAAAACAGTCCTTGCCTTTATGATCAAAAAGACAGTTTTCGCATAAATTCAATTTTGCCACTGTTTTTCGTTTTAATTCTGGTGTCTGACCTAGAAACGATTTACAGTGGAAAATTCCATGTTGTTCATTGCACAATGGACACGTGTATTTATTCCTTGCTAACGATTTCAATGACTTCACATTTGTATGATTGATAAATGCCTTAGTTGATGCACCCGGGTATGCCTTGGAATATTGAGCTTTTTTGGAATCTTGATAGGTAGCTTGCTGATTGCTCCGCGGCGCTTCTTGCTTGCGTCGAGACGATTCTAATGCTGTGAATCGCATTTCCAAAAAAGTTAGAAATCCTGATAGCGTCGGCAATTCCCTCGGATCTTCAAGATATTCGAAGTAGTCATTGTGTGTATCAGTGTCCAATTTCTGCATCAACAAATGTACCACCAAAGGATCCCAACTTGATGTATTCACGCCTAAGTTTTTTACGGCACTTAGACACTCTTTTGTGGTGTCGTGCAATTTTTTCAGGGCAAATGATGATTGGTGTTGTATTGTTGGCAAGCCAAAAAGCGTGTTCATGTGAGAACTAAAAATCAATCGTTTGTTGTTATACCGATGATTCAGAATTTCCCAGCATGTTTCATAGTTTTCTGAACTAATATTTAGATGTTGTATTAGTTTCTCGGCTTCTCCCTTGACCTTGCTTTTTAAATGTTGCATTTTTTGCACATTTGAAATGAATTTATTCTTGTGGATCATTTCCATGAAGAGATCTTTGAAAGATGACCACTGCTGATAGTTGCCGCTGAACGTAGGGATTTCCATTTTTGGCGTAGAATGCTTTTGATGAGATACGGACCACATCTTGCTGTTGATTGATTTTTTGATCTTTTTGTAGCTGTCTTCGAACATGTAGTATGTTTTTTCGTACTGCACATCTTCTGTGGTAAGCTCGCTGTCGATCTCCCAGTGTAAGGAGTCCACGGCATTCCAGCGAAGTTGTAAGTCACGTAAGCTGTCCTCGAGCTCCCACTTTTCGGTAAGTAACTCGAGATTAGTGGCATTGATTGCTCGTTCTAGTGCTTTAAAATTGCTTTTTTGTTTCCGGTACATCTCGTCAAGTTTGCTGTGGTTACCTCTGTCTACTCGGCTGGTGCTGGCCTGACCTGATGGGGACGCTGTTGCAGCCGTTGATGGTGGACGCCAATCTGTAGTCACGCCGGCTAAAGGAGTAGCAGGTCTCAGAACTGACTTCTTTTCTTGATCAGTAGATAGGTGTTGCTGAATAATTCTCCGACAGTCGGTGTAATATGACTTTGCTTTTTCGAAGTGATTTTCCAAGAAATAAGTGTAGTCTTGGTCCTCGTACTCACACAACTTGACATGATTGGCTTGGAACTCTCTCCAGTACTGATCCAGAGTCTCTAGTCGCCTTGATATGTAAGATGGGGTTTTTCTTTCAGCTCCATCTTTCTTGAAGTTGGTGAATAACTGCTCCATTGCTTGAAGAAGTTGTTGCTGAGTTGATAGTAAATCTTCCATTTTTATTTGATTAATGGACGATTTGATTGATAATCCGGTGACGGATGCTTCCGAGTCACGGAGGTGATGCTGTTGCTAAGTGCTCCGGTATCCTAATGCAATATATGCGCCTTCTCAATCTCGTCGGTGAGACCCGCTTGTGGGAGGCCGACTCGACCGATTCGCTATTGCACTTCAGACACAGAAACACAAGACAAAAAATGTTTTTCGTGAGTGATGGCGTGATGTTTACCAATCACTGCTGCTGGTGATGATGTATGCGGTAGCAGAAAATTGTTCACTGCGCAATAGCTTTTAAAAATAACTTGTAGCGTTTTTGCTAAGTAGGCGGTAATACGTGGGCAGCACTAAACGGCGAAACGAAGTCACGTTGTCGAACCGCGTGGTCCCGCTTTTCTCTTACCGGCACTAGATCAATGCTCGAAGGACCATTAAGATGTACGAGCTGGTGTGCTGTACAATCTTAGAAGTTGATAAAAATGATAAGGACTTGAACTGATTATGTAATTTATTCTGATATTATTGATAGTGAGTACAATGCGCGACGGCGAATGATTGCGTACTGAATGGATGAGAATGAAAAATGATACAATATGGTAAAAATGCTTAAGTGCAAAAATGTGCGGTTTGTAAAGACCGTACAAGATCTGTAAAATTATTACGCAGTCTTTGTAAGCGGATTTTACGGGTTACACGCATTCTTGTAGGAATGGAAACAAACTGTTTCAACTTTGGTTTCCCGTTACTAAAAGCATTTCGGTTAGCAAGGCTCGTACGGAATTTCGTTGTTTTGTTGTTCGCTAAAACGTTACACAACTCGTCTGCCCATCTGAATATTAGGCGAGATGCATTTAGTATATTTCCTTCATTCACGAAATTTCAACAAAATCAGTATTTAATTTGTGCTTACAACAGTAATTATTTTTGTGGTGGTTTTTGCTTATGACATAAATGTTTAATGGTTAGCGTAAAATGCAACTCTAAAAATAATGACATCCACTTACCCCAGTTTATATAATTTCTTTTAATTATTAATGAATTGATAAATACCTTTATGGATACACAGAAAAATAAAATAAAAGGCGAAAATAAATGATAGAAAGTTACTGTCTTCTTTATATTGTCGTCAGTGACAACAGTTGTCCATCCAAAAAGGAAACAAAAACGGATCGATTGATATAAAGGTGGTTTAGTCCTTTCTGTGTAAGTACCACGCTCTTACCTATTTCATCCATTAAATAGTAATATGTGCTCTGCTATGTTCCGGTCTGAAGATTAAAGAAAGCCAGTATAACTACAGGTTACGAGGCAATCACGAGTATATTCCAAGTACTCTGTATAGCATTTCATATTAGGCCTTGGAGACAAAAACACATCTGTAGCCTTCTTTATTGGTAGTTCGTTGAAAGTGTCCACGGGCTGCAGTAATCACTTACCATCAGGTGGATTGCAAGTTCGATTGATACTTCAACTTTATAAAAAAAGGTTCTATGAAATATATTTTCAAATATTATATGATTTCCTGTACATGTGTTCCGTTATGAACAGATGCGTTCATAACATTATTTTTATTTCATGCAGAGCTCCTAATTAATTAACATAGTAATAAAATTCAAGTGGCTAAAGCGCTAGCAGTTTGCTGCTGAGTTGTTAATTATAAATATATATAGTGTCAGACCATTCCATAATGGCCAAGATAGTTCTAAAGCAGTTCAAGTTGTATCCCCTAGCAAATTTTATTTGATTTTTTATGCATATGACAGTGCTGTACCACTGTAATTAGTTCGTTAAAGACGAAGTCCTTCAATATCTTGACTAAATGTAAATTTTTGTTCTATATATAGACTCGAGCGTCCCGATAAAACCAATCCTCTTTCTGCTTCCGTTTTATTGGAAGCAATTAATCAAACTCCCATTGAAATCAATAACGCAGAACAATACGACTGATATAACTGGAATGCAATTTTTTATTGTTTCTTCTGAATCATATTGTTCAGAAATAATGGCTGTTTTAAAGGCAAACATTAATAAGCATTTACCAGCTATCAATGAGGATACAAAATAAATAAGTGTCATAGATATAATGTCACCGCGACCGTGTTGTGTCTATATAAAAATTGGTTTGCCCCATTTCATCCCGTGGGTGTTATAGGAGGCAATAGAGAAAAACAAACCAGGACAACATCTTGAACATTGCCACGCCAAGCGCCTAGGATGTCAAAAATGGCAAATATCCCCAACACAAGACAAACTATACGGGAGGCCTATGTACAGCATTGCACCTTTATAGGATGTAACGGTAGTGGTTATAGATGATGGTAGAAAGTTAAAAGACAAACAGAAGTAGAGGTAGATTTCAAAACACCAATTTAATCGAGCAGTATGAAGTTAGGCGCAGGAAATTAGCTTGGAGCAATATTTTTTTTTTTTTTTTATAGGATAAGGGTGACAAACGAGCACACAGTCCACCTGATGGTAAGTGGTTGCTGCGGCCCATAGACATCTACATCTATCCTCTATTACAATTCAAAATGTAGATGCGTTGTCACCCGTGAGGACTAAGATGGCATGCCTCATTTCCAGTAAAAAGGGTCTCCGGTTCTCTACACTCGCCATACGAAACACAGCAGTGTTAAGGTGCTATTTTACGCTGGTATTCTGTGAGAGCGTGGTCCTTCCCCGGTCGAGCCGACCCATTCGTGCTACAACTATACTACTAACATAACTGCAGCATGGCTCTACCACGTAAAAAGTATCTTTGTTTTGATTCTTTATTGAGGATATATGTAGATATCTATGGGTCAAAGCAACCACTTACCATCAGGTAGACTGTGTGCTCGTTTGTCACCCCTATCCTATAAAAAAACTATAATCCTTTCTTGCGCAGATGGCTAGTCTCCGTTAGTATGGAGAACATTATTTTTGGAGTATTATTTTTTTTAAATTACATAATTTTTAAAACGATTACATACACAATAGATTATTATAACTTTAATAAAAAAGTAAAAACAGACTTAAAAGAGTAAAAAGAAAGTTATTTAATTGCTACCTTTAGGGCTGGAATTTTTTCTCCAAATTCATATAGGTGGTTACCACCTATATGAATTTGGAGAAAAAATTCCAATTCCAAAAAATTGCTTGAATTATAATATATTTAATAAAAAAATCAAAATTATCAAAAGTGATTTAAATGACATACACACAAAAAAACATACACTCGAATTGAATCCTCCTTTTGAAGTCGGTTAAAAATACTAGAATTTGAACTTTTTAGTTGAAAAGAGTTAGGTATCGACGTCTCAAATTTGAAATGCCATTGCTAAATATATCTGTATCTACTTCTTAGGACAGAAAGCGATTGCTTATGCAAATATTGGAAAAGCAAAAAAAGCTTAAAAATATTTCTTTAAATAATAGTTGTTATAAGAAATCTATTATTTAGTTTAGGTAGGTTATTTGTAAATGGCTGCAGGTGCCCATGGGCTGCAGTAGCTTACTATCAGCTCAATTATAAGTTCATTTGTCACTTCTGTTTTATAAAAAATTGTCTATCGTCCCTTTTAACGATTGGACAGTAATATAGAACAATAATTTAGTATTATTCAAAGCTTACCCAAATATTAGAGGTTATGAATTCCATTGATTTCTTCGTTACGGATTATCAGTCTAATTATGAAAGAAGGCCCCCCTGTAGATTTCTTCAACGTATTGGATACTGCATTTTTTATTATTTGATGCTGGTATCATGAAGAAGCTGATGCTGACCCCAGTTTCAGTTTTGGTTTATAAAAAGTTATTAAAATGGTTTCAAAATTAAGGAAGATATGGCGTAACATATATATACTAAAAAGAAAACATACAGTCGAATTGAATAGCTCCTACTTTTGGAAGTCGGCTAATCAAAAAATATGTTCTATAATATGATAAATTATTTACCCCTGAAATAAAGTTTTTAAATCCTTAGAAGTGCGTTTGCATATTCAGAAAAATTTTCTTTCAATGGAAAACTTTGAAGGCTATAGAAAGGTTACAACGATATCAAAATTTACCCTTGCTTGATTGCTCACGTATTTTTAACGTAGGTATTTCGAAATTTGTTCTATTTATTTTTAACTCTTTGTTTGTGAAACTTCAACGGTTTTGAAATGTAATATACACCTAGTTAGACTAATTTATTTCCGCTATCATTGCTTTTCCTAGCTTCATGTTACAATATCTATCTCAAAAATTACAAATATCATAACATATTCATACGAGGTAGAGACGTGGTGGTGAGGACGTTACATACCCGTATTATGGCTACAGCTTGTGTTAGGACCACTTTTTCAGTGAATACTAGCATAAAATCTGGCTGTATGGTTTTTCAAGTTCAGTTCAATTCTACTACTGGAGCCAGCTTCAATAATCTAGTTGTTAGATTCGAGTACTGTAATCTCATTGCTAACCACCCACAACCGGATTCATATCGATGATAGGGAAGTGCAATTCCATACAAAAGCTACTCAAGAATACATTAGTCTCAAAAAGACTCACGACCCCGGGATACAACGTTATTTTATAAGTTTTTATTATAGCTTCCCAGGTCAAAACTACAAATAAAGCAAACTAAACGTGGAAGTGCTGCGTCGTTTCGCATCATGGTCCTATTTTTACTTGTCACTACTAAGTAATACTACGTATCTGTAATTGAAATTCTTAATCCAGAACAGATGTGTCTATAGACCACATCATCCACTTAACATAAGGTGGACTCTACTCGTCTTTATAGAGAATAGACAAGAACCGGTAACAAAATGTTTAAAAATAATGTCATTCCATTCTCTCCCCATGTAAAGAACCTTAGTCTGTATGTAGAAGGTTGCTTAACATGGAACAGACATATACAGGAGGTGAGTCGCAAAACTACTGGAACTTTGCGATCCCTATATCGATTAAAAAATTTCTTCCCACGAATACTAAGATTTTACTTGTCCAAACACTTATGCTATCGATTATTGATTATATCGATGTGTGTTGCTCAGACCTGTCTCAACATCATATTTACACATTGTCTACTTAACAACTGCATCAGTTACATTTATGGTCTCCGTAAATAGGACCATGTATCTTCTTTTCGTGCTCAGCTGAATTGGCTGCCTATCCGTTAGCGCAGATATGTTAGAATACTCTGCACCGTTTTCACAATTCTGAATATGTATATGTATACTGTATGCATGTATATGTATGATTTATTGCGTATTTAATTTGCACATCTCATAACCGTCTGTACAAATAATATAATCTGTTTTATAGAATAAGGGTGGAAAACGAGCACACAGTCCATCTGATGGTAAGTGGTTGCTGTGGCTCATAGACATCTACATCTATCTTCGTTTTCGAATTAAAATAAAGATGCGTTGTCATCCGTGAGGACTACGATGGAATGCCTCTTTTCCAGTAAAAAGGGTCTCCGGTTCTTTACACTCACTATACCAAACACAGCAGTGTTTAGCTGCTATTTTACGCTGGTATTCTGTGAGAGCGTGGTCCTTCCCCGATCGAGCCGACCCATTCGTGCTACAACTTTACTATTAATATAGCTGCAGCATGGCTCTACCACGTATAAAATTATTGATTGCTACTTATCAAAATTCCTACGTCAGTTAGGATAATAACGTCTATTGCTATTGGTAATTGGTTTATTGATTGCAGTAGCGAGCTAAAGTTTTTGATAATAAATCTAATATTAATATGTACAATATTAAAAAGATGAGTATGATTAGGTAGATAGGTTCTAAAATCAAACAAATTTGCCGAATCATAAAATTCAGTTACGCCCGAATTGGTGCCTAGTGCGTAAAATTTCTACTAGCGACTAACATTCTTCTCCATCGCCATTTTGTTAATATCACTAGAGTTTCGAATAACTATGGGCTTATAGTTATCATTCCTACGAACTATAGCACACACACACACACATATATATATATATATATATATAAGCCACCTACGTGGCTTACCAGGTCGTCACTCCATCTAGTAGGAGGGACGCCCTACACTCAGTAACGTGAAAATTGCAACATTCATTTTTGCTCAAGTATATTGCAAAATATTACTAAAGAAATCCGAGTCACATAATTTATCACTCAAATTTAAATTCGCTTGCTTTCACAGAGCAATAAATTCGAAGTAGTTACGAAGATAAATAATAGCGTATTTTAGCAATTCGATGTAAGTTAAAAATAAGTTTTTCGTTTCAATAATTTTGTGTCTGTAGCTTTGTGATAACAAATATGAGTTAATGTTTAGGTTTTAGGAAAACTTTTGCATTGGAGTTATTCAAATTCACTCATTGTTAGTTCAATTTCTAAATCATATTTTTATCTTATGATTCGTCTAGCATAAAAATAGGAAAAAACCTTGGTTATGTAGTTAGGTTTGCGAAATAGGTACTATATATAACATAATATTCTACTATATTAGGGATTTGAATATTATCATTAAAATTTATAAGTAAGCGTAAATATATTAGTGTAATAAAGACTGATTTGATACGGCTGTTAATAAATTCACTTTTATTCACACAGAATTTTTAATAGGACATGGGGTAGTCGAAAAGAGCAGAACGTGTGTCTGGCCAGCTAACTATATTTATTAATTAATCAGCTAACTACATTTTCTCTTTAAAAACTTTGATTAGGGGAAGAAGAAGAAGAAAAAGAACATATTTATTTATTAAAAAGCTTTTAGAAAAATTTTAATATAATTAACATTATCAGGCGTTAATTTGCGGAAATCCATTATATAAAAGCTTTTAGTAAAATTTACTTCGCAAATATCCGCGTTATAAAATAAAATGATGTGTCTTACCTAGTATGAATAGCACCACCTGCCCTCCCTCAATTACGTGTACTATGCCCGTCACCACTAATCTCAGCACCACTACACTGGGCAAGACACACCACTGACGACAATACGACACGTGTTTCGCCTCTACACGAGGCATCCTCAGGTGATATAGACTCTACGGTGGCTAACCGCTAAGTGAGCGGCGAGCCAAAACAACTGCCTTTTATACAAACCGATGACGCAACCAGACGAACCAAATTGCGACCAGTCTGACCCACGTAAACGGCGTGGCATTCGTCACAAACAAGTTTGTAAACACCTGACTTTTGATGAATATCCAACTTATCTGTATTATTACAGATATTTCTAAGAGAATTGTTTGTTTTGAATGCCACATAAACGCCGTTTTGTCGAAGAGTATTAGCTACTTTTTCAGATATGGGGTCTAAGTAGGTCAAACTGCTCACATATCGATGAACACTTTGAGGTTGAACCACGTACAGAGAGTTGCGAACAACATGCTTTTGTTTCTTTTTGATTAAATTGTTAATGAGATTTATTTGAAAAACCGTTAGAGACCGCTATTTGATCAATTATATTAAGTTCTTTTACATATTTTTTTTTACTTAATGGGACAATGAACAAACGGTTAATGTAAAAATAAAAATCGGCTACTTTATGTTGCCACGGATGACACGATGACACGGGGATGACCATGTCGGTGTGAGTTGGCTTTCGATAAATTTGGGAAACATGTGACGATTCTTTTCTTGTTATTGTTAAGTTGAGAAAATTAAGTCGCATTTAATCGCAGATCTCTTTGATAAACGTCGTCTACATCATGGGGAAACAAATAATCTTCTTAATTTTACCTCTCTCTGTATGAAACAAAACTTTTTCCGACTTGTATGTGACGAATGCCACGCCATTTACGTGGGTCAGACTGGTCGCAATTTCGAGACACGTTATAAAGAGCATTTAGACGCGTACAGGAATTGCAATCCCGATAAATCCCATTTTGCCAAACATCTTTTGGACACTGGACACAACCTAGCCAACGACCACTCCTTTAAAGTCTTACATACGTGTAATAAAGGGCTGCGGCTGTGTGTGCTGGAACAGTTAGAGATATTAAAAAGTAATTAAAGTACCGTTGCACTGCTGAATGAACAAACAAATGTTACTAACTCACCTCTCTTAAATATCTTTAAGCCTGCTCTCTCATAATAGAGAGCCTTGCAATATGGTCGTTTGTCACCTTCACGGTGATCGACGATTGATTGCGTGGTTGGAGGGTAGGCGGGCGTTGCGCGGCGGTTTGTTTTAATTTTACAAACGGCTGCGTAAGTCCGGCGGTGATTGATCGCATGTTTTATCGCATGACGCGGTCGCTCGCTCCTTAAGTAGAGAGCGGTTGCGTCATCGGTCTGTATAAAAGGCAGTTGTTTTGGCTCGCCGCTCACTTGGCGATTAGCCACCGTAGAGTCTATATCACCTGAGGATGCCTCGTGTAGAGGTGAAACACGTGTCGTGTTGTCGTCAGTGGTGTGTCTTGCCTAGTGTAGTGGTGTTGGGAGTAGTGGTGCTTGGATTAGTGGTGACGGGGATAGTGCACGCAATTAAGGGAAGGCGGGAGGTGCTCTTCATACTAGGTAAGACACATCACTTTATTTTATAACGCGGATATTTGCGAAGTAAGTTTATCTAAAAGCTTTTATTTATATAATGGATTTCCGCAAAGTAACGCCTGATTCTGTTAATTATATTTACTTATTGTTGAAGCTTGCAATTTTACAAACAAAAAATATTTAAAAAAAATGGATTGCAGCAACAAGCAGACACCGACTCAGCTTATTGCTACAATAATAGTGTTACCGCAGCCTTGACATTCTGTCGGGGCCTCATAATCCGACTCGTGAGCAATTATGCCAAATCTCGCACCAACAATGCGTCCAATATGCTTAAAAAGAGTACAAACTTTTCGCTTCAAGTATAAATATTTGGATTTACTTATATCATTTTTTTAAATTAATCATGGCCAATGCGGCGAATATAGAATTTTTTTTATAATATTATAGGTACTCATACATACCAACAGAAAATAAAAATAAAGTATAAAATGGCGGGTTTAATAAATACACATATATAAATACTTAATTCACGTACGTAACGAATCTGGACGGTATGTTTTGATACTGTTTTTAACGATCGCTCAATAACATTACGAGTATATAAGGTTCAACTTTGGTAAAAAATCACCGGTTGGCTACCATGTTACCCTTCCATAGTTTCTAGTAAGAAAGTCCATATAAATTAAAAAAAAATATTTTTAGAATTAACTATACTTAAAAAAATAGTTATAATGCTATGAACATTATTCATTTTCACTTTAACCTCCCCTGGTAAGTTTAAAATGACAGTAATCGAATGGCGGATTTAAACCTATATTTTTGATTTCACGGTCCGCACTCTACCATTAGAATACTGTCGGTTAAACCGTCCACAAATGTCAACACTATAAAAATATGTTTTACTAACAATTACAACCACGGGTCAGATGTTATCAATTGCGCAGATGTTATTTTTGTTCATTAGTCCATAGGCAAAGAAAAGGCTGCCGCCTATCGCCAGACTGAGTATTTTTCGTCTGACGTAAATGAAAGCCACCAAGTAAATTTGGCATTTCTCAAAATCGTCTCCTATCACTACCTACGGGGCGAAATGAGGGATGGAAGCTTTACAGCATACTACAACCCTTAAATCGCAGTTATCATTATTTTACTCTATACTGGTTCATTCTAGTAAGTACTGAAATGAGACAGAATTGCAAAAAGGAATTAAATTCCAGATGTAATTAGGCAGCGAGCCGAGTTGGCAACTTTAATCAAATTACAAACTGCCAAATTAAGTTGTCCTCTTGCGGTGACGACACGTCTGAGCGCATTATGTAATATTGGCCATTTTCTGGGGTGCTTTACAGCTTCTAAATAATTTTTGTAGTTGTTTAAAGGATAATGATTTGTAATATTGACGCGAACACTAAAAGTACTTTTACGGATTTTATCACGTTTAATTTTTGTTATTTTAATTCCCAACGTTTCGGGTGTTTTTTGTGTTATTGAGGATTGTCTGTATAAAAATAATATTGGTAATGAATATTCAGAGGCCATACGCCAAAACATTTCGTACATGTTATGTCGAAGTTCAGCGCCGAAATCAAACCTTCCTAAAGATGAATTTTATCCGTTGAACAACTTACGCAACAGTCTGAGACCACGATTCTCCGCGAAGATAAAGGTAACTCTACGGTTATAATAGATACGTCGGATTACAATTGCTTTATAAAAGAGGGGGCAAACGAGCATGCGGCTCACCCTATGGTAAGTTACTACTGCTGCCTATGAGCAACCCCAACACCAGGGGAAGTCCCAGGGGTAGAGACGAACCACCTACGTGCGCAAATTGCGCTAAGGACCATACTGCAAATGATCGACGCTGCCCAGTCCTGAGGAGGATTGCGAGAAAACAAGGGATCACTCTGCCGGGACTACTGCCGGAAGCACCGCAGAGGATCCCAGCGAGTCGCCCCAGGGTAGAAATCAATGAAGACGGATGGGCAACCATCAGGGGGAGAGGGAGGCAAACCGCCCCCCCCCCCCACCCGAAATTGCACCACCCGCAATACAAGCACCAATAAGAACGGTGGAAACAGCTGCAAGAGCAACCACCGGGGCGACTCTACAGCCCCCCGCTAACGACGCCATAGAGCGTCAGCCTCCCAAGAAGAAGAAGCGGGGGAGGAAGAAGAAGAAGGTGCAGCCTCCTCCTCAGGCAGCTACCTCTACCCCGACACCAACAGTTACCATAGCCTCGCAAGCGCAGGCAAGTAAGAGGACCACCACAGAAGGTAGAGCGCCAGAAAGGGCTCTATCAGAAAATAGAGCCCGCTCTACACATAGAGCGCGCTCTACCTTAAGGAGAGAAACCTATGCTCAGCCGAGACCAGTGCCAACATCAACACCAAGACAACCAACCGCCGACTCTACCACCACCATGGACGCAATCATGAGGCTGGTGGGCATCGCTATTGAGGTCGGCAGCCAGGTACTGGCAGACATCAGTACCGGCACCGACCCCATTACAGCAGTGATGAGAGCGCTGACCGTACTACTGGCTCGGCACTACAGAGGCGAGTGACACCAACCTGCGCTTGCTTTACTGGAACCCGGACGGTATCCAGCATAAGCTCCATGAACTCCGCACTACAGCCCAACAACAGGACATACATGTCATCTTGCTGGGGGAGACCAAGTTGAGGCCATCTATGTACTTCAAGATGCCCAACTACCATATTTACAGGAGGGACGAAGTCAACGCTCTAGGAACCGCCTACAGAGGCACGGCGGTTCTAGTGAGAAAGGACATCGTCCACCTAGAGCTCGGATTACCGTCATACCATACGACGCGCTCCATCGGCATAAAAATGGAGGCGGCGGGCGAGGAACTGAGGATCTTCGCTGCATACCGCCCGCCAGGGACTCCATTTCACTCCTCAGACATCCGGACGATAATGGAAGGATCAGCACCAACCATCATCGCGGGGGACCTAAACGCAAAACACCCGGCGTGGGGATCCAGACTGATCAACCCGCCGGGTCGTGAGCTATACCAAGATGCGGAAGACAACAACTACGACGTTTTAGGTCCCGAGGAACCAACGCACGTTCCTACTGATCACAGGAAGTGTCCGGATGTGTTGGACATCGTGCTCGCTAGGAACGTCAACTACCCGGTAGTGGTAGAGGTGCTGTATGACCTGATGTCTCAGCACCTCCCGATTCTGATAACCCTTGGCCTCAAGGCAGTGACTACGTTGCCCAGAAGGTTCACTACCAAGATCAACTGGAGGCTCTACCAGCAATACCTGCAAGAGAGGCCTCCAGTTCGCAACCCGATTACCTCGGCGGACGACGTAGAGACCGCTGCTGCTAACATAACCCAAAACATCCAAGAAGCCCTCAACGCGGCCTCTACGATCGTCCCATTGACACATCGAAGAGAAGAGCTGCCACAGGAACTACGTGTGCAGCTCAATCAAAAGCGAGCGTTGAGGAAACTCTGGGCGCGTACTCGCTGCCCACGAATAAAAAGCAAGCTGAATGCATTGACGGATGAGCTGTCGGTTGCAATAAAGGCCTACAGAGGAAGGGCCTGGGAGCGGCGCATATGGATGGCTGAAGACCAGGAAGCGTCGCTCTATCAATTGAACCGACAGCTAACCAAGACCAGACCCCCCGTCTGCCCGCTGACCAACAGCGCGGGTGGGCGTTGTTACGAGGCCAAAGGTAGAGCGGATATCCTAGTCGAGCACTTCGAGGAGCAATTTATGCCGAACCCAGCAAGTGCGGAGTACATGGAGCTTCATGCCCAAAAGGAGAGCCGCGTACGGGAGTTCCTGTCGTCGCCCGCGCCACCGCTTGCAGGAGACTGGTTTGTCTCCCCCGCTGAAATGCGAAGGACGATTGCCCGCCTGCAACCGAGGAAGGCGCCGGGGCACGACCGGATAACGGACGCTGCACTCCGACAGCTGCCCCATAGAGCCATTGTAGAGCTAGGACGACTCTACAATGGCATACTGCGGACTTCACACTTCCCGGAGGACTGGAAGAAAGGCAAGGTCATAGTTCTGCCTAAACCCGGGAAGGACAGGCGTAGAGCAGCTAGTTACAGACCTATAACGCTGCTACCGCACATAGCCAAATTATTTGAGAGGATCGCCCTGAGAAGAGTCCGCCCTTGTATCCAACTGAGGGCGGATCAACATGGATTTAGGAGCGGACACTCCGCAGCAACACAGCTGACCAGAGTGCTGCACTACTTGGCGGCGGAGTATAACCGAGAACGCACATCGTTGGGCGTCTTCCTCGACATCGAGAAGGCGTTCGACAGGGTGTGGCACTCTGGTTTACTCTATAAGATGATACAACAGACGAGTGTCCCTCCGGCTATGCTGCGGCTAGTGGCGTCGTTTCTAGCCGACCGGAGCTTCTACGTCTGTGTCGAAGACGCTGAATCCGCAGTAAAACCCATTAGAGCTGGCGTACCACAGGGCAGCTGTCTTTCGCCGATCCTGTACGCGGCTTATACTAATGACATCCCTACACTGGAAGGACACCTAAGAGAATGGGAGGACGACGTAGAGCTGGCGCTGTATGCGGACGACAGCGCCTACTTCACCTCGTCCAGAAGCCCCCATCTCGCCGTCACCAAGATGCAGCGACTGCTGGACCTGCTGCCACCGTGGCTGGATGAGTGGAGGATGGCTGTGAATGTTGGGAAAACGGCCGCCCTCCTCACCCGCCGCTACCGGAACCTCCCGCCCCCGTTGACGCTCAGAGGCCAGGAGATAGCGTACGAGAAGGCCGTGACCTACCTTGGATGCCGGATCGATAGGATGCTGCGCATGACTGCGCACGTCGACATCGTCGTCCGCAATGCCAGATGTGCGCGGGCGATGCTCCGCCCAATCCTGGCATCCAAGCTGCCACTGAAGACCAAGCTAAAGATGTACAAGCTCTACATCAGGACGAAGATCACCTACGCCGCGCCGGCCTGGTACGCACTCCAGAGCGAACGGCAGAGGCAGCGGCTGCAGGTTCAGCAAAACCTATCCCTACGGACCATTGTCGGTGCAGGTCGCTACATCCGGAATGACGTCATCGCGGCCAACCTCAAGGTGGAGACCATCAAGGAATTTGTGGCCCGATTAGCGCGCGGTATGTTCGACCGCGCTGATAACGGGCCACACGAGCACCTTCAGAACTTTGCTCCCTTACACGCTCGGCCACCGGACGGGCGACCTCTACCAAGAGAACTCCTCTCTATAGAGATTAGAGAGTCGAGTAACAACCCACAATGCCGCAGATAGGCCAACCCAGACGCCTGGCGGCATTAGCCGCCAGCCACACTGATTACTGACATACCGGACAACCAACTCACAGCGACCGGGGAATCAAACCCGAGTCGCTGCGTTAACCCAACAATGCCATAACGGCTCCCACGACCGGTGCATAGTAATGCACCGCGAGGAGATTCCGGGCAATGGGGTTAGCCCCGAGGCCCGAGACCTGCAATATGCATCATGCATATTTGCGGAAGACAGGATAACGTAACCAGGGGAAGTGCAGGTGTGTTGCTGGCCTTTTGTAAAGGTGTAAGTTGTTGTAGGCTCTTTTCTTGAAGACTCCTGAGTCATATCGTTCCGAAAAAATCGCCGGTGGTAAACAATTCCACAGAGAAGTTGTACGAGGAAGAAAACTCCTAGTAAAACGCACAGTAGTGGACCGCCAAGCATCCAGATTTTGAGGAAGGTATCATGAATTTTATATATCCTATTCGTGTTTAACGCGTTGGTGTTTCAACAAACACCAACGCTCTGAGAAGTTTGCAGTTTGTAATCATAACCTAGACGGCTCCCGTTATTACATTAGATTTGATAGACTACAAATGCTTGCAAAAGAACATCGATTCCTGTCAAGGATCGGTGAGGCTATTAAAATTAAAAAACATACTAATTTCAATAGAGAGAGGCTGGGTGGTACAACCTGCTTGGGATCCTGTAATTAATAAAATTAAAACTTAGCCCAAGCGTACCACTGCAAGACCTCAAGACACAGTAAGTTCATTCTGCGTAGATCAGACCAAAACTAATAATTAAAATGCTGAAGGTACTCCGGATTAACTCTGACATCGGGAAGTCAATCACCTCAGTCGCCTATGACGATTGCCATAGTTCCCACGGGTTGGAAATTGCAGTTTTTTTTATTTTCTCACTGTTATCAGGAAAAACATTACCCTTCTTCTGGTTTGATTCCCTTTATCGCCCCTTACGACTCCCACGGTGCGATATGGAGTAGTGAATATTCTTACTTAGTAAAATTAAAATTACTTAAAACTATCAAATTAAAAACAGATAAAATATAAATTCAAATCTATCTCTATGCTTTGAGGTCTATGCTAGCCAATTCTAGACTTCTATAAAGTTTAATCCCATGGGTGTCGTAAAAGGCGACTTCGATAAATTTCAAAAATATGGTAAACCCATGCATAAGATGTCGACTTTAAATCTCATAGGCTAATGATGGGCGTAGCCGTGAACAGTGTGAGGGTATCTTTACAACTGGGCTCATCAACCGGGTTGCCTGAGTTGCTGGTTATCGACAACTCTTTCCAGAAAAAAATGCATATTTACTGTCTCATTCTTGGAAAGATTTTTATGCGGAAGTAGCTTTACTAGATTGTACCTGTTAAGCAGTTACTAGATTGTAGGGCTTCATGACTGAAAAGGAGTCCTTGGACAATCCTCAAATGATCACATATATCATGAACATAAGACTCTTAAAGAAATGCCAAAAAAACTCGGTCCAGAGCCCCTTGTGTCTTTCAACTTCCACAATTGCTTGCCAGGTTGTCATTCCATCTAGAAGGTGACCACCCTACACATCGCTTACCTGAACAAGGTGTTCCTGCTAGGTTTTTTCAAAAAACGGTTTTAATAAAAAATTGTAATCTAAAAATAAACTTTCATAAATTATACATTATGATGTTCCTGTTATGATCTAGTTACAAACATTCTAAATACTTAACGAGGCCGCGAGAGACACATTAAAAGAAGAAAAACGTTTCTTGTCAAAGATCTTATATGTTTCAAGAAAATGTTCAAAGGTTAAGTATGTTTGCTTCCCAACGGACATAAAAACATAGGTAAAGTAAACTATATTATGTTACCAAACATTCAAATTAAGTGAGAAATATTTCTATTTATTTGAAGGAATATCTATAGTTTATTCTAAATGAAGGTATTTCAAGATATTTTATGAATAATAAATACAAAATACGTGATGGCGACTTTGGAATATGTAATACCCCATTTCATCCCGTGGATGTAGTAATAAGCAACTATAAGAAATATACGAACACAATTCACAATTTAGACCTGGGCCCGTTTGTGTAATTTCAAAATGCCTGCCCTAAGTGACCCTTGAAAATCTTAACCAGAAAAAATACTTAATATCTGGTCCACCAGTTCGTAGAATATACGGAGTGGCGATAAAGTTATCACATTAAATGAAAAGACTTATCTTACATAACGTTCTTTGAACATACACAACTGAAAAAATATATAACAATTAACATTCTAGTCGCAATAGCCCTTTTTTTCGTTTTTTGCCTAATTACTTATGAATGGGAAAGTGTAGGTAAATAGTTACTTATGTTGTTGCCACGTGAGCACTGCGTACCTGCCGCACCGTTGCCGCCTTTACATATCACTTCAGATCAGTAAACTAATATTATCAAGGTGATTTATTTCTTGTCAATTTTTACGCTGTTTATTTTGTTTGAAAGATGATTTTTTATTTTTGATAAAATTGTTCATTTTATTATTTTAGTCGACATATATGAACTTGTATATACCGCTGTCGTATTTAATGTGATAACCTAATCGTCACCCAGTATTCTTAAACATTTATCTTTTTTTTATAGAAAGGGGGCAAACGAGCATGCGACTCAGCTGATGGTAAGTGACTACCGCCGCCCATGAACAACTGCAACACCAGGGGAACCAGGGGAACTGCAGATGCATTACCGACCTTTTAAAAAGGAGTAGGCTCTTTTCTTGAAGGTCCCTAAGTCGTATCAGTCCGAAAAAAATTCTGATGGTAATCGATTCCACAAGGAAGTCGTGCCAGTAAGAAAACATCTTCTAAATCACATAGTGGTGGACCGCCAATCATCCAGATGGTGTGGATGGTATCGGGAGTTCTGCCGCGATGTGTGTTCATGAAATTTGGCGGCTGGGATTAATCTAAACAATTCCTCAGAGCACTTCGCATGGTAGATGCGAAAGAAAATGCAAAGAGATGCAACATCTCTTCGCAGTGCCTATGAATCGAGCCGATCGGAAAGGGCTCGGTCGTCGAAGATTCAAGCCGCTCTGCGCTGGATGCGGTCAAGTGGAAGGAGCTGGCACTGGGGAGCCCCTGCCCAGAGATGGAAACAGTATTCCATGTGAGGCCGAACCTGCGCCTTGTAAAGTTGCAAGCGGTGTGCCGGCATGAAATACTGTCCCGCTCTGCTGAGCATGCCAAGCTTTTTAGAGGCCAATTTGGCCTTCTCTTCCAAGTGACCACGAAACTGCACGTCACTCGATATGTCGACGCCGAGGATTCCGATACTGGATGAGGCAACTAGGGGAGTGCCTTGAAACTGAAGAGATACGACAAAGGGGTTCTTTTTAGCGGTAAACGCGCAAACTTGTGTCTTCTGAGGATAAAACTGGACTAGATTTAGTCGCCCCCAGTCCGAGACTTTGTCCAGCAAAGACTCGACTTCAGACACAAGTTTGTTCCGGTACTCAGCGACGTTTTCCCGAGAAATATTGGCACGGCCGGTATATAGAGCATCACCAGTGCTGTCATCCGCATAGCAATGAATGTTACCAGTTAGCAACATATCATTCATATGCAGAAGAAACAGCGTTGGTGATAGCACACAACCTTGTGGAACACCAGCGTTAATAGGCTTGTAGTCAGAACATGCACCGTCTACAACGACCTTGATGCTCCGATCTGCAAGGAAGCTGGTGATTTAATTGCACAATTTCTCGGGAAGCCCATAGGAAGGGAGCTTCGAAAGAAGCGCTTTGTGCCAAACCCGATCGAAGGCCTTCGCAATGTCCAGACTAACGGCCAACACCTCCCCCTTGGACTCTGCCTCCGCCCATCTATGGGTCAGGTAGACCAGAAGATCACCAGCTGATCCACCCCGACGAAAACCGTATTGGCGGTCACTAATCAGCTGGTGATCCTCAAGGTACCGGATGAGCTGGCAGTTAATAATGGATTCCATTATTTTGGAGAACAAGGAGGTGATCGCGATAGGCCTATAGTTGGACGGGTCTGAGCGGTCGCCTTTTTTAGGGATCGGGTGGACAAAAGCTGTCTTCCATGAATTCGGGACTACGCCTTAGGAGTAGGAGTACCGAAAAAGACGCGTTAGGACCGGTGCTAACTCCGGAGCACACGTCCTCAGCACAATTGGGGGGATTCCGTCAGGCCCACTCGACTTCTGGATGTCCAGGGAGAGAAGTGCTTTGCGAACCGAGCGCTGTGAGAACAGCACATCTGGCATGGAGCACTCACACCGCGGGATGGTCGGTGATGTTTTCCCCCCGTCATCAAGAGTCGAGTTGGACGCAAAAAGGGAGCCTAAAGGTCGGCTTTGTCTTTTGCGTCTTGGGCCAGTGAGTCGTCCTCCCTGTGCAAAGCTGTAAGCAAATTTCTGTAAGCCATCACTACCATAGTGATGGCTTACAGAAATTCCCTTGGACAGCCTTGGCGAGAGATCAGAATGCACGGGTTCCCGAAGGAAGGCGAACTAGTTTCTCGCCAATTCTGCCTTTGTGCTCTGACTTTGCCTTGGCAATAACTCTTTTGAAGGACCTGGAGACGAAGTTATACTTCTTTTTAAGTATGCTGGTGTTTATATCCCGAGTCGCCGAAACCGCAGCCCAGGCTTGATAACACTCCTGTTTACTGCGTAATGCAGTCTTACAGGAGCGACCAAACCAAGGCTGAGATCTGCCTCCGATGGGTACCACAGCTGATGGAATAAATAGTTCCATTCCCTGTAGCACCACATCAGTGAAAGAGTTAGCAACAGCGCTGGGATCATCCGGCGAGAAGCAAACCCGCCCCCACGGGTTCCTACCCGTGGGGGCGGGTTTGCTTCTCGCGGGGATGCAAAGAAAGACCGCATTCCGTCCCAATCCGCCGACCTGTAATGCCAAACACGGCGGCAACCTGCAGAACGCAACCGCGAAGGGAGCGTGAGTGGCACCATACTCCGGATCAGACAGTGGTCCGAAGAGCCGAGAGGGGCATCGACGGAAACCTGATATCCGTCCGGATGAGAGGTCAGCAGAAGGTGTATAACGTGTATAATGTATAATGTGAACAGGGGATGTGTGAAAAGGGAAGGTGTATAATCCTCCACATCTGGAATCCGCGTAGGCGAAGTAACCAGTTTTGTCAAACCATATGCCAAGGCAAAGTCATAAACAGATCTCCCCGCATGATGGGTTAAACGTGAAGCGAGCCATTCGGCATGGTGGGCGTTAAAATTGCCAAGGATCACGATCTCTGCGGATGGGAACTGTTGTAGCAAGGAATCTGTAGCCATTTGGACGTGGTCGATGAGTCGGTCTGTTTCGGAATTCCCGCTATGGGACCTATAGAGGCACCCGTAGACACGCGGATGGTCGTCGCTGTCTACGCGTAGCCAAAGGATGGACAGGTCCGAACCTTCCAGACTGCCGAGGCGTCGAGAACAGATGTCCTCTCTGACATACACTTAAAATCCAGCCCGAGGCACAAAGGAGTGCTCCAATTTGTACCCTGGGTAGGAGAGATACGAAATATCAGCCGGAGAGGAAACCTGCGTCTTGGTCAGGAAGAGCAAGGCCGGCTTCGCGGTCTCGAGATGGTAGTGGACGGCGTTTAGGTTAGAGTGAAGTCCCCTGATGTTGCATAAATTCACGGAGAGCGTGGCAGGGGTCGCCGTGGTATTGTTGCTCAGTTTGCCCCGAGCAGTTATGTTTTTGAGCGAAATTTTGCCCCCCCCCCCCCAGAATACGCTACGCGGGGCAGCCTGAACACCCACGCTTAGGATTGGAATAACATGGTCGTGGATGCTCAACGAGGGATTTTCCAGGGTTACTGGTACCCTCCTGGGGTAGTTTATCGTGTAATTCCGCTACCATTTTGAGAGGGGGGGGGGAATATGGCCTCCAGCCACCTGCACTCACCAGACGAAACGCAGAAGCAGAGCTTCTACTTCACGCCGGTATTCTGTGAGGTCGTGGTACCAACCCGGCTCGAGCCGGCCCATACGTGCAACAACTAAAACTGCTGCGTGGCTCTACGACCGTTATTTAGGCATATGGTCGTAAATTCGCCTCACAAGCCGCTGGGTTCTTCCTTAAAAGAACAACTACGTATTTTGGCAAGAACCCTGACTATGAATGCTGTTCTAAAATGCACGTGGCTTTCCTTGGACTAGGCAACTCAGGTATGTGCCGATTCGATTTCTTTTTTTTTTTTTTTTTTATAGAACCGCTCTGCGCTGGATGCGGTCAAGTGGAAGGAGCTGGCACTGGGGTGCCCCGGCCCAGAGATGAGAACAGTATTCCATGTGGGGCCGAACTTGTGCTTTGTAAAGTTGCAAGCGATGTGCCGGCATGAAATACTGTTTCGCTCTGCTGAGCACGCCAAGCTTTTTAGAGGCCAGTTTGGCCTTCCCTTCCAAGTAACCACGAAACTGCACACTATTCGATATGTCGACGCCAAGGATTCCGATACTGGCTGAGGCAGTAAGGGGAGTGCCTTGAAACTGAGGAGATACGACAAAGGGGTTCGTTTTAGCGGTAAACGCGCAAACTTGTGTCTTCTGGGGATTGAACTGGACTAGATTTAGTCGCCCCCAATCCGAGACTTTGTTAAGCAAAGACTCGACTTCAGACACAAGTTTGTCCCGGTACTCGGCGACGTTTTCCCGAGAAATATTGGCACGGCCGGTATATAAGGCATCACCAGTGCTGTCGTCCGCATAGCAATGAATGCTGCCAGTTAGCAACATATCATTGATATGCAGGAGAAACAGCGTTGGTGATAGCACGCAGCCTTGTGGAACACCAGCGTTGATAGGCTTGAAATCAGAGCATTCACCGTCTACTACGACCTTGATGCTCCGATCAGCAAGGAAACTGGTGATCCATTTGCACAATTTCTCGGGAAGCCCGTAGGCAGGAAGCTTCGAAAGAAGCGCTTTGTGCCAGACCCGATCAAAGGCCTTCGCTACGTCCAAACTAACGGCTAATGCCTCCCCCTTGGACTCTACTGCCTCCGCCCATCTATGAGTTAAGTAGACTAGAAGATCACCAGCTAATCGACCCCGACGAAAACCGTACTGGCGGTCACTAATCAGCTGGTGATCCTCAAGGTATCTCATGAGCTGGCAGTTTATAATGGCTTCCATTATTTTGGAGAACAAGGAGGTGGTGGCGATAGGCCTGTAGTTGGACGGGTCTGAGCGGTCGCCTTTTTTAGGGATCGGGTGCACCAAAGCTGTCTTCCATGAGTTCGGGACTACGCCTTGGGAGTAGGAGTACCGGAAAAGACGCGTTAAAACCGGTGCCAACTCCGGAGCACACGTTTTCAGCACAATGGGAGGGACTCCATCGGGCCCACTCGACTTATTGACGTCCAGGGAGAAGAGTGCTTTGCGGACCGAGCGCTGTGTATATCGCACATCCGGCATGGAGCACTCACATCGCGGGATGGTCGGCGGTGTATTCCCCCCGTCATCTAGAGTTGAGTTGGACGCAAAAAGAGAGCTCAACAGATCGGCTTTCTCCTTTGCGGCATGGGCCAGTGAGTCGTCCTCTCTGTGCAGAGATGGAAGAGATGGCTGACAGAAGTTCCCTTGGACAGCCTTGGCGAGAGACCAGAATGCACGGGTTCCCGAAGGAAGGCGAACTAGCTTCTCGCCAATTCTGCCGATGTGCTCAGACCTTGCCTTGGCAATGACGCTTTTGAAGGACCTGGAGGCGGAATTGTACTTCTTTTTTAATGCGCTGGTGTTTACATCCCGAGACGTTGATGCGTCAGCCCAGGCCTGGTAGCACTCCTGCTTATAGCGTGATGCTATTTTACAGGAGCGAACAAACCATGGCTGGGATCTGCCTCCGATGGGCACCACAGAGGATGGAATAAAAAGTTCCATACCCTGAAGTACCACATCAGCAACAGAATCGGCAACAACGCTGGGATCTTCCGGCGAGAAGCAAACCCGCCCCCAAGGGTAGGATGCAAAAAAAGACCGCATCCCGTCCCAATCAGCTGACCTATAGTGCCAAACACGGCGGCAAGCTGTAGATCGCAACTGCGATTGGAGCGTGAGTGGCACCATACTCCGGATCAGACAATGGTCCGAAGAGCCCAGAGGGGCATCGACGGAGACCTGATATCCGTCCGGATGAGAGGTCAGCAGAAGGTCCAACAGGGAAGGTACATGGTCTTCCACATCTGGGATCCGCGTAGGCGAAGTAACCAGTTGTGTTAGACCATATGCAAAAGCAAAGTCATAGACAGATCTACCCGCATGATCGGTTAAACGAGAACCAAGCCATTCAGCGTGGTGGGCGTTGAAATCACCGAGTATCACGATCTCTGCGGAAGGGACCTGTTGTAGCACGGAGTCTGCAGCCATTTGGACGTGGTCTATGAGTCGGTCTGTGTCGGCATTACCGCTATGGGACCTATAGAGGCACCCGTAGACGCGGGGATGTTCGTCGCTGTCTACGCGCAGCCATAGGATGGACAGGTCCGTACCTTCAAGGCTGCCGAGGCGTCGAAAACAGATGTCCTCTCTGACATACACGCAAACTCCAGCCCGGGGCACAAACGAGTGTTCTAATTTGTACCCCGGGTAGGAGAGATACGAAGTATCAGCCGGAGAGGACACCTGTGTCTCGGTAAGAAAGAGAAAGGCCGGCTTAGCTATCTCCAGATGGTAGTGGACGGCGTTAAGGTTTGAATGAAGTCCCCTGATATTGCAGAAATCCATGGTAAGCGTGGCAGGGGTTGCCTTTGTCTTCTTGCTCCGCTTGCCCCGAGCAGGTTTCGTCTTGAGCGGAATTTCGCCCCCCCAGAATACGCGGGGCAGCCTGAGCACCCACGCCCAGGAGTGGAGTAGTTTGGTCGTGGATGCTCAGCGAGGGATTCTCCGGGGTGCTGGTACCCTCCTGGGGTAGTCTTTTATTTAATTCCACTACCATGTTGATGGGGGGGGGGGGGGGAATTGGGCCTCCGGCCACCTGCACTCACCAAGCGCAACGCAGAGGTAAACCTCTACTTCACGCTGGTATTCTGTGAGGTCGTGGTACCACCCCGGTTCGAGCTGGCCCATCCGTGCGACAGCAAAAGCCACCGCTTAGCTCTACCACTGTTAAACTAAACTTCTTAACTAAAGGAACACCTCTGCACTGACTACTGATTGCAAAAACTAAATGCGGAAATGTAATACTCTTCTGAGAAACTACGTACTTAGCCCAGAGGAAGTAAAAATACTCACAGCTAAACTCCTTTGATTCATTGAAGATATAACTTATGCTGAGCATTGAACTATAGTCATAAGAGCGATCACAATAGAACTCGTCGCAGTAATACTAGTCTTATTAAACCTGCTTGGCATAAAAGAACTATATAAAATGCTTGGAAAATCTTATGGCTTGCTGATAATATCTGTCTAACCAACCCGTTTACACCAGAAATAAAATACCTAGACCCCAGACAGGGAGAAGACATCGGTTCTATGATCGCTAATTCTCCTACCAAGCGTGACGATTATGGCAATTTTTATTCGTGGTAAAGCCATGCTGCAGCTAAATAATTGTTGCACGATCCTGTTGGCTCTTCTCAGCCAGGACATCCCCAACCCTCACAAAATAACAGCGTAAACAGTAGTTTAATGCTGCTGTGTTTGGTATGGTAAGTGTAGAGAACCTGGGACCCTATTCACTGGAAACGAGGCATTCCATCTTAGTCCTCATGGATGACAAGTAATCTGCATTTTGATTCTTAATCGAGGATTAATGTAGATGTCTATGGCCCAAAGAATCCACTTACCATCAGATGAACTGTGTGTTCGTTTGTCACCATTATCGTAAAAAAATATCATAATACTCTTATTATTTGGAACGATACTGCATGAAACTACTTGGAAAAGATAAGAGAATTGTTCCCATATGATGAAGAATTGGAAAACAGGTCCATTATCTTAATGAGAAGCCTATGGGCTACCGTCGTGGAGGCTGCGGTAGTGTACTATGGTTAAGGCTGAGAGTAGAACATAGTGAGGTTTTAGCCGTTACGTAATAAGAAAATAACTTTATTTCAGCTGTTTAGAACTGTTAATTTATAGCACACAGAAACATATTATCGCAAAAGAAAAAATATATAAAAACACAAAGACAGCACTATTTAAGTAATTTTATATAAATAGGAAGCGAGAAATTTCTCGTTGTGGTTGTTTCCTACAATTATTTCCTTTCTAGGAAGGAAGGGTTTCTTAGAGTACGTGGGATTTGAAATACGTTGACCTATTTGACTCCATACGCTGCAAATGTATAGAACTGGATTCTCTATACGGCATAGGCGTCGTTCTTCCACGAAACGCAAAACGTTTTCTCTCGACGTATTTTTGGAACGGGAGATATAGATATAGCTGTATGTTGGGCTCCATAACACGCAAATTTGTGACGTGTCGTGCAAAGGATAAAAATCCCTACCTCTGAAATAAACAGAGAGAGAAAGGTAGAGGGTGATAATCCTAAAATAGGAATATAAATTCTTTAGGCATTGTTTTACACGTTTAAATACGCAGCGTGGAAAATATTTCACATCATGTAATTAAGTTACATCTAGTCATTTTATTTCCTGCTGTCTCTGTTCCTTACGTTTCTATTAGAAAAATTACACGAGGGTGTCTCCTCGGCACAAAACCGTAACATGTGTTGCATAATTTAGACATTTAATATTGGTAGAGGATAATAAAATGCTTTTTTTTTTACGAAGAAATATTTTCAAGTACATTAATAGTAACTTTGGGCAGATTTATATATCAATTAATATAAGAACTTTTCAACAGAACTTTTATGTTGTGGTAAAACTAATGCAGCAGTACTATGGCTGTAGCAAGAATAGCTTGACTATTTCTAAGCTGGATCACGCTCTCATATGATACCAGCGTAAAACAAAAGAAAACCGTAAATAACAGAATAATGCTGCTTTGTTTCGTATGGTTGTGACGAAAATCGAACGTTGAAAGAAATGAAGCCGATGATTTTATTTGTATCGAAGCTTGAATCTTAGTAACCGTGTAGTGGCGGTGAAAGAATATCCACTGCCTTATGTCGTTCTATAGATATCGTAAAAGGCGACGTAGGGAAACTGAAAAAGAAGATGGGCAGTAGCATATTTCTGCTAACAAATCAAAATAATAAAAAACTGCGGCTGCCAACCCGCCCGCCAAGCGTGGAAACTATGCCGAAATCCTTGCCGATTCACTTACCATCAGGTAAACAGTTAGTGATTTGTCAACATGCAACCAGGTAGCTAATACAAATAGCATATTATTACATTATATTTCACAAAATTTTGCTTATCAATCACTTAGTTACAAACATCTTAAAAAGTTTATGGTTTTTGTTGTAACAATGCAGTGTAAACATGCAATTAACACCCAGCTCTATTTATAAATATTAAAAAACCGAAAACCGTTAACAAACACTTATATGTTTACCAATCACATAATTACATACTCATTAAGTTTGTAACAAATTGTAATTAATGTGGTAGCTTTGTATTTTATTAATATGTGTACTTTGGTACGAGAATATTAATTATGTGCAGTGATTTCCCCATAGGCGGTTTATAATCACCGTATAACACACTGCTAGTGAGAAGTTTTTTTTTAATGTAAGGGTAAAAATTTTATTAAAAAAAACATGATGATTAATTACTTTAATTAAGTCCTTTCTACAACGTGATATACGCATATCAAATACTAGCAAATTATTGCCTTATCAAGGATAATGAATATCGTGTAGGCAGACGCAGTGTATTGACTACACGTATAGGTTGGATAAAAAGGGGAAGGACCACACTTTCATGAAATACAATCGTAAAACAGCAATCAAGGAACCGGAGATAACATTTACTAGTAACGAGGCATTCCATCTTAGTACTTAGGGATGACAACGTCACAATGATCAACAAAGCTGGTGGCAGATGATATTTCAATTTTTTAGAGCCAGGCGGCAGCTTTTGCTGTCGCACGGATGGGCCGGCTCGAACCGGGGTGGTACCACGACCTCACAGAATACCAGCGTGAAGTAGAGGTTTACCTCTGCGTTTCGCTTGGTGAGTGCAGGTGGCCGGAGGCCCTTTTTACTGGAAATGAGGCATTCCATCTTAGTCCTCACGGGTGGCAACGCATCTGCATTTTGATTCGCAAACGAGGATAGATGTAGATGTCTATGGGCCGCAGCAACCACTTATCATCAGGTGGACTGTGTGCTCGTTTGTCACCCTTATCCTATAAAAAAAAAAGTCGATGTAGGTTGTCTATAGACCACAGTATTCACTTACTATCAGTTAGGTTTTGTGCTTATTCGTCATCCTCACGTCTACGAAATATTGAAAAAATAATTAAAATTCAGACATCATCATCATCATTATCATCATCATCATTACAGCCCTTCACAAGTCCACTGCTGAACATAGGCCTCCCCCAAAGAATGCCACAAAGCACGGTCCTGAGCCACCTGCATCCATCGACTTCCTGCATATCTTACCAGGTCGTCACTCCATCTAGTGGGGGGACGCCCTACACTTCGCTTGTCGGTACGAGGCTGCCACTCTAGAACCTTTCTTCCCCATCGGTTGTCGGTTCTTCGAGCTATATGGCCGGCCCATTGCCACTTCAGCTTACTAATCCGTTGGGCTATGTCGGTCACTCTGGTTCTACTGCGGATATCCTCATTTCTGAGTTTATCACGCAGAGAAACTCCGAGCATAGCCCTCTCCATAGCTCGCTGAGCAACCTTGAGCTTCCTCATACGGCCAGCAGTGAAGGACCACGTCTCAGTTCCGTAAGTCATCACTGGCAACACGCACTGGTTGTACAATTTCGTTTTAAGGTTTTGAGGTATGTCTGACGAGAAGATGTGTCGTAGCTTCCCGAACGCTGCCCAGCCGAGTTGAATCCGTCGATTGACCTCTCGGTCGAAGTTGGACTTACCTAGTCGGACTATTTGTCCCAGGTAAACATACTCGTCAACAACTTCGAGCTTAGTGTTCCCAACAACTACCGGCATAGGTGTGACATGGACATTAAACATGATCTTTGTTTTGTCCATGTTCATCTTAAGACCTATCCGTTGGGAAACACTATTGAGGTCATTGAGCATAGTGCTTAGGTCCTCCAGCGATTCTGCCATAAGGACTATATCGTCGGCAAATCGAAGGTGAGTGATGTACTCGCCATTGATGTTGATACCGTATCCTTTCCAGTCCAGAAGCTTGAAAACGTCTTCCAATGCAGCGGTGAAGAGTTTCGGGGATATGACGTCACCCTGTCTTACACCTCTCTGCAATTGGATAGGTTTCGTACTCTGGTTCTGTACTCGGATAGCCATCGTAGCCCTACTGTACAAGCACTTCAACACTTCGATATACCGAGAGTCAACTTGGCACCGCTGAAGGGACTGCAGCACCGCCCAAATTTCGACGGAATCAAAGGCTTTCTCATAGTCCACATACGCCAGACATAGTGGCAAATTGTACTCCTCGGACTTCTGTACAATTTGCCGTAGGGTATGTATGTGGTCTATGGTGCTAAAGCCCTTTCGGAAACCGGCTTGTTCGGGAGGCTGGAAGTCGTCAAGTCTGCGCGCGAGACGATTCGTAATGACTCTCGAAAACAGCACGTAGACGCGGCTCAGAAGGGAAATCGGTCTGTAGTTCTTCAAGAGAGCGTTGTCGCCTTTCTTGAAGAACAAGACCACCGCACCTCTGCTCCACGCCTCCGGTGTAATTCCACCATGCCAAAATTCAGACATTAATAAATATTGTATAAAAATATTATATACGCGATAGGGGGCTGACTTTCTGCCTAAAAGGCCGTGTAGGTACTACCGTAATCCCACCCGAACATGTTTCCGCCTTGTCGTGGCGGGGGGGCTTCGTAGCCGTGGCCTGTTCACCCACGGTGAACAAAGAGGAAGCCCTTGGCTGGTCCGTGCAGTCGGGCCGGCCCGAGGTGGCCACTCCGAGTAGGCTTGGCGAGCCTTCTTCGGATTTGAGTCGGGGGGCTGCAGTGTAGGGGGTGTCCTCTACTCCTACTGCTGCAGCCAAGGTGGAGTCGCGGAGGAAGAGGACTGTTGGTATGGCGATGCGCCACTCGCCCTATCCTCCGCGACTCTGACGGTGCCACACCGTTGATGTGGTGGCGGTGGGGCCGCGGGGGGAGAGGAGTGTCGGTATTGCGAGGCACCGCTCTTCCAACCCTCTGCGGCCGAAACGTGGTTGGCGACGGAGCCAGAGACCAGATTGTATTTGAGACCAAGTACACGTTCAACATATGTATATGTATGTAAACGTGTAGGCGAGAGACTACAGTGTATATATTCTCGAAACAGATGTCAACATAACCTCACCAAATTTTTAACTTCATATATTTAATTATTAACGAAACGTCAACACTTTATACAGTCATATATCATTTTGTTTATCAATTGTTTCCTTATAGCACTAAAAATTATTTCTATCTATCAATTATTTCATACTTTTTAACATCTCAAATTTTTGCTTGCTCACTTTCCGATTCTATAGTGCCACCAACTTATCTGTTCAGTTGACAGCGTCGCTAGTGGAGTGCTTACTATTGCCATTTAAGAAATTCACCGAGGAAATAGGTAACTACATATTTATTACACATGATATAAAATAAAACAAATTTCGTGTTAATATATAAAATTAGTGAGAATTAGTGTTATTATTTATATATATGTTATTTATATTTTATAAAATAATTGTGGTCGTGATCTCGGAGTTCATGCGGCCGAATTCCAGGAATTTCTGTTTTGAAAAATGTACCCGCGTTAGCTACTGGTTCCAATAATTCATCTTCTGAGTCACTGGTATCGCCTTTACTGTCGCTCTGACGCTCTATAATAAAGGATTCATTTAAATACGCATCTTTTAGTCTGTATTCATTTTAATTTTTTTATATGATTACAAATGTTTTTCCACCGCACCGGTGTAATTTTATGAAATGTATCTTCAATTAATTGGGGCATTAGAACATTAGCAACACAAACTACAAAGCTAGGTACTTTAGATGAATTGCAATAAATTGAGATAATTTTTTTACTATGTTTCACAAGTACATTATTTGGTGATTTTAATTTTCCATATCTGGCAATCTGGCATCTGGCAACATGGCGGATTTAGTTCCAATTTTGTCCACCTGAACAGATAAGTTGGTGGCACTACACAAAAGATTTTATTAATTTCGGTGGAATTTTTAACTTTTTAAAGATTGTTGACTTGAATGCTTGTCTCTTAAGCCATATTTTCATTTACTTATTTTCAAGATTTTTGGCATGGATGCTTGTTTTTTAAGCCATGTTTTCATTTATTGCAACTTGAGCCAGCAGATAGTTGGCAACATTATCTCAAGGCGTCTAAGCAGATAGACACCTTATCTTACGGTAGGGATGCGACATCGCTCATAAAAAAGCGATATTAGAAC
This sequence comes from Parnassius glacialis, assembly GCA_033319125.1. Taxonomy (NCBI): domain Eukaryota; kingdom Metazoa; phylum Arthropoda; class Insecta; order Lepidoptera; family Papilionidae; genus Parnassius; species Parnassius glacialis. Next base: position 4,762,105 of record JAVANC010000006.1, read on the forward strand.
CTCGATATTTTCGAAAGTGAAACATCGATTTTAAAAAAAGGGTTATTATAGTATAAATGAACACATGGTTGATAATAACCCCTGGGAATGAGGTGGTCGCTTCCAAACAGTTTCTAAAATAAATTTTGTAAATAGTTTGTAATCATTTTGTATTGTAAAATGTATTTAAAAAAACGTCCCGCTGGGTTTCTTGCTGGTTTTTTCCAGGACAGAGGGTTTTTTCGAACCCGTGGTAAAGTAAAAAATGACTTTCAATAAGAATTACTCATGTTATGTATATTGAATAAAAAATTATTCTATTCTATTCTACTCTATTCTTAAAACATCAAAGTATATGAATAGAATGTTACTACATTCTATTGACGATGGACCTATTACTCAAATGGGATTACTCTTTCTCAAAACTAATTCTAAATTAACTAAAAGCAATAGAGGTGGAGCAATTTTTCTGAAGCATTTAAGGAGCAATTATTTGGCATTTAGTTTTATTTTATAAAGTAGATATTTTATGTTTCATAGCAAAATTAAATTTTCGATACTTAATTTTTTTAATTTATTATAAATTAACTAATAGCAATAGAAGTGGAGCAATTTCGGATTCTGCTGGAGCATTTAAGGAGCAATTAATTGGCATACAGTTTTATTAAAAAAAAAGTAGATATTATATGTTTAATAGCAAAATTAAATTTTCGATACTTAATTTTTTTTAAATTATTATAAATTAACTAATAGCAATAGAGGTGGAGCAATTTCGGATTCTGCTGGAGCATTGAAGGAGCAATTAGTTGCTTACAGTTTTATTAAAAAAAGTAGATATTTTATATTTAATAGCAAAATTAAATTTGCGATTATTAAGTATTTTTAATTAATTCTAAATTAAGTAATAGCAACGGAGGTGGAGCAATTTCGGATTCTGCTGGAACAATAAGGTGCAATTATTTGACATACAGTAAAATTTTAAAAAGTAGATATTTTATGTTTTATAGCAAAATTAAATTTTCGATACTTAAATTTTTTAAATTATTATAAATTAACTAAAAGCAATAGAGGTGAAGCAATTTCGGATTCGGCTGGAGCATTTAAGGAGCAATTAGTTGCTCACAGTTTTATTTTAAAAAGTAGATGTTTAATAGCAAAATTAAATTTTTGAAAATTTTTTTTATTCATTCTTAATTAACTAATAGCAATAGAGGTGGAGCAATTTTAGATTTAGCTCGAGCATTTAAGGAGCAATTAATTAGCATACAGTTTTATTTAAAAAAGTAAATATTTTATGTTTTACCGCAAAATTAAATTTACGATTCTTAAATTTTTAAAAATTAATTATAAATTAACTAATAGCAATAGAGGTGGAACAATTTCGGATTCTGCTGGAGCATTTAAGGAGCAATTAAGTAGCTTACATTTTAATTTTATAAAGGAAATATTTTTTGTTTTATAGCAAAATTAAATTTTCGATTCTTAAACTTTTAAAAATTAATTACATATTAACTAATAGTAATAGAGGTGGAGCAATTTCGGATTCTGCTGGAGCATTTAAGGAGCAATTAATTGGCATACAGTTTAATTAAGAAAATAATGTTCTACGCTTACTTTCTTCTGGTGTTTTGTGTACTGGCAGTTTACTAACTATTCTAGTCATGAAATTTTTTAAATATTTGAATTCCGCTGACTTCACTCCGTCTACAACAGCTATATTTATATCGTAGTTTTTCAGACGCCAGCGCTATTGTGGTAGGTTTTGGAACCTCAATTTTCAGTATATAGTTGGACGCTTTTTCAACTTTCGCACCTTATAAGATGGCTCTACTTCTACTCTACACTCCATAGTTTAACTCCACAGTTCACACCACAGACTAATTAGTAGATTATACTAGTCTAGTTACGCCTTAGTTACTCGACTCCATCTAGTCAGTAATTCATTCTTGGGGCGATGTATACGCTTTTACAACAACTGGAATTTTTTAAATATACTAAATTTGACCTGCTCAAAGTTCAAAAACTTTATTAAACTAAGTTTGTATAAAAAGGGTTATTATAATAGCAAGGAATTTATGGATGACAATAACCCCTGGGAAAAAGGTGATCACTACCATACTGTTTCTAATTTGTTTTGTACTTAATTGTGTACATGATTGTAAGATGTTATTTAAAAAAAAAGTCCCGCTGGGTTTCTTGCTGCTTCTTCCCAGGACAGAGGTTTTTCTCCCAACCAGTGGTAATAAAACAAAAGAGTAACTTTCAATAAGTATCATTTATAATCTATATTGAATAAAAAAGTGTCTGTTTCTGTTTCTACCGAATGTCTACACGATACTTTTCTACTTGGATACTCTGGTGGAGTTGTAAAAAAATATTTAATTGTTAGTAGAGTTTATTCAGAGTTACATTGAAATTCAAAGTTAAAGTTTTATACCTAAGTGACTGTATAATGAACGGAGCCTTTATTATATAAAAAACATCACTATTGTTATGAAATAAGTACCTATTTAATATTATAATTCTTAAAAAATTAAATAAAACCCGGTCTCGATACGTTAAATTTTTCGAGAGTTATCGTGACCACGTAAAAAAAATCTGGACGTCCACGAAATTTTTTTTCAGTTTTCTTAAAATAGCAAAATAAAATTGATTTGTACAAAATATGAGATAGATTGATTAAATTTTCTTGGAATATCTACTCATATTATCTTATGAGTGTTAATCAGTTGTTGTAGAGGTAGTTAAAGAGCAAAAAAATTTCTTGACCTTGACTTGTTGAGAGTAAAGCACAAACTCAACCGCTTCGCGGTATGAGGTGTGCAATGAGGTGTGAAAAAAAGAAATTGTGTAGGTACTTTACAAAAAGATATGAAATCCGAACAAAAACAGTTTCACTGTAAAGCATCGCGCCAAGTACACTTTCAACTATAGTTACAAAAATAATAAATACATTTTTACAAAAAATTATAAAATAAAATAAAAACCAAGTACATAACCGTTTTAGATTCGAAAAAAAATTTTGCTGGACAAAGTAATAATAAAAAATGATGTACTTGGTATGCATTATACTTTATAGTACGAACATAAATCAAAAAAGTTATAAAAAAACGACTTCCAATGTCAAGTTGGGTGATCGATACTCTTAATCATGCACACCAAGTACACCATTTTTTTATTATTACTTTTTCCAGAAAAATTTTTTTTCGAATCTAAAACGGTTATGTACTTGGATTTTATTTTATTTTATAATTTTTTGTAAAAATTTATTTATTATTTTTGTAACTATAGTTGAAAGTGTACTTGGCGCGATGCTTTACAGTGAAACTGTTTTTGTTCGGATATATTAAAATATAAAAGTTAAAAAGTTATAGTTACAGCTTATATACGTCTTAGTACTGGGCACAGGCCTTCTCTCATTTCTAAGAGGGTTTTAGGAAAGGGAAATGTTCGCCGCGCTGACCTAATGCGTGTTGGCAAACTTCACATGTCTTCGAAATATTTTTTCTTATTTCTCAGACATGCAGGTTTTCTCACGATATACTCCTTTACCGCAGAGCAAGTAATGAATCAGCACTTAAATTGCAAATGACAATTTCATAGGTGCCGGCAGGGAATGAACCCGGGTTACTCGATTGTTGTGAAATTCACAGCCAGCGCGTAGCCCCGGAGCTGCCACCGCTATAAAGACCTATTTACATCGAAATATACCACAATATGTATATAACTTAACATTATTACTAGAAGAAAAATAAAATAATTCTTATGCAATAATATGCAGGAAATAATTTCTACTTTTAAAAGGTGTTCACAAATTAATTCCTTGAGGCAGAGCATTGAGCATTTGCTTGGTGTGTTTCTTGTGTTTTCGAGTAAGGAGTAGCTTGAACTAATGGATTTCCTGTAGAGTCCAGTGAAATGAGTCAGAACGTAAATTTTTTTGGATTATACTTGACGTTAGAAATTCCATTTTAAATTCAATTCCAATTTCCAGTCAACGCATTTGTAGCCGTTTTTGTATCAAGTTCGTTACAATCGTGGATGAATTGCAATCTGAACATAGTGGGCATTTTCCGCTGATTCGCATTTATTGTTACGCTTGGTACACGCATTGACAAATACAGCAACGGACGTCTCGCACCTTTAACGCTACTTTCAATCTCTAGTCTGGGTATTGGGGTATTGTTACAATGGCCACTTTTATTCTGGCATCACCTCTCTAGTCACGTTTATGTTATATACCTGTTTATCGATTTCGAAACTCAGCTTGTGTAAAATTTGTAACATGATGTTATGATTAGTTCAAGTTTTCATCTAAATGTTATATGTAACGGTTACCAAAGTAATGGTCAAAGTTCACTACTGAATTTATAAGTTGTCCCACATTCTGCCGCATATTTGCCAAAATTACCACTCTAGGGTTGGCAACCGCCTTTTTTTTAGTTGTTATTGGAAATACGCTCCTGCCCATCTTCTGATTTGTTTTCCCTCTTTAGTCTCTTACGATGATATGGGGTAGCCACATACCCACGGGATGATATGGGGTAGCGGATATTTTTACACTGCCACTACACGGTTCAAATGTTATTTGAAATCTATTAAAAATATGCATGCTGTGCTCGTCTGTAAGTGGTGGTACTTTGTAAAGCATATAAGATATGGCTATCGTCATTATTGTCTTCTATAGCTGTGCAACAATTGACGAAAAAAAAATATAAAACGTAAATGAAAGATAACAGCAACTGAAAATTCTTAATTTAATCTTAATGAATTAGCTGTAATCTCATAATACAATCGGCATTTCCCGCCTTTCAAGATATGAATATTCATAGCGCTATTTCCTTTGCGAGCAAATCCCTTCCATTAACGAGCTGAATAAAAGATGTCTTACATAGTGAGGTAAAACAGAGGACAGCCTTGAAAAAAGTTATACCATTTTAATAATTTCTATTACGGAGACTCTTTTAAAAATCAAGCTTCGTCTTCTTCACTAGCCCGTAAAAGTCCTTATCTGGACATGGGTCTCTCCCGAGGAGTATTTACCATAACAGCCACGCTTGGCAGCTGCACGTCGACGCAGCTGCCCGTTGTCGGTCTAGATACTTTACGTCTGGTGCAAACGAGGCTTTACTGCCATCTGTCGGAAGCCATAGTTATCCCTTACGACAGCCAAGGGATTTATTGTGGTGATGGATCCTCTTATAGTCCAAGATCCCAGGGCCACCAGACCTCACAAATTTTCTGACGAACGAAATGTGGAATATTGAGTAGTGTTAATATGTATCATTTTTTATAGGATAAGGGTGACAAACTAGCACACAGTCCACCTGATGGCAAGTAGTTGCTGTGACCCATATATATCTACATCTATCCTCAATAAGGAATCAAAATGCAGATGCGTTGTCAAACGTGAGGACTTAGATAGAATGCCTCTTTTCCAGTAAAAAGGGTCGCCGGTTCTCTACACTCACCATACGAAACACAGCAGCGTTAAGCTGATATTTTACACTGGTATTCTGTAAGAGCGTGGTCCTTCCTCGTTTGAGCCGACCCATTCGTGATACAACTATACTATTAATATAGCTGCAGCATGGCTCTACCACGTACAGTATGTACTCTGATCGAATGCCTTGACCAGACGGCCATTTTCCAGATATCAGGTAATCAAGGTACATAAATAGATTACTTACTTGAAATTAATTCTCCCAGCTAATTTTTACGTATATGTTAGATGATATCGTTAAAAATCAGTCATCAATACTCCCAGACACTTTACGCCGGCAATATTCGTTTCCAGACGTTTTAAACCACTCAAAAATTTACTCAATTTCACTTACATTCTGAAGCATCAATCATCCCCTAGACTTAGAGTATACAGGCATAATTGCAGGCTGTGAAGCATATCACCTTAGTTTTCAATTGTGACTAAAAATCTTTCGTTCTTTATTTTAATTTGGTTAGAGGGTGCAGATGCCACTTTCCAATTGTTTTTGTGTTTTTTTTTTAAATAAAAAAAAACAATCAGGTGGGCTGCAAGTTCCTTAGAAGATTTTGCAAATAAACATTATAAAAAAAATCTCTAATTTTAACTATATGGATAGTGAGAGTTTTGCAATAATTACAGCTTTTATCAGTTTATTTATAGATAAACAAAACTAAACTACAAAACTATACATACGTATTATAGTTTTTTTTATATATTAAAAATAAACTTAGAAACATCTTAGATTTTATAAGGTTCGATAGATGTCACTATTATCTATGTAAATATCACAGAGTACATTATATATAGGGGATTAATTAGTTACTATAAACTTTATTAATTCCTACTAAAATGAAATAACAAAAAAACTAAAAAATTAACGTTAGAACTTTCTAATAATTATTAATTTAATTATTTAAACATATAAAATGTACCTTATTTTTTACGGTTCTGCAGCTGTGGAGTAAAATGTTAATATTTTTTGAATTCCACGTTAGATGGCACTGTCTTTAAAAAAGCGAAACTTAGATTTTCTCCGTAGTTCAAATTATTACGAAACGGTTAAGACTAATTTAAGCCTTTTATTTATAAATATGGTAATTAAAAATACATCAATCATAATTATAAAATAGAAATTGACATCTTGAGAAAGAAAAATACTTAACCCTCCTGTTTTAAAGTTCCGTAATCGGATAAAAAGCCTATAAGTTGCCGTGAATCCTTACAAAATTTCATGGAAATATGTCCGGTAGTTTTTGCGCTAATCGGGAATACACAGATAGAGAGACAGACAAACTTTCTAAAAACCACGAATTTGGCATCAGTGCCCTTTATTGAGTCCCCAGGAATTGTTTTTTCCAGAAAATGTTAGAAGACAGACACAACTTTTCTACAGTTTTATTATATGTATAGATTGACAAATAACAATAATGTACTACCTACTACTAAATGTACACCGCGATCATGGACGTATAAATAAGGCGGACTGAATCTCGCTATACAACTCAGCGAGGCACCCATAATAAGTCAGCTCGCGTGTACGTACAAGGGGTCACGCACACATTCACACTAATAATAAGTCTAGCGCCCGCCATTACGCACAAACGTCGTCCGAGAGAAGTAGTTGGCGTAAGTAAAAACAACAATCAATATGCGTCTTGCGTCGTTAAATTTTGTAAAAATCATAGTGGTTTTATCAAAAAACATCAAGGAATCACCTTTCATAGGTGACTCAGTAATTATAATCACTTATTTGAGTATTTTATGTCTTAAATTAAAATGCTATTTTTGGAACACAAAACATGAGTCACGTGATCAGTGTTGTTAATTATATTTATAGGGAAAATTACCCGAAATTTGGGAAATTGCTATTTTTACCCACGTCGGCACGGATACGGTATATATGTGTGCCCAAAAACATCTTAAGGTTGTTTTATGTGTCTTTTTTGGTATAATTTTTCTGAAAAATTACCCGATCGATTATAATGCAGTTATATGCATTTTGTAGTAAGTTAATATTAGGATATCTGCCGGGTAGCATTGGTCATTATGCAACAAAAGAAAAACTAAATGCCAAAAATGCACCGCATTTCTTTCATAAATTAATAAATTTGAAAACTTTAGGAGATTTACGTTTTCCATCTAACGATTTATTTAATATTTGTTGTACTTGCGAAATGGTTGTACGAAAGATTATTAAGGAAAACATTACAATGTACAATGGAAGACAACAAAAGTATATACTTACAAAAATATTAGAAAAGTTTTTGCCAATAGACTCCGGCTCCGTGGCGTAGTGGCTTAGCAATGAGTTGCAACGCTTGGGGCCGTGGGTTCGAATCCCGCACGAACAAGTATTTGTTATGGCCTACAAATAATTGTTCTGGGTCTGGATGTTTGTCCTTGTGCAACATATGTTTGTAAACTGCCTCCACGATACAGGAGAAAATCCAAGTGTGATGGTAACGTTTAAAAAAAATGACAGGGTTTTTGTAAGCTTGGAATTTGAGCACATATTTGCAGGGATAGAGCACAAGATAAGAGTTATTAAATATATAGCAGAAAAAATATTTGGCGATTTGATTTCACTATATTTCTAAATTAGATGGGGTTTCAAGAACCTTCGAAAGTACAAGACATTTTTTAGAAAAATTATTCAACCGAAAGGTTTTTTAACGTTGTTGTTTGTCATGAATATGATAAATTATGGTAATTATTTATGACTTATTGTCATAAATAATAACTAAGTTGGTAAAAAAATTACCCTCGCGTACATTCGCTCGATAAAATAAAATGATGTGTCTTTTACCTAGTTTGAAGAGCACCTCCCGCCCTCTCTCAATTACGTACACTATCCCCGTCACCACTAATCCCAGCACCACTACTCCCAACACCACTAAATTAGAAAAAACACACCACTAACGACAATACGACACGTGTTTCGCCTCTACACGAGGCATCTTCAGGTGATGTAGACTCTGCGGTGGCTGACCGCGTCGAAATGATGTGTCCTTTCCTATTGTGGTGGTGTTGGGAGTAGTGGTGCTGGGATAAGTGGTGACGGGGATAGTGCACGCAATGAGGGATGGCGGGGAGGTGCTCTTCAAACTAGGTAAGACACATCATTTTATTTTATCGAGCGGATGTACGCGAGATAATTTTTACCAAATTTAATATGATGGATTTCCGCAAAGTATGCCTGATTCTATTAATTATCATAAATAATAACTACAATTTACACTTGCAGAAAATTTAAATAAATAAGTATATTAACTTTGGCCTCTCAGTATATTTACGGAAATTTAATGTAAGTATTTGTATTTAGTGATGTATATTCTGTAAATACTAGAACAAGCACAAGTTAGTTATACCAGTTAATTGACTCAAAATAATCAGTAATTCCTTCATGTATACGCTTTCATAAAAAAGTCCCAGAAAATATGCAGGCCTTATCTATCAAAGTTTAAAATTTTTAGCAAGCAAAAATTGTTTAGTAAGGATTATTAGGGTATACTACTAAAGAGTACATGACTGATAGTAACCCCTGAGAATGAGGTGATCGCTACCATGCTGTTTCTAAATGTTTTCATACTATTTCTAAAATAATATATTTTAAATTAATTTTATATAAATTTTTTGGTTATAATATGTTTATTTGTTATATATTTCGTTAAAAATATTTATAATATATTTCGTTCCAATAATATAACACAAATTTTTGTATAATATAATGTTTGCAATAAAATTAATTTAAATGGAAATTTATTGACATAGAATAATTCGATTTCAATCAAATCTAAATTTTAAATTCTTAGATTTTTTTTAATAGTCAAATGTATTATTTTTACTAGTTACGTAATAATAAATTAGTATTACATCAAAGTTGTATTATATTTGACAGATTGTTTTATAAAAAAAATGGGGAAATTTTGTTTTACATGACAACCCTATATAACACGCAAAACATGCTTGCACCGTCGCCATTACAGTGCATCAGTCCTTTCTTAACAAAATTCTGTCCGCCTTATTTATACGTCCATGACGCGATGTTATTTAATTAATATGTAATAAGAAGGTATTTTACATGGACGTAACGTCCATGGTATTTTATTAAAAAACTCAATCATTAAGCCACTTTTTAAGAAAGACGAAACATCAGAAATGAATAACTATAGGCCAGTGACGCTGATAACCATCTTGTTAAAAATCTATATGCTGAGAAGATTTCAAGAATTTACGACAAGTCATCGTTTGCTTAAAGAGGGACAATTAGGGGTTTAAACAAAATAGTACAACTTCATTAGCATGTTTCAATTTTGATTAAAATAGTCACCCACACTGCAAATGATAGGCTGCCGGTTGCGGCAATCTTTCTGGACATGAGCAAGGCGTTTGATTTCGTGGACCTGGAATAAGAGGTAAAGCTAACGACTGGTTGAGAAATTGCTTATGCGACAGATAACAATTTGTGGAAATATCTAAAATCCATAAAGACATAAAATAGAAGTGACTATCAACCAAATGATTTTGGAGTGCCACAAGGCAGTGTATTGCAACCATTCTTATTCCTCGTGTATATTAAGGATCCAAATAATATCACTCGCCATAACACAATCTTGCTTGCTGATGACACTACCCTAATCGTGAAATGTAGAATGCAGATACATATGAATTAGAGGTAAGTAAGGCAATTAAAATTAAATTAAATTAAAATTTTTAGTGTCAATCCTCTCAATAAGGTTTTCATAATTTAATTTCGTTTTCTAGTAATATTTATACCATAGTTCTCTCCTTTCATGAAGCTCATCGTCATAGCGCACCTCCTGGCAGGGTCGCCATGTAATATTGTAAAAGGTGTCCATAAGAAAGACACTTGTTGTTCTGTCTATGACTTTAATTAGACTACTCTCTTACTACAGTTAACGTCATTATATTATTATGTCATGTGGGTTACACCTACACTAGAAACACCATCTGCGATTTACAACGATTTTTCTTCCTCACGCAACTTCTTTGAGGGATCGTCTACCACCGGTCATTTTTCCAGACCGATACGACTTAGGGACCTTTAAGGTACGAACTGTATCCCTTTTTAAAAGATCGGCACCTGTATTTACCCTCGTGTTGGGGTTGTTCATCGGCGGCGGTCGACACTTACCATCAGATAAGAATATAAAAATATAAACTTAAACCAAAGCAAAAACATTTTAATCCACATATTTAGAAGTAAATCTTAGTGGATTATATTTGTGTTGTATTCCCTCTTTTATGATATAATGGATTTCTCCTAATAACGTCTTACCTTTCAGTAGCAATTTTTATATTACCGCGTTTGCAATTCAAGAATCATAACATTACTTATGTCTTTCTGGATATAATATGTCGAGGATCCGACATTTGGTCGAATGACAACGAAAAACCTTCTACAGACGAATGATCTTATTTGAAATTCAATAAAGACACATTTATTTCTTTGGGTAAAAATTGCTGGATTTTTGTGTGGATTTTTTGCTTGAAGCGAAGAGAAAATGTGGGTTTGAACATTCTTTTTTACTTTTTGGTTTACAGTCTACGTATACGTGATATCGTGATTTAAAAAGCAAATTGTATCTTTCAATAATCGCAACCTGATTACTTAGACTGTGCAGGTAAAACTTTAAAATTTGCTTATAATTTATCAGCATCACCATCATCATTACAACCCATCACAAGTCCACTGCTGAACATTGGCTTCCAACAGGGATACCACAATGCACGGTCCTGAGTCACCTGCAACCATCAATTCCTGCATCTCTTACCAGGTCATCAATCCATTTAGGAGAGAGCTGCCTTATACTTCGCTTAACGGTACGAGGCTATATCACTCGAGAACCTTTCTTCCCCATTGGTTGTCGGTTCTTCGACCTATATGGCTGGCCTATTGCCACTTCAGTTTAATGATCCGACGGGCTATGTCTAGTGCTCTGGTTCTACTGCGAATATCCTCATTCCGAACTAAGAAACTTCTAGGATAGCCTACTCCATAGATTTTTAATAATTTATGTCGCTTATTAAAAGTACATTTTTAACATTATACGACGCATTACTTTCTAATTTATTAATTATAATTTACTAATTACTATTACTATTTATATGGTTAGTTTTCTGTTAGTAATAGAAACATTATGTTTAGCGTAATTAGCGATATTTCTGGGCCAACATAACTTCCGAAAAATATCTCTTAAGTAAGATCCTACTCCTTTTTAAAAGATCGGTGTACTTGTAACATACTTGCTATTGCCCTGCTGATGCAGTGTTCATATCCAGCGGAAAACACATATTATAAGATTGCCGCATGCTGCTTTGCGCTCCCTTCTATATATTTCTTAAGCATTAGTCTTAAGAATTTAAATTTAATTGAATTTCTTGTATCTTGTACGAGTATCTATCTAGTCTTTGGGTATAAATGTATTTTTGGTGTCAAAAAACAGTTCCATTACAAACTATCAAAAGTCCAATGTCCAAACATAGGCCTTCTCCATAGATCGCCTTATAGCGAGGATATTTGTCACAGTTGCTACGCACGCTGCTGCTGGTTTGTTTCCCGCTGTCGCCCCTTACAGCACGCACGGATAATATGGAATACCCGATATTCTTATACCGTGACTACACCGTGAACTAAATGACCATGCATTGTAGCTAAATATCAAACCAAAACTCGAAATCCTGCGTGGTAAAAGCGCTTTCGTGCAGTGTATAAAGATCGCTTTTCACTATGAGATATAATATATATTATATCCCGATATATAATTAAATACCGCGATTGGCTTTCACACTGTGAGATATATCTTTAATATTTTTGTTCGTCATTGCATTACCCCCTGTATCCCGCACTCCCATTCTGCGGCGGCGCGGAACAGTGTGCGGGGTACAGGGGACGAAATATAATATGAAAATATTGCTCGGTCGGTCGAAAAGATATTCATAGTCTGAGATGTAATATATATTGCATCTCAGTGTAAACGGTTCCATTAAAAAGTACGGTGAGCGATATTAATTTATGTCTAGAGGTAAAATCTATTTTACATTATATCCCATAGTAAAAAGCAGGCTTTATCGCTGCAGCAACGGTATACTAGATTACGCATTTTGAGTGTAAATAGCTGGAAAACCTATTTTTCCTAGTAACAGGGCAATTCATGTTAGTCCTCAGTGTGGCATTTTAGCTGCATTTCTTAATCAATGATAATCTATCCTATCTATGTACATTGATATCTATGGATAACAGCATTTACTTTTCATAGGGAAAATCTGTGCTCGTTTGTCATCAAGATTATAGGGCTGTTTATTTTTTTATTTTAATGCTATCGTAGCTTTTCTCACAATGACTTATTCACTATTTTAGTATTAAACAGCAACAGAATGCATTGTTTATAACTTAGGTTGTTCCCACAGTTTAAAGCTTAAAGCGGAAACCCCACTTACAAGATCAATTTTAATTTATAATAAATAATAATATACTCTAGACAGAATTTCGGTCACGGTGGACAGTCTCAATGAAGACTAGCCATCTGCTCAGAACTAGATTATATTGCATGAGTGTATTTACAGGAGCATTCTTTTCTGCGACACGACTGAAGAGAAATTAGGCGCTGGACCCACGGATACGTGTTTTCCGAGCCACGGAGGTGGAACACCACAAAGTCTTCTACTCCGCGCTATATTTTACCTCATGGTAAATGGTAATGTAACCGAAGATGATGATGTCATGGATCTATCGGCGTAATGGAATACATCAGCTCATTTCGCCTCGTGAGTGCCGTAAGAGTCCGACTATGGAACTCTATGCAGAAAGTTTTCATAGTTTAGGATATGTTAAAAACACCATGCTTACGTCAAATTAAAAGATCCAGACCGGTGACGGTTTTTCTTTTTTTAATGGGATAGAGTGACAAACGAGCGCATAGTACACCTGATGATAAGTGGTTGCTGTGACCCATAGACATCGATATCTATCCTCAATAAAGAATCAAAATGCAGATGCGTTGTCACCCGTGAGGATTAAGATGCCTCTTTTCCAGTAAAAGGGTCTCCGGTTCTCTACACTCACCATACGAAACACAGCAGTGTTATGCTTCTATTTTAAGTTGGTATTCTGTGAGAGCGTGGTCCTTCCCCGGTCGAGCCGAACCATTAGTGCTACTACTATACTACTAATATAGCTGCAGCATGGCTTTACCACGTAAATAAAACGTGCGAAATGTATGGATCCGCCATCGCCAATGTGTTTGCCAAACGTGGCGATCAAGGCCAATTATTCCTTTGAAGAGGGAGTCTCATGTCCAACAATGAACTTTAACGGGCTGGTGATATGAGAAAGATAACAAATTACATGAGCAATTTTACTGACCATAATGATATTTTATAATATGTGATTCTATTAAAAAGGAAAGAAGGAAGCCAATACATCGTTTTTCATGCTTCCAATTGTGTTTGCTCCATAATTCTTTCTAGAGCCTTAAATAATGACATAAAGGAGACGTTCGAGAACAACAATATACATCAATCACTGTACGAAAGAGCCCCTAATGGTTAAAAGTGACTCGATTTATCGTTTATGGTTACAAAAGGACATTCTAATTTAAAACAACAAGTAAGATGTAAAAGATGAATTTCCTTTCGACGTTTTAGATAATGTAATTATAGGTTGTGTGAGTTTAAATTACGTTGACACGACTGCGTATACGTAGATAGTAGGTAAGTGACGTATTTGGGACAACCTAATGCCTAAAGTCCAATTAGATAATCCAAATAACTCTAGAAAGACGAAACCAAATAGATGGGAACGCCTTCCAAATCCTACTGACAAGAAGTGGATGCAGGTGACTCAGCAGCGTTCTTTGTGGCATTCCTTGGGAGAGGCCTATGTCCAGCTGTAGACGTGTGAAAAGCTGTAATGATGATGATGATAAAATAATAGCGCCATCTACTTCATTCTATAGGTAAAGTCTTTTTATTGATTAACTCTCTGGATGGTACACATACAATAGACATGGAATCGTCTATCGTGGGTTGGTATAAATAAATTGGTATATTAAGATAATTTTATTCAATATAGTTAATTTTATTGATTTAATAAATTTGTCAATTTTTTTAACTGTTTAGTTCAACAGTTGAAATTAATATTAACCATCTTTAAAGTACCGCACATAGAGGGGACCGAAATAATAGGAGACACGATTTAAAAAAAATAGCAATGCTATTAACATTATTAAAATTCCCTTTAGTAAGTTCAAAAATAAAAAATGGCGGATTCAAACCCACTACCTTTTGAGTTCGCGGTCTGTGCCTTGCCATTAGGCTTCTGTCGCTTATTACACTGTATTTTTTTTATAAGATAAGGTGACAAACGAGCACACAGTCCACTCGATGGTAAGTGGTTGCTGTGGCTCATAGACATCTACATTTTATCCTCTGCAATCTCCTCTGCACCGCGAATCAAAATGCAGATGCGTTGTCACCCGTGAGGACTGCATTTTGATCTTATTGAGGACAGATGTGGATGTCTATAGGTCACAGCAACCACTTACCATCAGGTGGACTATGTGCTCGTTTGTCACCCTATCCTATAAAAAAACACTTGTAATTCTCGATAGTTTGATAAACACGTCCAAGTATTTGGCTTTGTTTTGATTTGAAAATTTGGAGGAATGTTTTCAGAACGGATCCCAGCAACATTGTTTCGAAACTTGGAAGTGGTATGTCATCCGAAAACTTTAAGTTGTAAGCTTTTGATGTCCATTTCAATGTTTCAGAAAATAATTCTACTAGTCAACCTACTTTGTGGGTACTTAACAACATGAGATACTGTATTAATACAATCATAAATAGTATATTCATTTTAATTATGTGCATTAATCTTTTATCTCTGCACTACTCTAAAGTAGACTGATAGATAATGCCTGAGACATTAAGTCCGCTTATTATGTATATGAAGTACTGAAATGCATTTCTGTGTATATTAAGTTACAGAAATAAAATAAATAAATATATTGGTAAATCCAATTGAGCATACCTTAAGCGCATTAAAAAAATTACGTATAACATGATTATACGGAATTATTAAAGTAGTTTAAATACATTTCGAGAGCACTATCGGCTTCAACACCCTCGAAAACCATGAAAATGACACCCATGATAAAAAATTGATACCTATTGCAGCCGCCATCTTGGATTTACATTTCGACAGCACTATCGGCTTCAACACTCTTGAAAACCATGAAAATGACAACCGAGATGAAAAAATTGGTACCAACTTCAGCCGCCATCTTGGATTTACATTTCGACAGCACTATCGGATTCAACACCCCGAAAACCATGAAAATGACACCCAAGATGAAAAACGTGATATCTATTGCAGCCGCCACCTTGGATTTACATTTCGACAGCACTATCGGCATCAACACCCCCGAAAACCATGAAAATACACCAATGATGAAAAAATTAATATCTATTGCAGCCGCCATCTTGGATTTACATTTCGATAGCACTATCGGCTTCAACACCCGCAAAAACCATGAAAATGACACCCATGATGAAAAAATTGGTACCTACTTCAGCCGCCATCTTGGATTTACATTTCGACAGCACTATCGGCTTCAACACCCTCGAAAACCATGAAAATACACCAATGATGAAAAAATTTATATCTATTGCAGCCGCCATCTTGGATTTACATTTCGCTGATAGCACTATCGGCTTCAACACCCTCGAAATCCATGAAAATGACACCCATGATGAAAAAAATTGGTACCTACTTCAGCCGCCATCTTGGATTTACATTTCGATAGCACTATCGGCTTCAACACCTCGAAAACCATGAAAATCACACCCATGATGAAAAAATTGGTACCTACTTCAGCCGCCATCTTGGATTACATTTCGACAGCACTATCGGCTTCAACACCCTCGAAAGCCATGAAAATGACACCCATGATGAAAAAATTGATACCCATTGCAGCCGCCACCTTGGATTTACATTTCAACAACCCTATCGGCTTCAACTCTCTCGAAAACCATGAAAATGACACCCAAGATGAAAAACTTGATATCTATTGCAGCCGCCACCTTGGATTTACATTTCGACAGCACTATCGGTTTCAACACCCTCGAAAACCATGAAAATGACACCCAAGATAAAAAAATTGATATATTTTGCAGCCGCCATCTTGGATTTACATTTTGACAGCACTATCGGCTTCAACACCCTCGAAAACCATGAAAATGACACCCATGATGAATAAATTAGTACCTAATTCAGCCGCCATCTTGGATTTTCATTTCGACAGCACTATCAGCTTCAACACCCTCGAAAACCATGAAAATGACACCTATGATGAAAAATTTTATACCTGTTGCAGCCTCCACCTTGGATTTACATTTCGACAGCACTATCGGCTTCAGCACACTCGAAAACCATGAAAATGACACCCATGATGAAAAAATTGATACCTATTGCGGCCGCCATCTTGGATTTACATTTCGACAACCCTATCGGTTTCGACACCCTCGAAAAGCATGAAAATGTCACCCATGACAAAAAAAATTATACTACTTACTTTTAGTACGTACTACTATTATTTATTCTGTGCTTTTAAATATTGTAATAAAAAATCTCTTATTATTATTATAATCAAGTATTTAAGAAATTTGGTTATTCGAATATTGTGTATTTGTACAGCGATCTTTTTGAGCCGCTGAAAACAACCGAAACAATGTCCACTCACGACGGCGACTGAAGCCGAACTAAATTTAATACAAAGGTACTCTGTGAACTAAACTACTCTGTGGCTGTAGATCCCATTTACAGAAACAATTTATATACGAGGGAACCAAATCAACGAAAATTTCGTCATTTTGGAGCCGAATAAAATTTATTATAGCTTAACAAAACAAAATTACACTGCCATTTACATTCAGTGGCTTCCCACATGATAGATGAAGAGATTAAAAAATAGATTGAGTTAAACAATTGATATTTTCAAAAGTTATAGTGTTTACAAGGCACAGGGACATGATAAATCCACACCATAAGCCACTAAAACTCTTTTTTTTATTTAAAAATAGCAATTAATCGATTTAAAAAAATTATTAATAAGTTCAACAATCATTTATCTTTCTAACAATGTGCTTTTTATATCATTTATATGTATAATGTGATTGCTAGATACGATTTTATTCGATAAAATGTTGGAATTTTAATTTTTAGGCGATAGTAGAACATTACCTTGCGCTTTCGCTTAAGGTATGCAAAATGTACAATATCTATTATCATTATAGAAACTACAACTGAAAAGTAAAATTATCATACATTCCTTCTCCCAGCGGTATAGTGCCAAGAACGCAGGCTGCGTTTCCTGGTTGAAATGCTTACTAAATTTTAAATTAATAGCATGCTGTGATTACCTTTAAGTGATTGTACATTTAGAAATAATGCTGCAGCTATATTAATAGTATAGTTGTAGCACGAATGGGTTGGCTCGACCGGGGAAGGACCACGCTCTCACAGAACATCAGCGTAAAATAGCAGCTTAACACTGCTGTGTTTCGTATGGTGAGTGTAGAGAACCGAGGACACTTTTTACTGGAAAAGAGGCATTCCATCGTAGTCCTCACGGGTGACAACGCATCTGCATTTTGATTCTTTATTGAGGATAGATGTGGATGTCTATAGGTCACAGCAACCACTTACCTTCAGGTGGACCGTGTGCTCGTTTGTCACCCTATCCTATAAAAAAAGTAACCAGCCCTCTTATCACCAGTAGCGATGACAAGTTATTTATTTCCACAAATCACGTTCTTCATCATCATCATCAGCTTGTAAAATTCTACTGCTGCGCATGAAACATAAGAGTAATAAACGAACTCCAGACAGGACTTCTTTCTGCCTACAAGTCAGTCTAGGTAGATACCACTCTTTTGCCACTCTATCAGCTATCTCACTCTCCTATCACTCTCTCTTGTACACACTCTCGCAAACATGTTTCTTCTTTCATATTGACCAAAAGCTACATGTTGCTGGCTGCAAATTATTTTAGATGCATATGTGTGCGTGAGAGCGTGTTGTTATAATAAGTTGAGCATTGTTTTGGCTTGTTAAACGATTACACAGTTTTAGGTTAAAAGTTACACGTACAGCCTATAAACGTCCCACTGCTTGGCACAGACCTCTTCTCATTTCTGAAAGGCTTTTAGGACAAGGAAATATCCGCCGTGCGGCCCTAATGCGTGTTGGCGAACTTCGCATGTCTTAGAAATATATTTTTTTATTTTTCTTAATTCTCAGATATGCATGCAGGTTTCCTCACGATGATTTCCTTCACCGCGATTAAAAATTGTCATTAACAATTTCATTGGTGCTGGCGATGATCGAATCCAGGTTGCTCGCGTACTGTGAAAGGACACTGCCAGATCGTGCCCCACCTTGTACAACATAGATAAATGGAAGTGAAATAATGTGATGAATATTGGACTTTTTCGGAAATAATCTTTTTTAATAAATAAAATTAATTTTCTTTATTTTAATTTAATATAAAAGAAGGCTACAGATACGTTGTCCGTGTCTCTATACCCTTCAGACAGGACCACAGCAGTATACGCACTGCAGCATGTCGACTGAAATGGGAAAGTCGTAACACACAAAAAATTGTATAAACAAAATTATTGTTAAGTGAAATTATGTTTAAAAAAAAGTCCCGCTAGGTTTCTTGCTGGTTCTTCCCAGGACTGAGGTATTTTCCGAACCAGTGGTAAATAAAATATGACTTTCAATAAGTATTATGTAATAATCAATATTGAATAAAAAATTATTCTATACTATTCTATTCTATTCTACCCGGGCGGACTCCTAAGCAGAAAGGAGTCCTAACATCTATTAAACGCTGATGTAGAAAAACAACAGATTGACACAACATCATGAGTAATATTTACGTAATGGATTCATCCTATTTACCTGAACCAGTGAACACGTGGTCGTAATTTTATAGTGTTAGGAACTTTTAGCTCCAAAACTCGAGAACACCTTTTCAAATATAAGTGATCATATAATTGTTTTATCCAAACCCAACGAGGGTTTATTTCGGTTACTAAATTCATATTTAGATGTTTTATTAGCGCCTGACAATTTATATATTGCAATTATAATGAACTGCAACGAATGCTATTATAAAACATAAGATAAATGTAATTATAAAATTTGAATAAAAATCCTAAAAGCTTATATAATTTCGATAAAAAAATAAGACAGGAAAAAATTACGTATACGGCATTCATATACATCACATTTTTAGGTGGGGTAAAGTTCTATAGACATTCTGGCATTATCATTTACAGCGAGCGCTTAGCCCCAAAGCTACCGCTGCTCTGTTTTAGGTTGACATAATTCATTTATTTCGTAAATATAATAGGAGACAGGCGGGATATTAAGAATGAGTCAAGTTTGACATTAAAAAAGGTAGAGAAAATCAACTTCTTTAATCAGTCATTTGGTATTATGAAACAAAAATTATTAAAGGTTTGAACTATGGAGTGTAACGTACAAGGAGAACCATCTTATAAGGGGTCGAAAGTTGAAAAAGTGTCCTACTATTTACTGAAAATAGAGGTTCCAAAACCTACAACAATAGCGCTGGCGTGTGAAAAACTACGATACGAAGATAGCTGTTGTGAACGAAGTGAAGTCAACTGAATTCAAATATTTTAAAAAATTCATGACTAGAGTAGTTAGTAAAATGCCAGTATACAAAATCTCAACTATTTACGTAGTACAAAACCAAGCGGATTGGTCAGTCCTTGTTTATTTTCCATCTTATTCTAATTACTTTTGGCGCTTTTTTAATTTATCCTATGCTACTGCAGCGCCACCCTTATTGGACCCGTTTTTAGGCACACTTTTCATATATAGAAATGATCCTCCTTCTACTCTACACTCGATAGTTTAAACTCAAACAAAAAATCAAGTCAAATATTAAACATTCTGTAAATAACACTTATTTCCGTTTTAAGTAACCTGGGCAGGCAAAATGATTTTCTTCGGCGGGCCACAATTTTGGTTAAAGCAATCGTCACAAAAATATAATTCTAGACCTATGTAAGAGGAACATACCTCGTGGGTCTACTCTCAGCATGTATCGCACTGGATCCAGTCTTCCAATGGATGCGATCGAATCCTGTTCAGATTATTTCTGGACCCTTTTCTTAGTTAGGTTTCTCTCTTAAGTTTGGATGATTCAGGCGTGGTGTCAAATTCAAAAGCCACTTTCTTCATAGAAGAGACTACATCATGCTTCCTTTTCTGCTCAAGTTGGGCCACTTCATACTGATTAATGATTGCTCCTGGTGCGTTTGAGACCGTAGAAAATTGAATCCATCCGTTGTACATCTGCTACTAAATCATTTTCTTCGTTAGGAGTAAAGTAAGATACAAATCGTCCTAGAGTCTTTGCAGTTATGCCAGATTTCAAATGCCAGTATAAAGCTGTATAAGGAATGCCATATTTTTTGCTGGCATCTGATATTGAAAGCGATTGCGCTGCAAGCAAAGCTTTAGTATTTTTAGTCAGTATTGATAATCATTATTTTCCTGTTCATAATAATTCACTCCGTTATTAAATGAAAGATCATCTGGGATGGTTTCGTCGATATCATTCGACAAAATTTCTTCCATGGTCAATGTCATTGCGTCGCGTTCAAACCATTTTAGTTAGTATTGTTATCGTTTCTCAGTTGCCATCCACGTTCTAAAGGATCAAGTCGAATAAACTGAGGATCCGTGGCATTTTTCCACATAGAATTGACAAAAATTGTCACAAAGAAATTAAAAAAATTATAAGATAAAAAGAAATTTCTCGCGCTTATAAAGTAGCAGTGAATGACTCCTTATTTTTGGTCTGGCGAGATTTTGGTCAAATATTTACGTAGCAGACTAATTTTATTTAAAAGAGGAATAAAAGAACAAAAATTTTGTCATTAATTTTTTCTTACTTCTTATATAGATTTGTCGTTAAAATAAATATTTTAAGGATGGCCTGGCAAACAGATGTGTCAAGAATAAGGATACCACACTCGAATTTTCATTATTTATTGTTCAAATTTTATGAAATCAAAAAAGAATTACACTTACGTTTTATATATCAATATTGAATATAAAAAATTAAAAAATTTTATTAAATAAAGATTTTTGGGAAAGTTACAAACCACCAGACCGCTGGCTTACTATTTAACTCATACCCAGAAAATAAAAAAAGTATCCTTTTCTACTTATTCCGGATAATCAACCTTTTTCTACGGTTACCGCTTAGCCTATTAGGGGATACAAAGAGAATATATAGAAATAGGACATGTCGGAGTTCATTTCGTCATAAATATATATATATATATATATATATATATATATATATATATATATATATATATATATATATATATATAATGTAAATAGACATTATGTCAAAATATCATCATTAAAGAAATATTTAATGTAAAATATAGGCTTAATCAGAATTTACTAGGTGTTAGAACTCCCTTTAACTGTCTGGGTGTCCGTCTGATTACCATGGTACCATTCTAAGTATATTATGGTATAATCTTGGTTTACCATTACCTATGTATGTCGCCAAATTGTAGTGCAAGCACTGCTGTGTTTCTTTATGAAGCATAAAGAGAGCCTAGTCCTCAATGTTGACAACATATCTGTAACCTTCGTTTTTTGAAGTTGACTTCAATTGCCACACTTCTGTAGCCACTTACCATCAGGTAGACTGTGGGTTCGTTACTCACTTAAATTTATAAAAAAATCGCAGTTCAAGTAACGGTAAGGTGGCTATTTCAGCCGATGGACAGCTGCAAACAACTTTAAATAAATAATGCTTCACAGCATGTAACGTGTAAGGTGTAAGTGTTATAAATACCAGAACGCAGCAGTGTGTGCATTACTGCTTAGCAACGTGAGAGAGTGTTCCAATTTAGACTCGACGACTCCTGGGAAAAAACATATCTACCACTTAGTAAAATGTAATATTAATAATCTCTTCCAGACAGAATTTTGATTACCGCGGCCAGTCTCAACAGAGACTAACCATCTGCACAAGACAGGCTTATAAAGTATCGATATAACCTGAGATAGAACAGGCGCAGAAGCGATGTATTTACGTGCTTTCTTACGAGGTAGAGCCATGCTGCAGCTATATTAGTAGTATAGTTGTAGCACGAATGGGTCGGCTCAGCCGGGGAAGGACCACGTTCTCACAGAATACCTGCGTAAAATAGCAGCTTAACGCTGCTGTGTTTCGTATGGTGAGTGTAGATAACCGGAGACCCCTTTTACTGGAAAAGAGGCATTCCATCTTAATCCTCACGGGTGACAACGCATCTGCATTTTGATTCCTTATTGAGGATAGATGTAGATGTATATGGGTCACAGCAACCACTTACCATCAGGTGGACTGTGTGCTAGTTTGTCACCCTTATCCTATAAAAAAAGGTGAAACAATGTCAACTTCCTGACACTAAGAATTTCTTGACAAAAAAATCCAATAAGAAAATGACTTTAACTCTACCCGGTAAACGAACCCCATGATCAGTAATCTTGCTTACGTACATGGACCACTAGACCAATGAAGTATAGTAATACAACCATATTATTATACCACAGTAAGCAAGGTATAATGATAATGCCATCAAAAACATAACTTGTAAAAAAAGCCAAGTCTCGCAACTCAGTTCTTCTACCGTAAAAAGTTGTGAGATCCATGTAATACCAAGTCGGTTAATTTATTCAGTCCCTACTTAAGGGTCCTTCTGCTTTAAATTATTACGTAATTAGCTAACCTAACAAAATCTTATAGTGACCACATCAATACCAAAAATCTTTTATATTTTCAAATAAATAGATTGACTTGGCCATCGCATGAAAACACAATGTATCTCTCAAGTATACATATTATATTAAATTAGGTTGTTTAGTGCGATTGCCAAGTCAATTTATTTATTTAAAACATAAAAGATTTTTGATATTTTTTTTATTATATGGTTTTATATGGTATTTTCCTTGATTGATATATTAAACACTAATAGTATTCCAAATTTGAAGCTTCTATGACTGTTAGAAGTGCCTTAGAGTTTAAATGATCGGTCAGTCAGTGAGTGACAAAATTAAAAACTTGACTAGTTATAATTCGTAAATTACTGATTCAAATTTAATGAAATTTAAAATATACCGAATTTATACAATGCCTACTTGGTTAGTGATAATTCAGGTTTTTAGTTTTATCCACAACGAAGTTATAGGGTTTCGAAAATGGCCTGAACTCCTTCGAGAAAAGGATGGTACGGCCGTGCCGCTTTTTTGCTCGACTTGGCAGGGGCACTGCCGTGCCCCCAGATTATGTATACTATGTACTTAAGGCGTTTCCCTGACCAAATAACCTTGAGCATGCAGTGCACTGCCGCCCGCACTCTGCGTACGCCCCTTTATCATAGAATTCACATTTTTTTTTTGAATCAATTTTAATTAAAAAAGAGAAGCGAACTTTAAAAATTAAATAAAATGTGAATAACATAGATTTTTAAATTATCTATCCATTAGAGTAATCCTCAAATGATTAGAGCGTTGCCTTTAGCGACTGATGCATGTAATCAATAATTTTATAGACGTTTTTTAAAATTGTATTTATAACACATAAAAACAAATTAGAACGTGGAATGTGATGATAGTATATTGAAAATTAATAAACCTAGCAAGCTAACAGCATAGCAAAGTGGCGAATCAATCAGCTTTGTAGCGGTTTCTAACGGTTGCCGTTGAGCAATCAGTTTCAAAATAGGAGGTTCAGATGCCTGGGTGATCAGTAATCGATTGCTGAAAACATAATTTGAAAATTCGAAACCGTTCTCGAGATTTTCGTGAGACAGACGGACAGACGGACAGACATCGTGAAATCAATAAGTGTCTTCGCAAGCTTCGCCACTTAATAATGTGCTTTTAGATGTAGTTTATTTCTCATAACTAACGAAATAATAGTCTCTGAATAACGAAGAAAAACGCACTATCGTAAAGTTTTGGTCGGGGTACTGCCTTAATACGGTTGTCAACATTATTGCTAAGTCTAGCACATGTAATAAATATATTATGATCTTAATAAAGTGCTTAATAGTAACAAATACGAGAATGACTTGAAAATAACTTTAACATTTTAGTTCAATACTCTACCAACAGATGGCAGTGCGGTCTAAACAACTATAAGTATAAAAATTAAACGTAGTTACAAAAAATCGATAGTTTACAGTTTCGATTCACTTGAGGCAACACCAACACACTACGTGACGTCTTTGTTTAAATTAGAGCAACTGTGCGCGATCTAAATGAAATAAGCAAGTCATTATTGCAAACTTCTCAGGCGGTAATTTAGAAATTCAATTATCGGTGTTGTTGACATTTTTAATACAGGTACTTTCTGACGCCATTGTTATTGTACATTATGTAATCTCACTTAATCTCACCCATATTCATATAAACAAATAAAAACAGGCAGCACACTACGTATTTTTCTAATGACGAACCATGCTCAGCTTGTTAATTTATTTATTTATGTATCTATATGTTTTTATGGAATAAGAGCGACAAGCGAACATACAATTCACCTGATGGTGAGTAAACGTGGCCCGTCGACATCTACATATATCCTCAGTTAGGAATCAAAACGCAGATGTGTTGTCACCCCTGAGGACTAAGATGAAATTCCTCGTTTTCAATAAAAGGGTCTCCGGTTCTCTTCACTAACTTAATAAAACAATTATGAAATAATAGCATTAAGTTGTTCAGAGAGCGTGGTTCTTCCCCTGTCGAACTGACCCATTTGTGCTACAACTATAATATATTTGCAGCGTGCCTCTACCACATAAGTATTTCTGTGTTAATAAACGAGTTAATGTTGTGTATGAATTGTGTTATATTTACTATATATACTACTCTATTAACTTAATTATTACTAAAACTTTTGCACTTTGCAATCTATTTATCTTTTCTAATTGATCTATGACCTCAATAGTGCCTCCCAACGGTATACCTCAAAATTTGAAAACGAGACTTTACAACCAGTGCGTGTTGCCAGTAATGACCTGTAGAACTGAGACGTGGTCCTTCACTGCTAGTCGGATGAGGAAGCTCAAGGTCGCTCAGCGAGCTATGGAGAGGGCTATGCTCGGAGTTTCTCTGCGTGATAAACTCAGAAATGAGGTTATCTGCAGTAGAACCAGAGTGACCGACATAGCCCAACGGATTAGTAAGCTGAAGTGGCAATGGGCCGGCCATATAGCTCGAAGAACCGACAACCGATGGGGAAGAAAGTTTCTCGAGTGGCAGCCTCGTACCGGCAGGCGAAGTGTAGGGCGTCCCCCTACTAGATGGAATGACGACCTAGTAAGATATGCAGGAAGTCGATGGATGCAGGTGGCTCAGGACCGTGCTTTGTGGCACTCCTTAGGAGAGGCCTATGTCCAGCAGTGGACTTCTGAAGGGCTGTAATGATGATGATGAATATGATTGATCTAGAGGTATACTGGCAGAGAGTACCCTGCGGCATGAAGTCTGACTTTTTATAAGTGTTTGCGTGCAAATAAAGCACAGATTAATTAATAATTTAATTGATAAGCAATATACGCTCTACAGCAAACTGGCACAAGTAAGCCTTATTTTAAAACTAGCTACCGCGACTTCACCCGCGCGTAATTTATTACGATTGGATTTCAAAGGTTTTAATTTTTTGCGCGGTACCCTAATTCTTTTTCTAAAATAAAGGTAGCCTAAGTTACTTCTTATAACATCAGCTATCTGCCAGTGAAAATCCGGTCAAAATCGGTCCAGCCGTTTTGGAAATTAGCCGGAACAAACAGACAGACAGAAAATTTAAAAATTGTGTTTTTTTTTTAGTAAGAAGCTGTTATTTCAACAACACAAACAGACACTTCAATTTTATTTATTTGTATAAAAGATAACGAAGGTATTAACTCTCACTTGACTGTATATTCTAAAGATCATCATGTTTCTTTAAGCGAACATTCATCTTCATAAACATCATATTAGTATGCGAAATCCAGATTAACTATGTGTTGTTCCAAACAGGCTTTTTAACAGATCATGTCACCTTTGAGGTGTAGACGTAATTACTTTTTCTGTAGGATAGGGTGACAAACGAGCACACAGTCCACCTAATGGGAAGTGGTTGCTGCGACCCCTAGACATCTACATCTATCCTCAATAAAGAATCAAAATGCAGATGCGTTGTCACCCGTGAGGACTAATATGGAATGCCTCTTTTCCAGTAAAAAGGGTCTCCGGTTTGATGGATTTTATGAACTGACAAGTGGTAAAATTAAACATTTTTTACAAACCGACTTCAATATAAATAAACCTAGCAAGCTAACAGCATAGCAAAGTGGCGAAGCAATCAGCTTTGTAGCAGTTTCTAACGGACAAAAATATTTCAAAATAGGAGGTTCAGATGCCTGGGTGATCAGTAATCGATTGCTGAAAACAGAATTTGAAAATTCGAAACCGTTCTCGAGATAATCGCGGGACAGACGGACAGACGGACGGACAGACGGACAGACATCGTGAAATCAATAAACCTAGCAAGCTAACAGCATAGCAAAGTGGCGAAGCAATCAGCTTTGTAGCGCTTTCTAACGGAAAAAAAATTCAAAATAGGAGGTTCAGATGCCTGGGTGATCAGTAATCGATTGCTGAGAACAGAATTTGTAAATTCGAAACCGTTCTCGAGATAATTGTGGGACAGACGGACAGACGGACGGACAGACGGACAGACGGACAGACGGACAGACGGACAGACGGACAGACGGACAGACATCGTGAAATCAATAAGTGACTTCGCAAGGTTCGCCACTTAATAAGTGACTTCGCAAGCTTCGCCACTTAATAAAATGAAAACATCATCAATGTAGTCGAAGTCAATTAAACACACATTTTTAAGAATAACTCAAAAACTACTGATCGGATTTTGGTTGAATTTATATGGGACCACATGAAAAGCACCAGCTTTCAAATAAAAAAAATAATCATGAAAATCGGTTCACCTAGAAAAAATTAAGAAGTACAGTCGAATTGAGTACCTCCTCTTTTTTGAAGTCGGTTAAAAAGAAAGAAGAAAGATGAGTGAATGAGTGATGGTCAACAAGTTGAGCGTCACTTGATTACACTTAGTTTCCTTCTTTCTTTTTTGGTGTGAGCACACAATTAAAGTAATAATGCTTGTTACCCGGGATGTCTATACCACAAGTTTACAAGTATAGGTTGTGACAAGTTATATATAGAATAAGGGTGACAAACAAGTACACAGTTTTCCTGATGGTAAGTAGACATTTACATCTATCCACGATTTTACGATGGTACTATGTGAGAACGTGGTCATTTCGTGCTACAACCATAATATAGCTGCAGCATGGATTCACCACGTAAAACATACATTATACGTAAAGATTGTTTCCGTTATATATTTTTCAATGTAATTAATCTTTGGGTTACAACGTAAAACTAAAAAAAGTAAGTTCAGCTGCACAATCGCAAGTTGAGACACCGTTACATCAATGTGCATTGGGCGACAGACAGACAGACTATTCACATATTTCACTACCACTGAATTATGCAAGATCGCGTT
The DNA here is from genome assembly GCA_033319125.1 of Parnassius glacialis. NCBI lineage: Eukaryota > Metazoa > Arthropoda > Insecta > Lepidoptera > Papilionidae > Parnassius > Parnassius glacialis. Next base: position 4,790,275 of record JAVANC010000006.1, read on the forward strand.
GGTTACATTACTGTTGCAATTGTAAAAGTATACTAAGTAAAATATTGTTGAAAATAACTTAAATATCTGTAAGCTAAGGTGACCAAATATTAGAAACAAATTTGAAACTCATCTATGTTGTATTAGAGTAGTCTTTAGAATGTATTACTAGTAAGACGACTCCGTGGCGTAGAGGCTTAGCAATGAGTTGCAGCGCCGAGGGCCGAGGGTTCGTATCCCGCACGGAACATGCATTTGTATGGCCTACAAATAATTATTCCGGCTCTTGATTTTCGTCCTAGTAAAAGGACATTGTTCTGCGTCCATACAGTGCTTGCCTAAGAACCAACAGTGAAAAAAAAACCTTTTTAAGTCCGAAATTACACATAATTGTATGTAAAAACAATAACTCCTGACGGACACTTCTGAAAACTTAGATATTAGCATTTATTATAGAGATTTTGAGGTTATGATTTATTATTATAAGAAACATTGAGTTATACAAGACTAGAAGAGCAAACCACGTTACCGCGCGTCGAATAAATTGAAACAGTAGTTAAGATGTAGTAGTTCTGGCTCACTTAGTCAAAACTGGTACAACTATCAGCCCTCATCGGCTTACGGTGGGTCGACGGATCGTAAAAAAAAAGGTTTTGGCATGCTCTGATTCCGAATTTTCAATCCGTTTTTACGTAGGATGCACGGTTCTAGAGATGAGAATATCAATTAACTAATATCTAATTGATATCCGGCGGGGCCTGCACCCTCATTAGCGTTCCATTATTCACCCTTTCCTCTTATCTATTGTTCCTTGAACACCGTCATTACCGCTCTTATCTATTACTCATTGTACACGATGTACACCCTGCTATTGTATTATACTTCTGTGATCATTACTACCACGCTATTGCGAATCATCAATAATACACATTCCTTAATTTTGTTACAATTTTTATTTCCAAAATGTTATTGTTTATAATCTACAAAATAGGAGCGAAACATCTCATCCACTAAAATATCGTTGTACAGTGTGTTCCCTGTAAATAAGTTCGTAAAACTATGCATTGAACATCCCTGAAACTTATATAACATATACATTAAGCAATATTCACTACAAGCTGAAGTCCACTCATTTTGATCCCTATCAACATTCCAGTCCCATCTTTTACAATTCCTTTTAAAAACTCTAGATGATATCGTGCAGGTGATCGTCCATATGAATCAAAATATTGACCGATGCCATTCGTACCGATATATAAAGCTATTCAATGTGAGCCTGGTTTATCACCTGTATCCAAAATGCATATTATATACGTTGGTACGTGGGTAGATAGGAATAGGCAGAGTATTAGCAGCATAAACATTATTTTCTTGAGTGGGATGAATCTTTTTCAGATGTTGTTGTACATCTAGTGAATCCATAACATTACTGCTATTAGTAGAGTATTACAGTACCAATCTATTCAATGGTTAACATAGGAATGATCAATTATCATCATCATCATCATCATTACAACCTTTCACAAGTCCACAGCTGGACATAGGCCTCCCCCAAGTAATGCCACAAAGCACGGTCCTGGGCCACCTGCATCCATCGACTTCCTGCATATCTTATCAGGTCGTCCCTCCATCTAGTGAGGGGACATCCAACATTTTGCCTGCCGGTACGAGGCTGCCACTCGAGAACCTTTCTTCCCCATCGGTTATCGGTTTTTCGAGCTATATGGCCGGCCCATTGCCACTTCAGCTTACTAATCCGTTGGGCTATGTCGGTCACATGTCATGTCTACACGGTCATGCCGTGTAGTGGCGGTCAATGCCGTGTAGTGGCGGTCAAGAATATCCACTACCCCATATCCTCCCGTGGGTGTCGTAAAAGGCGACAAAGAAAAACAGGCAGGAGATGGGCAGCAGCATCTTCCTGATAATAGCCAAAATTTAAATAAAAAAACTGCGGTTGCCAACCCGCTCGCCAAGCGTGGCAACTATGGCAAATACCCCCCAATGACTAAAGCAACAAACAGACGGCCCCCAGTCCCCGGCGCCCCCGCTATTCCTGGCTACGGTGGCGACCATGGTAACGGCGGGGCAGGGGTTGCTAAGAATCTCCGGTGGAGGTTCGGTTGCCACCTTAGACGACTCGACCTGGCAACGTACAACGCACGCGCCCTGAGGACTGACGAGAAGATCGTGGAGCTGGAAGAAGAGATAGACAAGTTGCGCTGGCATATTATAGAATTATCCGAAGTCCGAAGAGGGGGAGGACACGGTAATCCTCGAATCCGGCAACTTGCTCTATCACCGGGAGGGCGACCATCTGTCCCAAGGAGGTGTCGGATTTATCGTCCACAAGTCTCTCGTTAACAACGTTGTAAAGATCGGGAGTGGTCGACGAGGGTTACGTACCTTATACTCAGAATCACCAAACGGTATTCGCTGAAGGTCATACAGGTTTACGCACCAACCTCGGCACACCCCGATGAGGAGGTGGAGGAAATGTATGAGGATATCTCTAGAGCCATGCATTCCTCCAAAACCCAATATACGGTGTTAATGGGAGACTTCAATGCAAAACTAGGCACAACAGAGAACGGTGAGCTGAAAGTAGGGAAATTTTGAATAGGGCAACGGAACCCAAGGGGCCAGCAGCTGGCCGACTTCATGGAGAAAGAGGGACTCTTTATGATGAACTCTTTCTTCCAGAAGCGGCTCCACAGGAAGTGGGCCTGGTCGAGCCCCGACGGTTCGACAAAAAATGAGATTGACTTCATTATGACGACCAGACGACAACTGTTCAGTGATGTCTCCGTGATTGCGAGGGTGAAAACTGGTAGCGATCACCGAATGGTTAGAGGCACACTGAACCTAATCGTTAAGTTGGAGAGGTCTCGTCTAATGAAGTCCACGCTCCGTCCCCTCGTGCTCTGTTCCAAAGTCCCGAAACCTTTCAGCTCTAGTTACAAAACCGTTTTCAGTGCCTAGACGACTGCAATGAAGTGGACGATATGAATGACAAGCTCGTGGAAACTGTCCATGCGGTCGGAGCTAAGTTCTGCAAGAACCGCCGCAGAAGAACACAAAAACTCTCCGATCACATTCTTAATCTCATGGCTGTTAGACGGGAGATGAAGCTACATTCTTCAACAGACTTTACAGCACACAGGCAACTGAACAGACAGATCACCAAAAGCATGCGGCGGGACTTACGCAACTTCAATACAGCTCGTATTGAAGAAGCGATCGAGCGGAACCAAGGCTCCAAAGTCTTTGCCAGAGATCTGTCTGCCAGAAAGAGCCAACTGTCAAAGCTAAAGACAGAGTGTGGCAGCATCGTTTCCGGGACAACTGATATTTTGAGTGAGATTGAGAGGTTCTATGGGCAGCAGTACACGTCATCGTTGGAGCCACACGCAAGTGTGAGTAACGAGCCAAGAGCGAGTCTCATCCGACACTATTCCGAAGATTTCCCGGACGTCAGCCTGAGCGAGATTCAATTGGCTCTCCAGCACCTTAAAAACGGTAAGGCCCCAGGCGAGGATGGAATTACAGCGGAGCTTCTGAAAGTGGGTGGAAGATCCGTCCTCCATGGTGTTATTACACCGGAGGCGTGGAGCAGAAGTGCGGTGGTCTTGTTCTTCAAGAAAGGTGACAACGCTCTCTTGAAGAACTACAGACCGATTTCCCTTCTGAGCCGCGTCTACGTACTGTTTTCAAGAGTCATTACGAATCGTCTCGAGCGCAGACTTGACGACTTCCAGCCTCCCGAACAAGCCGGTTTCCGAAAGGGCTTTAGCACCATAGACCACATACATACCCTTCGGCAAATTGCACAGAAGTCCGAGGAGTACAATTTGCCACTATGTCTGGCGTATGTGGACTATGAGAAAGCCTTTGATTCCGTCGAAATTTGGGCGGTGCTGCAGTCTCTTCAGCGGTGCCAAGTTGACTTTCGGTATATCGAAGTGCTGAAGTGTTTGTACAGTAGAGCTACGATGGCTATCCGAGTACAGAACCAGAGTACGAAACCTATCCAACTGCAGAGAGGTGTAAGACAGGGTGACGTCATATCCCCGAAACTCTTCACCGCTGCATTGGAAGACGTTTTCAAGCTTCTGGACTGGAAAGGATACGGTATCAACATCAATGGCGAGTACATCACTCACCTTCGATTTGCCGACGATATAGTCCTTATGGCTGAATCGCTGGAGGACCTAAGCACTATGCTCAATGACCTCAATAGTGTTTCCCAACGGATAGGTCTTAAGATGAACATGGACAAAACAAAGATCATGTTTAATATCCATGTCTTACCTATGCCGGTAGATGTTGGGGACACTAAGCTCGAAGTTGTTGACGAGTATGTTTACCTGGGACAAATAGTCCGACTAGGTAAGTCCAACTTCGACCGAGAGATCAATCGACGGATTCAACTCGGCTGGACAGCGTTCGGGAAATTACGGCACATCTTCTCGTCAGGTATACCTCAAAACTTGAAAACGAGACTGTACACCCAGTGCGTGTTGCCAGTGATGACATATGGAACTGAGACGTGGTCCTTCACTGCTGGCCGGATGAGGAAGCTCAAGGTCGCTCAGCGAGCTATGGAGAGGGCTATGCTCGGAGTTTCTCTGCGTGATAAACTCAGAAATGAAGATATCCGCAGTAGAACCAGAGTGACCGACAGCCCAACGGATTAGTAAGCTGAAGTGGCCATGGGCCGGCCATATAGCTCGAAGAACCGACAACCGATGGGGAAGAAAGTTTCTCGAGTGGCAGCTTTGTACCGGCAGGCGAAGTGTAGGGCGTCACCCCACTAGATGGAGTGATGACCTGGTAAGATATGAAGGAAGTCGATGGATGCAGGTGGCTCAGGACCGTGCTTTGTGGCATTCTTTGGAGGAGGCCTATGTTCAGCAGTGGACTTGTGAAGGGCTGTAATGATGAAAATGATGATGATGTCGGTCACTCTGGTTCTACTGCGGATATCCTCATTTCTGAGTTTATCACAAAGAGAAACTCCGAGCATAGCCCTCTCCATAGCTCGCTAAGCGACCTTGAGCTTCTTCATCCGGATCAATTATAGTGATTTGTAAATATTAAATCGCATTTGTAGGATACATCCAACATGATTCCACCGCAATACGAAAGAATGCGAGATAAGCTTGTTGACTCACAAAGTTACTGACAGTTTTACTGCGGAAATGTCTTAGATAAAGATGCAAAGACTCTACTGTCAGTCTCCTGGTGTGTTTGCCACTGTAAATGTCCATGAAATTCATCGTGTATTGGTGGTGTAAGAACATGCACTACCCTATAACAGGCAAAAGAGGGAAACAATTCGTCCATGATACGGACGGACGGACATACGGACGAACCTCAGTTTTTCAAAAAATTACAGGGGAGCAAGAAAACATTTATTAATCCCCGATTTTTCGTTGTTTTATATCAGAAAATTAAATATATTAGACTTAATGGAAAACTACAAATAAGATTAATTTTCTGATGAAAAAAGCTAGTAATTTTTTGAAAAATTGAGGTACGCCCCTTTGCGGTGTCAACGACGATTCAGGAGATGGGCAGCAGCGTCTTCCTAATAACGATTAAAATTTAAAACTGCCGTTGCTAATCCGCTTGCCAACCGTGGTAACTGTAATGAATATTCTCCTTATGAGACAATCTATGGTGGAGGCTTATGTTCAGCTGTGGACTTTAATAAACTGTTTCGTCAAATTTCAACTGCTGGGCGTGGACCGAATTTGACGAAACGAATTTGAAATTTGTGCAGTTGACATTTGATGAACAAATTTGAATTTTGTTCAGTTGACATTTGACGAACGAATTTGAATTTTGTTCAGTTGACATTTGACGAACGAATTTAAATGGTAGACCATGTATGGATGATTTTGCTTAATCGTCAGGCTTGACAGGTGGATTGACGATCGCTGTACCAGATAACTTGCTCCGTAGACGCTGCTTCTTGTCGTATTTTTTTAGAATATTAGTGACCAGCGAGCACACAGCCCACTCAATTGCAAATGGATACTGTAGCCCACAGACATCTACATCTATCCTCAATCAAAAATCTATGTTATGCCTTCGCGGTCTCTTTATCTCGAAGTACAAAATCGTTGACATTCCCGAGGTTTATAAAATTGAAGTAGCAGTCGAACATACAGTCCACCTAATGATAAGTGTCCACTACAGCAATTGAACACCAGCAACATCGATCACTAATACAAAACTAGATACACAATCGCATGCAAAAGTTCTCTAAAAACTGTCGCCAATTGGTTTGACGTAATTCTAGTTGTAATAAATATAGATAAATGTAAATTCAACCTTAAATACATTGCAATAAGTTGTATTCATAAGCTACGAACAAATTAAAAGCGCATCCAAGTGTTCGAGTGGGCGCTCATTCGGTAAGGACATTTTGTCACTGATTGTTTATCTAGTTTTTTATTAATGATCGATGACAGCTGTGTGAACTTGGAACCCGAACTAAAACAAAATAAAAAAAATAATTGATAGATATTCTACAAACAACGCAGATGATTGTAATACTGTTTATTCGTTTGTAGTCCTGAAATATCTTCTGATAATTACTAGAAGTTCTTAACGCATTGGCAATCAAGATTTTTCAAAAATGATCACATTTCATGAAAAATTACAACTTTTACAATTATTGGAAGATTTTTAGGACTACAAACAAATAAACGGTATTACAATAATCTGTGTCGTTTGTAGTTCATTTGGGTGATAGATTTTTTTAATAGTAATATCTTCCAAGATTCAGGTCCGGTTTTAAAAAAATTTTTGGTATTACAATCATCTACAAACGATTCTTAACCCATTTGTCATCAAGATTTTTCAAAAATTATCATATTTAATGAAAATTTAGAACCTTGAGTGATTTTCAGAAGATTTTTCTGGACTACAAACGAATGAAGGTTATTACAATCACCTGCATTGTTTTTAGAATATGTATCAATTTGTATTATCTTTACAATGTTTTTTCAATTTGTAACTCTTTTTAGAATAAAAAATCTACAATAAAAGTCTTTTAGTATTGCAATCATCTACAAACGATTCTTAACGCATTGGTAATCAAGATTTTTCGAAAAATTTTAGATATATTTCATGAAAAATTACAACTTTTAGCAATTATCAGAAGATTTTTCAGGACTACAAACGAATAAACGGTAGTACAATCATCTGCGTTGTTTGTAATATATGTATCAATTATTATTTTTTTTATTTTTTTAGTTCGGGTTCCAAGTTCATAGAGCTATCGATGACCAGCAACTATTTTTAAACAAAGAAGGCTACAGATATAACGTTACATCTGAATATTGAAATGGACTGCTTCACAAACTGTAATTACACTAGCTTTCTATACCCTTCTTTTTTAATAGGAGAGGGGGCAAACGAGCATGCGTCTCAGGATACATCCAACATGATTCCACCGCAATACGAAAGAATGCGAGATAAGCTTACTCACAAAGTTACTGACAGTTGCACTGCGGAAGTGCCTTAGATAAAGATGCAAAGATTCTACTGTCAGTCTCCTGGTGTGTTTTCCACTGTAAATGTCCATGAAATTCATCGTGTATTGGTGGTGTAAGAACGTTCACTACCCTATAACAGGCAAAAGAGGGAAACGAGCATGCGTCTCACCTAATGGTAAGTGACTACCGCCGCCCATGAATAACTGCAACACCAGGGGAATTGCAGATGCTTTTCCGGCCTTTTAAAACGGAGTAGGCTCTTTTCTTGAAGGTCCCTAAGTCATATCGGCCGGTAAATCGATGGTGGAAATCAATTCCACAAGAAAGTTGTACGAGGGAGGAAACTTCTTCTAAATCGCACAGTGGTGGAACGCCAATCATCCAGATGGTATGGATGGTATCGCGAGTTTTATCGCGATGTGCGATGGTGAAATTGAGCGGCTGGAATTAGTCTGAACAAATCCTCAGAGAACTCCCCGTGACAGATGCGATAAAATACGCAAAGAGATGCACTATACGCTTATATACTATATACTTCTGACCAGAAAACAGCAACAGTAGAGCCATGCTGCAGCTATATTAATAGTATAGTTGTTTGTTGTTGTGAATGGGTCGGCTAGACCGGGGAAGGGAAGGACCACGCTCTCACAGAATACCAGCGTAAAATAGCAGCTTAACACTGTTGTGTTTTGTATGGTGAGTGTAGAGAACCGGAGACCCTTTTTACTGGAAATGAGGTATTATATTTTAGTCCTCACGGCTGACATTTGCATTTTAATTCGCAAACGAAGATAGATGTAGATGTCAATGGGCCACAGCAACCACTTACCATCAGGTGGACTGTGTGCTCGTTGTCACCCTTATTCTATAAAAAAAATGCAAGCATTGCTATTTCACGACAGAAATAGGTAAGACGGATTTCCAAAATAGACAGATTCCTAGGCAACAAAAGAGCCCTAACAACTACTTGGAATTTCTCATCGACAGTAAAATAAATCTTCGGTTCTTGTCTCCTCTGATATTCCACCCTGCAGGGCTAGCATGGGACAATTTTAACCCCGGGCAAAGGAGAAAATGTTTATCACCTCGCATCCTTCGAGCATGGGTACACCGGTGGATATAATATATCCACAGTAGATAAAATGGGAGATAGAATTAGACTTAGTTTTTTTGTATGAATATAAACTTAAAACCACGTCCAATGAACTAGGATAGAATTGTCCCTTTCAAATGTCAAAAAAGCATATTTTTTATCTTTCATTTGACTCCATGCTACGGAAGGGGGATATATGCCTACTCGTTACGTCAAACGGGGATATACTTCTCCCCGTTGCCGTGCTTTGGCATAGGGAGAAGATAATTTTATTTCTTGTCAGTGGATATAATCGGGGGATAACATTTTTGTCCCCAGCCTATACTAGCCGTGCTGGTATACTGTAGGAGCGTGGTCGTTCCCTGCTCTAATAATTTGTGCTGCAGACATAGCACGCTGAATATAATATATACGATACAGAATTAGTTATTCATCATCATCATCATTAAAGCCCTTCACAAGTCTACTGCCGAACATAGGCCTCCCCCAAGGTAAGCCACAAAGCACGGTCCTGAGCCACCTGCATCCATAGACTTCCTGCATGTCTTACCAGATCGTCACACCATCTAATGTGGGGACGCTGTATACTTCGCCCACCGGTAGGTGGCTGCCAATCGAGAACATTTCGTCTCCATCGGTTGTCGTTTCTTCGAGCTATTGCCACACGAGCTATAGCCGGTCCATTGCCACTTCAGCATATTAAAACGTTACTAGTTGTTCTGTTCCGATATATTGAAGATGAACCAAATTAAGAGCTATATGTTTTAACCAAATCAAATTAACCCTTAAATGATGAGCATTTATTTAACTAGAAATAAAGATCGTGCAAATCAATCGAATCGATCAGGATCGTGCTAAATGGATGTACGTATTCTCTGCACACCTATCTGGGTGACAATCGTGAGAGTATATTGTATTTAGTTTCAAATGTGTATAAAATATTTCCGAATTCTTACTAGATACATCCAGTATTCACTGTTTTTAATTAATAAAATTAAAAAAAGCTACGCTTTGTAAATTTATTAAAAAAAATTATATTAAGAATTGCTTTTCTTTCTTTAACTGCAACAAAGTATTTAATCGATTGGAAGAGAAAAAAAAAGATATAAAATATTTGTTACAACTGACTTCTGAAGATCGAAATTACTATACGCATGACTGGTGTTGAAAGCGAACAATGTACTATTAATTATCTTATCGTATTGTGACCCTACGTCAAAATAAATGTTTAGTATAAAAAACTTCAATTTCATAATCTCAAGAAACAAAATTAATTGTACGAACGATATTTCGTCTTTCGTCTTTAAAATAATAATTGACTGATTATTGATTGACTAATTACTAACTGTTATACTAAACACCTTGTAATGGTTGTGTAAGAATATGCACTATCCCACATTGTTCCGTGGATGTTGTAAGAGGAGACAAAGACAAACCGAAACAGAAGATAAGCAGCAGTGTCTTTCTGATAACAACTTAAAATAATAGAAAACTGTGGTTAGCAACCCTGTCTGCGTCTACAAGCGCAACCCTGTATCTACTAGCGTAACATGTATGGCACAATTTCCCGTAGTAGGCGATCTCTCCGGGAGGCCTATTTTCTACGGACTTCAAAAAGGAGTCGGTACTCAATTCGAGTGTATGTTTTTTTATGTGTGTTACCTCATAACTTTTTACTGGGTGAACCGATTTCGATGATTCTTTTTTTATTTGAAAGCTGGTGCTTCACATGTGGTTTAAATTTGATCGTGGTCTATCCGATCGTTTTTGAGTTATTGTAAATAACTTATATTGAAGTCGGTTGTACAAATTTTTTAATTTAAAATTATTAGATTAGGCCTTTATTTAAAGACTGTATTTTAATATATTAAATAAGTTAAGTGATAAATGGTATTTATTATATCAGGGGGCACGGTAGTGCCCCCGCCAAGTCGAGCGCGAAGCAAACACTGCCGTACCATCCTTTACTGGAACCATTTTGCCGCATTTTTTGGCCCCTATTTGAGAACCTCCAGATAATATCAGAACGCAGAAATTTTCGTCATCCAGTAAGCTATAATCACATACTTAAAATCCAAAATTTCAAGTCTGTAGGTCATTTAGTTCCGAAGTTAAGCGAAAGCAAAGTTTCGCATTTATGACACTCACTCACTCACTCACTCACTCATGATCATCAGAATAGAACTAGTACTTCCCATAAACTCAGAGAGCTGAAATTTGGTACAGATTTAAAGTTTAATGGCCACATAAATGGAAAACTATAAAAACTAGGATAATCGAAGAAATGGAGTACCTGGTGACCCTGATTAGAAAACACAAGAGCCCAAGCAAACTATTAGAAGAGATCGACATACCGCCTTTACAAAAAAATATTCAACTTGGTGGGCCGCTTCATTTGATGGCAAAAATCGAAGGTCTGAAGTATCTGATGAAGAACCCTCAGCTGGTTTCAGCTGTATTAGAGATATGGTAATGCCCCCTTCTACTATTGGTACATAAAAAAATCTACTGTCATTGCAAAAATCCAGCGTAGTGGGCCACATCTTCTAATTTAATCTAGCCTATAGCATCCCACTGCTGGGCGAATGCCAATCAAATAAGAAAATCTAATAAAATAAATCAATATGCCCACGTTTCTGCAAAAAGCAGTGAAATCCCACCAAAAACATTCTGTAAAAAACTAGCCAAGTCTCGATGGAGCTGCTTGTTTATCTCTAAAAAGTAATGAAATCTAGACAAAATCGTGCCAAGTCTAAGGTTCCTTACTGCGATTTCTTTATTATTATAGTTAATGTTGTGTGACTTGGCCGTTGAAGGGTACACAAGGGTACAAAACCAGGTGCTACATGACACCATTGCACCAATCTGTCGCCAGAACCGCTACCCATTGACGATGGAAAATTGCCACTTGGAAAACTTTGATTGAATAATTGGTCAATCGTAAGCTTGATAAAGCTGCGTATTTCAATAATAGTTTTGTATAGGCGAGCCTGAAACAAACAATATAAAATTATTTCCAGTACAGGCGGACTTCTAATCATTGATAGAAGTCCGTCTGTACGACTATTTTATGTTAGATCGGTGGTCGATTTGACGCTCCAAAAAGAAGAGAGCAGAAATCAGCATTGTCAATGCTGAATGCATGTGTTGCACAATCAACAACCGCCTAAAATGAGACACTAGCGTCCAATTACCAATACTAGTATGAGCTATTATCTCGCTTTACAAACATAGGTAGTTTACGGTAATACGGTAATGTGCAATGGTGTCATGTAGCACCTGGTTTTGTACCCTTGTGTACCCTTTAACGGCCAAGTCACACAACATTAACTATAATAATAAAGAAATCGCAGTAAGGGACCTTAGACTTGGCACGACTTTGTCTAGATTTCATTACTTTTTAGAGATAAACAAGCAGCTCCATCGAGACTTGGCTAGTTTTTTACAGAATGTTTTTGGTGGGATTACTCATACCGCTAGACAAAGTGTAGGACGGCCCCCCGCTAGATGGAGTGATGACCTGGTAAGACATGCAGGAAGTCGATGAATGCAGGCGGCTCAGAACCGTGCTTTGTAAGCATTCCTCGGGAGAGGTCTTTGTTCAGAAGTGTACTTGTGAAGGACTGTAATAATGATAATGATGATGATATTACTTATGTCGCTATCTGTAGTGACGACCAGTGGATCAGGACCGTGTTTTGTGGCATTACTTGCAGCATGCTCATGTCTACTACTGGACTTGCAAGTACTATATTGACGATGACTTCAAACGACTGCACCTAATGAGGGCTTAATAATTTTCTGTTCACCAGATGTCGCTAGTTGACACTGAAGTAAAGTTTTTTGTTACGCAATGTAATTTACGTGAGAAGTTGTTTTTAATAAAAGTTTATCAGTTTCTAGAGTGTTATATTAATAACAAAACAATGCTTCAGTTGTTTGCTCTTTAATTTTTTTTGCACATTTATAACTTTTGTTTTTTAATTTTTCTACTTTTATGAATATCTGTGGTTCGGTTTATTTATTTTTAATCTTATTAATATAAAATATAGCTAATAGTGCAGAAAGAAACAGTAAACTTTACATTTTCCGAACATATTAACTTCCCCGCTATGAAATCTGTCAAATATTATACCTAACTTTCTAGTGGCGCCGCCCTGGTGGCAGAAAAAGTCGTGGATACCTTCATTGTAGTCGGCTTAACATAAGTGTATCCCCACTTCGGTTTTTATCCGTAACATATAAAAAAGCGACTGTAGTTCTAATGGCCGGGTGTGGACCACGAACTCAAAAGGTCGTGGTTTCGAATGCATCATTAGACAACTGTCGTGAACCACTCCTAACACAATCATAATATTTAGCTTACAAGGAGTAGTTAAATGGAATATTAGTAATTTTAATAGCATTGCTAAAGTCCAATCGCGGAGCACGAAGAATTTCGTACATTGAACTGTCATTACCTGTCTCTGACACTCCCGCGTAAATACAATGAGTCTCGCTCGCACAGATGCAATGGCCGCCGTTCTCAGGGATTTTAAACCTTTTACTGGAGACTATAAGGTTTGTTCTTGTTTGCATAATGTGGGTTTGCTTGACCTTGACGTAATTAATAATGTTTAAATAACGAACGACATTCCATCTTGGGATGCGTTAGTGATCGTTCAGTTTTCGGACACAGTTATTTACCTATTCTTAATTTGTTGTTGTTTGTTAGTTTTTGTTATCTTGCTATAATTGATAAGTGGTTTTGTTAATTTATTAAGTTTTATTCACTCTTTTAAAATGGAACCAGCGCCGCCTACCTCGCATCCATTCAAGGAGTTTGTTTCTCCGCGGAAGAAAAGAAAAATGTCACACTTTAGTGTATCTGAGAAGGTAATGATTATTAACGTGTTTAAATACGTTAAAGAATCCTGGCCTGCTGATAAATATCCTTCAAAAAAGATATGAAGGACAAAACAGCCGATATCTTGGGCATTTCAAAATCGGCCATATATCATATCTTAAAAGAATATACCGACACAGATACCGTCAAGCCAGCTGCTTCACCGAAAAAACGACTCTCATTAATTGAAAAGATTGATGGGTTCGATAAATCATGCATTAGACGAATAGTGTACAGCTTTTAAATAAAAGCTGTGCACTATTCGTCTAATAGTTCGTGTGAATAAAAGGAGAGTTACCTACAGCAAAAAAGGTGCTACATATCATAAATACAGACGAATCCTTACCAAACATGGGCTTGACATCGTTGAATAAATTACTGAAACATTTCAAGTTTAAGTATGTCAAACGAAGGAGAAATAACGGGTTAATCGACAGAGATGACATAGCATTGTGGCGTATCAAATATTTGAAAAATATGAAACTTACCGACAGCAACAACGACCAATATATTACTTGGATGAAACTTGGGTGAATGCGGGTAAGACTTATTTTTATTATTTTCTAACTGAATTAAATCTATACTAAAATAATGAATGTGAAAGTAACACTGTCTGTCACCTTTACACTTCTAAACGGCTATTAACTGTTTAAACCTTTGATTAGTTTATTCATTTACTTTTCAGGGCACACTGTTGGCAAGGTGTGGGAAGACACTACAGTGCAGTCATGAAAACAAGCATTTTTGGAGGGTTTATCGACGGGTGCCAAGAATCCTACTTCCAAAGGCAACCGGCTAATTATTTTACATATAGGAGGTGAACAAGGATTCGTGCCAGAATCGGAATTGGTGTTTGAATGCAAAGGTACAGGTGATTATCACGAATCGATGAATGCAGCCAAGATCGAACATTGGTTTCAAGCAATGCTACCGAGACTTGAGCCAAACGCAGTGGTTGTCATGGATAATGCCAGCTACCACTCAAGACGCCAGGAAAAAATCCCAGTTACTAGTTGGAAAAAAATAGATATTCAAGAATGGCTTTCATCAAAGCAAAGTTTAAAAAGGTTGTTTAGTTGAAAAAGGTGAAAGATGTCAAGATTCAGTACCAATCGTACGTGGTCAATGAGCTGGCAAAAGCAGTTGGTGTAAAGGTATTGAGATTACTTCCGTACCATTGCGATTTGAATCCCATCGAACTAGTGTGGGCAGACGTCAAGGGGTATGTGGCCCGAAAAAATACAACATTTAAGATGGCAGATGTTAAAAAGCTGCTCCAGGAGGCTCTAGGCAACATTTCAGCAGAAAAATGGCAAAATTGCATCAGTCACGTAAAAAAAGAGGAATCGAAATTAGCTAGACTAGATGATAATGTAGACAAAATTGTTGATTCTTTTGTGATAAATGTGACAGGAGAAACGTCTTCGGAAAGCAGATACTCCGATACAGAGGAATCGGATTCTGATTTTTGATTTTTTTTCTGCCGAATTAGTAGATACTTATCTAGATTTTTATTACTTGTAATATAAAATCTAAATAAATAACTTACATAATAATAATAACTTTAAGTTGGTAAATTTTCTTTCTCCTTCAAATATTTCATGTAAACCGCACTAAATACAAAAATGTTTGTGACCACTGTCAGTAGGTAAAGAGGTCATTGTACGAAATTCTTCGTGCTCCGTGACTGAACTTTAGTATTTGTTTGTATAAAATATATATTATATAAAAATATTTATAAGGCTATACATAGCTTAAAGCCGAGCCGTGGTAGCTCAGATGGTTAGCGCTCGCTGTAAATTTCACAGTACGCGAGCAACGCGGGTTCGATCCCCGCCGGCACCAATGAAATTGTTAATTGCAATTTTAAGTGCTGGTTTACCATGAGCTCAGCGGTGAAGAAAAACATCGTGAGGAAACCTGCATGTGTCAGAAATAATCGAAAAATTATATTTCGAAGACATGTGAAGTTCGCCAACACGCATTGGGGCCGCACGGCAGACATTTCCTTGCCCTAAAACGCTCTCAAAAATGAGAGGGGGCCTGTGCCCAGCAGTGGGACGTATATAGGCTGTAACTTCTAACATAGCTTAACAGGGCTTATCCCCACGAGCCATCAGAGAATAAGCCAATTAGACTCATATTTCAAATATCATTTAGTACGAAAGCAAAACTGTTCGATTCCCGCCGGTACTACTAAAATTGTCAATTGCAATTCAATAAGTTACTGATTTACCACGTGTTCGGCGATAAAGGAAAACATTACGAGGAAATCTGCTCTAAGAAATATAAAAAAAAACATTCAAAGTCATGACACTTGCTTGCCGTAAAACCCTAAATCGCTCCCTAAAATCCCTGACAAACGCACTTACAGTTCACTTAATCGTAAATGGCAGCTCAACGATACGTGACACCAATTTACAATAAAGAAAGGTACAGACGCGTTGTCACCTCTGACTAACATGGAATATCTTAAAGGATTTAATAATACTGTGTCCCTATACATTTCAGTATAGCAAGGGCACAGTATAGAGTACAAGCACTGCTTTTTGGCGGCAGGAGTAGGTAAGCAGGTACCTATACCATCTGGGTAAACCCAGACTCCTAGGCAGAAAAGTTACCTAGCATCTTTTTGGGATTCCTTACCCGAAGGGTAACCAATGGAGCCCTATTAATAAGCATTTATAATCCGTAATAGGTAGATAGTTGAAATATTCACAGAATATGTATTTCTGTTGCCGCTATATTAACAAATAATAAAGTAAATATAAATTAAATCTTAAAGGGGGCTTTCCTACTAGCAACGCGTATTATAACGGTACGGAACCCTTCATGCGCGAGTCCGAGGCGTGGAGGCGTGTATTTTGGATATTTTTTTTAATTTACACACACACACACACACACACACACACACGCACACACGCGTGCACACACACGCACGCACGCACACACACACACACACATACACACACACACACACACACACACGTTTGTTCACTCACGGATTGGAGCTTAGCACCTAAGTACAGTAACCCGATATTTTGATCATATGGTAGCCATGATATAATAATTCACGACCCCCATAAAATCCCATGAGTGGCGTAAGAGGCGATAGTGGGAAATGATCCCCCTATGGAACAACTATGGGGGAGACCAGTGTTTAGTAGCGGACTTTTTTTAAAGTTTTGATAAACTGTGTAATCAATCAATGATATTCTGACCACTACACTTCACGTGGTCGACATATTCATTTGTTTTTTTAACGCAGTTACTATAAATGGTAGAGCCATGCTGCAGCTATATAAGCACGAATGGGTCGGCTCGACCGGGGAAGGATTACGCTCTCACAGAATACCAGCGTTAAATGGCAGCTTGACACTGCTGTGTTTCGTATGGTGAGTGTAGAGTAGCGGAGACCCATTTTACTGGAAAAGAGGCATTTCATCTTATTCTTCACGGGTGACGGCGCATCTGCATTTTGATTTTTTCATTGAGGACTAGCTGTTCCCCGAGACTTCACTCGCGTGGGAACTTGGGTTTCATGGGTTTTAATTTTTTGCGCGGAACCCTAATTCATTTTCTAAAACAGCAGTAGTCTAAGTTACACCTTATATCATCAGCTATCTGCCAATGAATGTCCCGTCAAAATCGGTCCAGCGGTTTCGGAGATTAGCCGGAATAAACAGACAGACAGACCGACAGACAGACAAAAATTTTAAAATTGTGTTTTCGTTATTAGTACAGTATATACTTTCATATGCATTTAGTAAAATGCTGTTAGTTTAATATTACATACAGACACTTCAATTTTATTTATTTGTATAGATAAATGTAGATGTCTATGGGTCACAGTAACCACTTACCATCAGGTGGACTGTGTGCTCGTTTGTTACCCTATTCTATAAAAAAAAATCCATACGCTCTTACGCGCAACGCTTGGCAGGCGATTATTTGTCTTCTCTTTTGTTTTATTTCGTTTATTTAATTATTTTATTTCGTATTTTTAAATAAAATGCCAGAGCACAGAGACTCTGAGAGCCAGCTCTGCCAGAGTATTACATTTACATATTTATACATATAAACAAAACTGAAGTATCTTTAATATGGAAATAATGGAATGCTGCGATTTTTAAAATTGTTATACGTGTGTGCTTCTGCCAGGGCTAATCTTGGAAATGGGAGAACCGACTGTAATTAAACTTAATATAGAGAGAGGGCAATGACTGGAGTGATCTAGGCTTTATTTTATCACACAATTTGAATATTTTTTTTCTAAAACGAAAAATTGATAACATAAACGATCTTTAATTACCTTAAATCTGATAACTGCACATTAATAGATCCTGTCCAAACGAAGCCAGGGAGAGATAAAAAATATTGTCTGTCACTTAAACAGAAAGGAGCGTCAGCAGCCTAATGGCAGGGCGCGGACTGCGAACTCAAAGGTCATGAGTTTGAATCTGCCATTCGACTACTGTCGTGAACCACTTCTAACACAAGCATTTTAAGCTTACCAGAAGTGGTTAAAGGGAATATTAGTAATGTTTAATAGCATTACTAGTATTTAAAAGAAAACAATAATTTTAAATTTTCAGCAACCGATTTTAATATATATTATTAAGGATAAATCAAAAACTATTGGTTAGATCTTGATCAAATTTATGGGTCCACACGAGAAGCGTCAGCTTTGAAATAAAAAGAATCATCGAAATCAGTTCACGTAGAAAAAAATTATGAGGTAACACACATAAAAATAAAAAAAGAATATACAGTCGAATTGACTATCTCGTCCTTTTTGAAGTCGGGCAAAAAAATAAAATTGGCCTGAAGATTTCCCTTTGCTTCTTTAGTGCCTCCTCGTTTATTCATTACTTGTTACGGCGCTATAACAATAAATTAAAAAGTTCTGCTCAACTTCAGGGGCTGTTATGAAAATACAATTTCCCTGTAAAGTTCGCCAAGGATACTTTTTAAATGCCTTTTATGTTATTTATTACTTGTTTAGGTTTTTTTACATCTTCATGTTGATATTTAAAAGATTCTCGCCTTTAATGACAAGGGCAATGGACTTGTGTGTGGCGTAATAGGTGACAGAGGGAAACGAACCAGGAGTTGAGCAGCGGCGTCTGCCTGACAACTAGCAAATAAAACCGCGGTTGCCTGTACGCCTCACAGGTGTTGCAGGGCAAATATCACTTTTGTGGTGGTCATTATTGAAAGGCCATGTTCAACAGTGGATTTTGATAGGCTGTAATGAATGAATGAATGAATAATAAAATAATGAGCAAATAAAATAAAAATAATACACAATATATCATGTTTAGTATCAAACATGAGTTTTTTTATAGAATCAGTGTGACAAACGAGCACACAGTCCACCTGATGGGAACTGGTTGCTGTTGCTCATAAACATCAATATCTATTTTCATTTGCGAATTAAAATCCAAATGCGTTGTTACCCGTGAGGACTAAGACAGAATGCCTCGTTTCCAGTAAAATGGGTCTTCGGTTCTCTACACTCAACATACGAAACACAACAGCATTAAGTTGCTATTTTACGCTGGTATTCTGTGAGAGCGTATTCCTTCCCCGGTCGAGCCTACCCATTCGTGCCACAACTATACTACTAATATAGCTGCAGCATGGCTCTAGCAAGTTTAAAATACACATTAAAATTCACTCAATTCGACTGATGTTTTTTTCTTAATGTCTGTTACCTCATAACTTTTTACTGGGTGAACCGATTTCGATGAATCTTTTTTTATTTGAAAGCTAGTGCTTCACATGTGGTCCCATGTAAATTGTATTAAGGTCTGACTAATAGTTATTGAGTTATTCTTAATAATTTATATTGAAGTCGGTTGTACAAAATTTTTAATTATAAATTAAATGTATTTTACTAAAGGATTAAATTAAAAACGATTTTAAAAAAATATTTTTTTTGGATTTCCCTAAATGAAATAACTAGGCAGGTAGGTAGGTACCCCGAACGGGTTACCGCCTTGTCGTGGCGGGGGGCCCGAGTGCAGCTGGTGGGCTGCGGCGAGGGGGGTGTCCTCTCCACCTACTGCTGCAGCCGAGGTGGAGTCGCGGAGAAAGAGGTGTGTTGGTATGGCGATGTGACACGCCCTATCCTCCGCGACTCTGACGGGGCCGCACCGTTGTGCAGTGGTGGTGGGGTTGCGGGGGGAGAGAGTGTCGGTATTGCTCCTGCTTTTTCCTGGCTCCATAACCTTCACACATCAGACACGAGGGCGTCCGTTGCGCAGGTGAAGTTGGAGGCCACGGAGGAGGGCCCCATGTATTCTGGTGCGCCTTACTTGAGAAGAAGATAGGGGAGGAGTAGTTCTCTCCTGATGGGTAGTAGTACTATTGGAGTGGCCAGCTCTGATGGGACCACGGATTTTATTTCATTTTATTTTATTTATTAACACAATACAGTTTACAGTTGTGGAGAAGCTTAAAATTAAATGATTAAACACTAGTGTTTATAAATTAAATTATAAATGTTTACATCTGCTAAAGTTATAAATCATTTAAAAAACAGTGGCTTTGTAATCAACCATCCAGCAGACTACAAGAGAGGCCTGTTACAAGCCAGAACAAAAATATATAAGTACCTATAAGTATATAGATGAGACCAATTATTTCAGTTATTTCACGGATAGATCTATTGAAGACATTTGGATTTGAACCTAGAATATCAATAATTGGATGATCCTGGGATATATCATTGTAGAGGCGACACATCTCAACCACTGGGTTGTAATATTATGATGTGTTACGGTAAACTTGGAGTGAAAACAGTTTAGGCTTGCGGTCACAGGCCATGTAGTGAATGTTAATCGACGCAAGCAGGGACGGAGAATCAATCGTAGAGTGTACTATTTTATGTAGATATATAAGCTTTACCGTGGGCCCGCCAATATGCGACGAAGGTAGAACACCATGGGGTTTTAGTCGGTGCTAGTCCAACATAACCCGTCCTGCCCCCGCGAGGCAGGTATGTGTAAGCATTTCCCCATGTTAAACAAAAAAAGGTAGGCACCGGCTACGAACCCTGAACCCAAAATAAATTATATAAAAGGAAGTTTAAAGAATAAAACCACGTTTTTGTCGTGGTTTTTTTTTTTATAGAATAAGGCAGAACACACAGTCCACCTGATGGTAAGTGGATGCTGTGGCCCAAATATATCTGATGCATAGTCGATTAACTGAAGACCCATCAGTAAATGAAGTATGTTCTATCATATACTCAATAAAGAGGAGCTTGTCAGCGTATAGTGAATTCGAGTTGACCAGACCCTGAGTATGTTACAGCCTGAGTATGTTATAAGTTCCACTGCTGGGCACAGGCCTCCCCTCATTTCTGAGAGGGTTTTAGGAAAAGGAAAGGTCCGCCGCGCTGTCCCATTGCGTGTACCCGAACTTCTCATGTCATCGAAATATTTTTTGAAATTATTCCTCAGACATGCAGGTTTCCTCACGATGTTTTCCTTCAGTGCCGAGCACGTGGTAAATCAGCACTTAAAATTGCAATTAACAATTTCATTGTTGCCGGCGGGGATCGAACCCTGGTTGCTCGCATACTGTGAAACTTACAGCGAGCGCTAACCATCAGAGCTATCACGGCTCGTATATCATATTTATTTAGAACTGCTATCGTGGTAGCTCAGAAGCAGCGTGCTCGTCTCAAAGTTTCGCAGCACGCAAGCTTGAGTTCAATCCTCGGTAACGAATTGTACTTTTCTTGAGAACGATAGGCAACTGTGCGAAGATTTATGGTGCGATATAAATGTAGAAATTAATCTGTTTTAGTCTTTCTTGAACTTTATAATTAAAAATTAAGAATTTTGTACGGCCGACTTCAATATCAGTTATTTAAGAATAACTCAAAAACTATTGGTCTGACCTTGATCAAATTCATATGGGACCACACGAGAACTATCAGCTTTCATATAAAAAAAGAATCATCGAAATCGGTTCGCCCTATACAAAGTTATGAGGTAACACACATACACTCGAATTGAGTACTGTCTCCTTTTTGGAAGTCGGCAGAAAAATATAAATTTTCGTTGTTCGTTTTCAATTTAAATCTACTAGTCGCTAGATAATAAATATATTAACATTTTCTTATTCAAGAGATTCAGGATAAGATTGACGTATCGGTTCTATTTCTGTTTTAAGTAAACCGCGTCTATGGATATAGTGCTTGATTGCACATCGTTGAACTAATATACTCTCCCGCGTAGTACGAAGATAAGCCTCGCGATAGATCTGTGTACAGCACAAACAAGCCCCGCGGCGCAAATAGAACAAATGACGCGACTTGAAGGTAGGTCAAAAACTTTTACAAACGATATTCGAATGACGCATCACAGTCCATGTTGTGTAAATCGCTGTCGAATTTAGGCTTGGTTAAAATCAATATTTAATTAAAATTATCGATGTTTCGAGTCCATGGACACCTGTAGTCAACTTGAAACCAAGAAGGTTACAAATGCGATGTCTCCTTTAAGGAATAAGACTTAACAACCTATAATAATACTGACTCTCTACTCTACTATACTTTATAGAACGGAACATAGCAATGCTAACACTGGTATTTGGCATAATTATATAAAATATCAAAATACTTATTAAAAAAAACCGGCAAAGTGCGAGTCGGACTCGCGCACCGAGGGTTCCGAACAAATCTGTAGGTAAGTTTAATAATAAAAAGTAAGTAGTAATTATTAAAAATATTTTTTATTATGTGATTTGTGATATTTTTTATTTTGCAATTTTTCCTTTATCTGTGCTATAAAACGTTGCTTCGTACCAAATTTCAAGATTCTGAGTTCACGGAAAGTACCCTGCAGGTTTTGATTCCCTTGCGAATGTCGATAATTTACGGCATAAACGGCTGTATCTTTTGATTGCTTTGGCTTAGAAGTTTGATTTTTTTCACAGCTCTAAGGGACAATAGACATGAGTATTTGATATAAATTTCAGCTTGATACCTCCACGCGTTCCTGAGAAAAAGGGTCTTGACAGACAGACAGACAGACGGACGGACAACAAAGTGATTCTATAAGGGTTCCGTTTTTCCTTTTGAGGTACGGAACCCTAAAAATGAAGCATATTTATTTTTCGAGTATCATCTTCGCCATCATCAACGTTACAGCTCATCAATAGGCTACTGCAAAACATAGGCCTACCCCAAGTATTCTTCGTAGATACTTCATTTTCATATTTACATAAATACGTATTATCTATTACTATAATAAATCTCTAACACGACGTCTGTCTGAACACGCATCACGCAAAAACCTGCGAACCGATTTGGATGGGACTTTCACTGGCAGATAGCTGATGTGTTATAAGGAGCAACTTAGGTTACTTCTATTTAAAGAAAAAAATTAGGGATCCGCGCAAAAAAACAATTAAAACCCATGAAAGCCAAATTTCACGCGGGCGAAGTCGCTGGAACTTTGTAATAAGTTAGACCTTCCCCAAGAATGCCACAAAACACAATCCCGAACCAAGTGCATCCAACTTCCTGCATGGTTTATCAGGTGGTCACTCTAACTAGTGGGCTATACTTCGCTTATCGGTGCGAGGATGCCATTCGAAAACCTTTATTTCCCATCAGTTATCGATTCTGCGAGCTATATGGTCGGCCCATTGCCACTTCAGCTTCCCGATTCGTTGAGCTATATCGGATACCTCGTTCTACGGCGGATATCCTCATTACGATGTATATCACGACAAGAGGCTCCGAGTTTAGCACACTCCGTATAGCTCGCTAATGGCCAAAAATACTCAAACGCTAGTCAATTTTAAGATGTTATTAAATCTCGTAGTGTCACAGTCATTTTGACTTAAAGTGACAGAGACAGCAAGTCTCGACTTAACGGCATCTTAAAATTGAGCAGTGTTTGAGTATTTGGACGTAAGTGACCTTGAGCTTCCTCTTTATATCATTTTCGATATATTTGCCTGAATGGAGCTCATTAGCAGGTTTCATGTATTTCATATATTGTATGGATACACGTGCATATTTAATGCTAAGCGCCGCATCTTTAAAAAGTGAATTTATTAGTGACCAGTAAATTATTTTCTGTTTTTATGTATGTATGTACCAGTGGCACTGGCACTGACACATAAGAGGTGAAAAATGGAAACAAATCAGGAAACAGTTTTTACAGTGGTAGAGCCACGCGGCAGCTTTTGCTGTCGCACGGATGGGCCGGCTCGAACCGGGGTGGTAACACAACCTCACAGAATACCAGCGTGAAGTAGAGGTTTACCTCTGCGTTTCGCTTGGTGAGTGCAGGTGGCCGGAGGCCCTTATTACTGGAAAAGAGGTATTCCACCTTAGTCCTCACGGGTGACAACGCATCTGCATTTTGATTCGCAAACGAGGATAGATGTAGATGTCTATGGGCCACAGCTACCACTTACCATCAGGTGGACTGTGTGCTCGTTTGTCACCCTATCCTATAAAAAAAAGGAAATTATCCTATAGAAAGCCCAAAAAATAAAAGGCTGCAGCTACCAACCCATCTGTCAAGCGTGGCAACTATGGCAAATAAACTGAGGCAATCTTTGGGTGACGCCTATGTTCAACTGTGGACTTTTGCTAGTTCTTATTATAATAGTTTTTGACACAAACATCAATAAATATTTTTGTCGATAAACACTAATACTCTTTGTAAATATTGATGATGATATTTATCGATATTTTTCTCTGCCCATCCCTAGTCTAACTAGCAAAAACATTGGCGGTATTCACGGCCGCTGTTTTCACTAATAGAAATATAGCAAAGACAATTGTCAGAGGAAACGAACACAATCCGATTCGGGCTTCGGGTTAACAACGCTTTCGAAGCGCCGCCGGCAGCCCAGTCGCCGACACGCCACGCTCCCGCGCACTCTCGTTCGCAAACATTTGCACACCTTTATCACAAAAGCAAGCACCCGCCGCAATAGTTTAGCAACGAATCCTTTACAATTGGATTAGTCAACCCGGTGAAAGGCGCGTTTATAAGTATAAAATAAAAAAAGGGAACACATTTCTGCACAGTTATTGCAAGATGAAACCGGCGCTGATCTGGCTGCTTTCCTTGGCGGCGTTCGCTAATGCGAACTTGAGAGAGGATCCATGGATAGAAGAAGACTTGGAAAGGCCATACAATAAGGACCACAACAACCATGAACGTAGAACGAGGGAAGCTGTCGAGGAACATGAGGAACCGGTCCGAGTTAAGCGTTGTGACACGCCGCAAAGGGATCAACTGTCGCCAATCGAATCTGAATACATTAGACGACCGCGACAGGTTCATCAATACGAAGTCCACGAATTCCACGAGGAAGACTCCCAACCCTCTGTGCCGTACGAAGAAATGCTGGCGGCGAGTGCTGAACACTACCACAAAGTGTACGCGGCGCCGGGAGCCAAGTCAGGACGATACCTGAACGCTGATGTGAGTCGAAGTCATAATACATTGGGTGTCCATGCCGTGCCGTCTCAAAACCCAGCTCAGTATGTGTCCGCGCCAGGTCAACTAGGTCCTTCCCATTCTCCTTTAAGTGTTGTTAACCCTGTTCACGCGTCTAACTTTGCCTCAAATGTACTGCCGGGTGCTGCGCCTGTACCATCAGCGAACGGACCGTCGCCGGTGATCGTTCCCGCGCCGCAGCCGCAACTGTCAGAGGACCAGTTCCCGGCGGCGGGGCATCATCACCAGCAACAGAAGCATCACGGGCATCATGCACACGTGCAAGGTGGCGGGCACGGTCATCAAGGGCACCATCATTCGGATCATGGAGCTAAGGTAAGCTGTTGATTATTTTAAAAACGATTAAGATAACTTCCAAATACCTACCGTTCGAGTGTCAACTGCGCAGAAAGTATTATAGTGTTGTTTAAAGTACATATTAACGTACTTGCTTTTTGTAGGCTCGTTATTCCGGGTTTATAATCACTAAATATTAAAATTGTTGCTTATCCGCGGCTATATTTATTTTATTATTTACTCTTCATTAATTTCAACGCCTTAATATTTTTTTTATAGAATAGGGTGACAAACGAGCACACAGTCCACCTGATGGTAAGTGGTTGCTGTGGCCCATAGACATCTACATCTATCTTCGATTACGAATCAAACTGCAGATACGTTGTCACCCGTAAGGACTACGATGGAATGCCTCGTTTCCAGTAAAAAGAGTCTCCGGTTTTCTACACCCACCATACGAAACAGCAGCATTGATCTGCCACTCAATTAGTACAGTTTTCTAAACAGCCTGCTTGTCTCATTGATCCAGTGCTCTATTGCTGATCTTAAGTCTTGATTTCGAAACCCGGGTCGGTGTTTTTGGGTTTTTCTATTAAGAAATTCTTAGTAGCAGCCTGGACTCAGGAATATCTGTGGTTTTTCAATACTAAGTTTCGGAAAGCACGTAAAGCCCTTGGTCCTAAACCTGTCCTATCCAACTATGAAAATCAGGGAATAGAAAATGCACCTGTGCTTGTACGTCTGTAACAACTCTAGTCTAGTAAGTCCTGCCGCCGTGACCGAAATTCGGGTCTAGAGGACATAATTATTATAATTAAAAACAATAAAAACTAATAATAAATATAATTTTGAGAATTTTATAATGTGAATGCCTAACTTGTGAAACACTTAATTCGCGTGTAATTGTGCGTTTTAATAAAAAAATATAATAAAACATTAAGTTCTTTTTTTAATATGAACCGTCTTCAAAAAAAATAGAAAATTTTAAAACCTTTACATCTTATACAGCTTGATTTACCCTTTACATAACTTCATAGTTATCTATATTTTATAGTAATCTATATAAACTTATTACAGTGAAAATGTCATAGAAACCGGTCGACTAACTTCCGTAAAAATCGCGTAGATACAAACTTACATGGGGAAACAAAGAACTACTTTTCTTTGAAGTTGGTTAAAAATAAAGATGCGCCTCTGAATCAATATTTTATTTGTAAGCAAAAGAAGCGTTCAAGAAACAAACATGACATCCCACAGAGTGAACAATGCGCTGCCATTGTGTAAATAACAACAAAAACTGAGCCCCCTCAGTCGACGTCCGCATCGCTCCACTGACTTTTAAGAACACCACTTTCTTTAGCCGCCTTACGAATTTGAGTCGCTTTTAAGGTTGTAATTTAAATAATGATTCTTTTAAAATGTTTTTAACAATGGGCTGAATCGAAAAAGTACTTTGTCTCTTGTGCATGTACGAAGATTATACGTGGTTGAACTACGCTGCAGCTGTGTTATGGTTGTAGCACGCATAGATCGGCTCGTCCAGGGTAAGATCACGCTCTCACAGAATACTAGTGTAACCTAGCAGCTCAATACTACTGTTTCGTATGGTGAGTGTGGAGAACCGGAGACCCATTTTTTTAAGGGATGAGCCGGCTCGAACCGGGGTACCACGACCTCACAGAATACCAGCGTGAAGTAGAGATTTACCTCTGCGTTTAGCTTGGTGAGTGCAGGTGGCCGGAGGCCCTTTTAACTGGAAATGAGGCATTCCATCTTAGTCCTCACGGGTGACAACGCATCTACATTTTGATTTGTAATAGAGGATAGATGTAGATGTCTATGGGCCGCAGCAACCACTTACCATCAGGTGGACTGTGTGCTCGTTTGTCACCCTTTTCCTATAAAAAAACCCTTTTTACTGGAAACTAGGAACTAGAGGTTGACAACGCATCTGCATTTTGATTCTCAATCAAGGACAAATGTATATGTTTATGGGCCACAGCATCCACTTACCATTAGGTGGAGTATGTGCTCGTTTATCAGCATTATTTTATTATAAAAAAACGGGTTGCACACCGGGAGTGCCGGCAGAAGTGAAAACTTGAATATTAACGTTGTGCATTTTTGATATTTTGGAATGGCAGAGATTATTTATTATTATCTTATTTCATTTATTTTCATTCGAAATTATTTGTTTGGTAAACTTACACCGCACATGTGCTTATTTGTGATGTTATGAAAATATAGGTTAATGCTATAAAGTATAAACATATTACAAATATTACATCTATAATGTGTAAGTACATATGTATCTATATTAATAATTTCGTCAAGCAGTACAGTGGACTCGATCGAAACCTAATCTTAATAATAAAATTATATTAATTAATAAATGAAAATTAATTTTCGATCACACGTGACCTGACGCGAGTTTAACATTTTTTACCCATTACAAAAAAAGTGCATAACGCCGCTAAAGAAGTTTTCACTTCAAAAAATATATTTTAGGCCGGTATTCAGAGACAATCTCGAGTGCAACTCAACTCCACAACGTTAAAATTTGTGTCCAGTCTTAACAAATTTTAACATTCTTAAGTTTAAATTTACATTCCAGATTCTTCAGAATACTAATATATTGTCACTTGTACTATAATATTGTTTTGTTACTAACAAACTAAAAAAATAAACACGTGGAAACGTGCAAATAACTTCAAAAAAAGAAAGCCAGTCATCCCTTGCAATGAAATGCCTCACAACATGTTCCTGAGAAGATTAAAATGGAATCCCTCATTTCTAGTGACAAGGATCTCTGGATCTCTACACTCAAAATACGAAACACAGCCGCATTAAGCTGCTATTTTACACTGATAATCTGTGAGAGCTTGGTCTGTCCCCGGTAGAGCTGACACATTCGTGCTACAACCATATAGCTGCAGCGTGGCTCTGCCACGTGTATCAAATAAGATAGCATAAAGGAAGAATATTCAGTATCTGACAATGATGTAATAAATAAAGCATGTGTATTGCAAAAATCCCAAACAATTGGAGGTTTTTTGTAAACTTCGAGTTGTTTGCACGTAACACAACACTATCTTTCCGATTTCCGCCAGAACGTTCAAATTTGTTGGTATGTCAATAAGAGCAATATTATGGGTGTAGCGTAAATGTTTGCAAAATAAAAACAAGCATGTATACAAGTCAAATAAGAAACAACCGACTGTGCTTTTATATAATAAAATATTTAAAAAAAAACATGAGCCTTACCAAGAGTTATAAAAACAACAACGTGACGATGCGACGTGTCGTGCCACGGCAGATTTTTTTCTTAGAGAGAGGCTACTGTAGCCGGTACACACCTGCAATCTTCAAATAAAGAAAGCTACCAACGCGTTGTCACCTCTGAGAACTACAATGGAATACATCGCAGCTTTTGATTATACTGACTCACTATATATAGCCTTCAGACCGGACCACGCCAGAGCGTGCACTTGGAGCAGTGATATTTGGAGCAGAGATAGAAAAGGCTGGTACTTTTACCCAGATAGATATCTCGGCAGCAAAAAAGTCCTACCACCTATTAAACTTAGATGGAATGTCTTACTACCAATAAAATGAATCTTCGATTCTTGTCTCTTCCGATATTTGACGCTGGTATTCGTGGTTACGGTACGGGCGTGGTCCTTCCACGGTGGAACGGACTCGCTGGTGCTGCAGCGGCAGAAATAGGAAAGAGAAAGGTACTTACCCAGGCAGACAGATTCCTAGGCAGAAAAACGGTTCTTTACACGTGGCAGAGCCATGATGCAGCTATATTAGTAGTAAATTTGTAGCACGAATGTGTCGGCTCGACCGGGGAAGGACCACGCTCTCACAGAATACCGGCGTAAAGTAGAATAGAATAGAATAGAATAGAATAAATGTAGATGTATATGAGTCACAGCAACCACTTACCATCAGATGGACTGTGTGCTCGTTTGTCACCCTATCCTATAAAAAATCACCTAGTTAAAGAAAATATAAGAATATCAAATAATAGTTATACCTCCACATGGCCGATATTGTCGCATTGATCATTATCACCATCATCATGTCATTCGGGGTAACTGAGCGCAGTGGGTAAGTGAGCGCAATGAGTGTATCTCCCGAACGGGGAACGGGGGGGAGGTTTTTGTTAAGGTCGAAAAGTGATGCCAGAGTGCCCTGCTATTCGCGATTTGTCTCTGTGGCGGCGGTTGATGAATAACTTTTTTTTCATAAAAAACAGTATATGGTGTTTAAATTCGAAATTTTTTGTTTAATGGAAAACAATGTACTTAACACCGGCGTTATCGATTTCACAACGTTAAGTTGTATTTTCTTTGAATAATAATATGTTTACGCTTCATTTTATATAAAAAAATCGTGTTTTGTTTGTTTTCAATTTATTTTATGAGCTTTCAATTGCAATTTGGTGTTCTGTGGAAAGTGTGCGCGGGTAAGTGTGCGCGTACGTACACTTGCCCCTTCGGTGTTATTTTCAATTTCTCATCATCATACCGTGAAATTATATAAGAACAAGACCTGAAGTTACATCGGTCACTGAAGAACAAATCTCTAGAGCCAAAGCACTCATTGAGCATGAGCAAAAGAGCTGCTGCAAGTGTCATTGGTATTAGGGAGTATTGTATTCGAAATCAACATCATCGTCTTGACGAGGAAGAACAAAGTTTTCTATGGCCTCGACCGCTACAACAGTAGAATACTATTGTCCTCTATGTAAGCAAAAATATACACAGCTAAATACTGAAAAATGGAATAAGTGCATGTATGCAAAGACTGGTGACATGAGGATGCCATCTGATGAGGATGCACTGCATATCAGAGAGGTGTTTTTGTTTGTGATAATTGAATTGATGATCCCTAAATTAATATTGTTTCTAATAAATTAGACAATCCCAAGTAAAATATGTTAATCTTTAAATATTAATAATTAAAAATTTCTATATTTTAATTTAAATAAATGTTAAGTTTATTTTATTTTATGAGATAATTGTTATTATTTTTTTTGTTATTATGCAAATACTAATAACTAATAAAAATATTTTCTTAGTGGCATTATAATAAAGAACCTTTATTCTTGAATATTGTGTATATTTTGATTAATCTTTTTGATTTAATCTTTTGATTGTTCTTTGTCTAGGATCCAATGACTCGAACCCAATTAAAATAGGCGTGGAGCTGTCGTCATTACTTAAGAGACAAAATAAGGCAAAAATATTAGTAACCAGTGTAACTGAAAACCCGTATCTTAATGTAAAAAGACTCAATTTCCATATTCAAACTATTTTAAAGTGTTTCAAAAATGTCAACTACCTAGATTTAAGTTACAGTTGTATATATCCGTATTGTAGAGTAAATAATGTAATAGATACAATTGACTACAAAAAGTATTTCCTATGTAATTCAAAAAATAACAATGGCATACCAAAAGCTGACTGCAGGTCACTGGAAACCAATATAACCGCAAAGCCAGGCACTATTCCTTTCTATTTTAAAACTCTTAGAAATCATAAAACGGTTAATGATGGATCAATCTCTATTAACAAAAAAGTGGAACCTCCTAAAGGCACGATTCCATACTACTTTAAGACAGTAAAAAATACGTTTGTACACAAAAGGACACTGATCAGCTTTTTCGTTAGGAACGACAATAAACACAACTCTTTTCGACTTCTTCATCAAAATATAGCTGGTGTACTAAATAAAATTGACATTATAGACTTGACGCTAACAGAATTATAACAATCTTATAAATCTATTGACATCTTATGTTTAACTGAAACGTTTATACAGCGAGGTTGCGAGGCCAATTTGAATTTAAACGGATATAGGTTAGCTGCGTCGTTCTGTCGTCCGAAACAGAGACGGGGTGGCGTTTGTGTTCTCAGTAAAAAGGATTGGAATGCAAACCTATTGATATTGCTAACCAACTTGCTTGTCCCTGCCACTTCGAATGTTGTGGAATAGAAATCGCGCAATATAACCTTACCATTATTTGCATTTATAGAACACCGGATAGCAATATTAATCTATTTTTTTACAAATTAAATGAACTTTTATATCATTTAACAAACAGAAAAATGTGCAAAAAATATATATTATGTGGCGATTGGAATATAGATATCCTCAAAGAGGGAAAAAATACGTGCGAGGTGTTTGAAACATTAGAAAGTTACAATGTATCTATCCATATTAAAACCCCTACTAGGAAAAATGCATGTATTGATCAAGTAGCCAGCAATATAAGCAAGGTAGATGCCGAGATCTTAAACCTGGCATTATCAGACCATGAAACAGGTCAAGCCATATCGTTTCAAATTCAAAGAAAACCTACTGTAACAACCTGGCATGAATTTCGCAGAGACTACAGTAAAGAAAACATTCAAAAGTTTTCTGACTGTCTATCGCGTCTCTCTTTTTCGGAAGTGTACGATCAGACCAGTATTGATGAGGCCTATAGATCATTCCATAACTTGTTAACTCTATTTCATGGGCTTTGCTTTCCTATAATTAAACTCACGAGAAACAACATGTGTAATAGAGGTAGGTGGAAAACAAAAGGTATAAAAAAATCAAGTATTACGAAAAGAAAACTTTACCTAACCTATAAATACTCAAAAAGTAATAAAATGTTAAAAAAAATAAATACGAAAAATATAACTACCTTTTAAAAAGTGCATATATAAGGCTCAACAAAAAACCAACTTAAAATACATTCTTAATAGTAAAAATACTTGCAAAGCTGTTTGGAATTCAGTAAATTCAAGTATAAATGAAACTACCCAAATTAATAAAATTGACGTAATTAAATTTAATGACCAAACAATTAGTAACCCTGACATGATATGTGAATTATTTAACAATTTTTTTATTGACCTAAGTAACATCAATAATACAAATAAGTCTCGTAACAATTCTGCTCAACCAAATATAGATACAAATCCAAATACAATTTTCTTACAACCAACGGAACCAGCGGAAATTAAGAAAATAATCAAAGAATTAAAAAACACGGATTCAGTTGGCTACGACGCATTCAGTACCAAAATACTAAAGTCATGTGCCTGTTATATCTGTACACCACTGAGTTTCCTTATAAACCTATCATTTGTCGAGGGCTCATTCCCGGAACATCTTAAGATTTCTATAATAAAACCAGTTCACAAAAAAGGAGATGAAAAAGATCTCAATAACTATAGACCAATAACTTTGATCCCCGTAATATCAAAGATATTTGAGAGAACTATGTACGATAGACTAAGTAAATTTATACAAAAATTTGGTATCTTAACTGAAGATCAATTCGGTTTTCGCAAAAACAGATCCACGACTTTAGCATGCTTCAATTTTATTAAAGACATAGCAGAGAGTATCGATAGAAAAACTCCTGTAACTGCTCTCATGCTGGACATGACCAAAGCTTTTGATCTTGTTGACCACGAAATTCTTTTAAAAAAAATTGAAAGGTACGGGATAAGAGGTGCGGCTTACACATGGCTAAGCAGTTACTTGCAAGGCCGAAAACAATGCACAGAAATCACTCGGCTAACGCAAGCACGACAAGACAGCATATTTACCAAAGAACTACATCGTTCACAGTTTAGATTTAATGACCGTGGTATCCCTCAGGGTAGTATTTTAGGACCTTTAATCTTTTTGCTATATATTAATGACTTGTCTAAAATAACCAGGCATAAATGCATCTTGTTCGCAGACGCCACAACTTTTATATTTAAATGCACCAAAAAAGACATATATGAAACCGAAATAAATAATTCTATTAATACTATTGTGACATGGCTTAATTCAAATAATCTTTTACTTAATATTGACAAAACAAAAATAATTCAAATTGGAAATTACAAAATGGAACCAATAAATATGAATATAAAATATGAAAATTCAAAGATAGAAAATGTTGAATCAGTTATGTTTTTAGGTATAAAAATTGACAAAAATTTAAACTGGAAGCCTCACATTGACCAGATTTGTACAAAATATATATACAAACCGGTTTGGTTTGTATATGCTTTAAAAAGATTGAGAAAAACAATATCACAAAAAGTAGCCCTAGCTGCTTATCACGGTTATGTGTCGTCAGTATTATTATATGCTCTGCCTTTGTGGGGAAATTCTGTTGATGTGATTAGAGCGTTTAAATTACAAAAGAAATGTGTGCGAGCGATATGTGGTGCGTGGTTTCTTGATAGCTGCAAGCCTTTGTTCAAAAAGATACGCATATTGCCGTTGCCATGCATGTATATTCGAGAAATATGTATTTTTGTAAAGCGACACCCGAATTACTTCAAAACCCACGCTGAATCTCTCGAAAGGCAAACAAGGCATAAAAATAGATTATTTCATCCCAAATGCAGCTCTAGATTTTATGCAAACAGTGCTCCTATAATGGCTATTAAAATATATAATAAATTGCCCAATAACTTAAAAGAAATGCCTTTGAATAAATTCAAATCTGAGATTAATAAATGGCTTCTTGACAAGTGTTATTATAGTGTTAAGGAATATTTTAATTAATTGCAGTATTATTTAATGTATTATATAATTTATTTAATCTTTTGACATATATGTACAATTAAATTTGATTATTTTAAGATATATTTGCACACCGGTACAACTCCTGGTAGAATATTATTGAGACTTACTCTTATACTAAATACCTGTATTACCTAAACCTTTTATTCTGCAAATAAAGATTTTGACTTTGACTTTGACTTTGAAAAATCCAAGGAATGCTCAAAAATACTTACCCCATCCCCATATGCGTATACCTACCCCGCACGGGTGCGCACAGTTACCCGCATCATGGATCAAGTGAGCGCATTCCGATTTTATGTAATTAAATGCTTACAGAAAAAACACCATCAAGTTTGCTATTCTTATTTCTATTTCAATTTAGAGGCTAATATGTGGTTTATCTCAGAGCCGACTTTTATATTCCTAACTTTTTTATTTTATGCGTAGTGAACTAATATTTACCAAAGTGCGCACACTTGCCCCGAATGACTCTACAGTTTTTCACTAACTCCACCGCTAAAGATGTTTTGGTCGTGTGTTAGATGAAATTTGAAATTTTAAGGCTTATTTTTATATATTAGTGCTCATTAAGTTATTATATTTTTTAAATTAATAATATTAAATTGTATTCA
Organism: Parnassius glacialis; assembly: GCA_033319125.1. Classification (NCBI taxonomy): domain Eukaryota; kingdom Metazoa; phylum Arthropoda; class Insecta; order Lepidoptera; family Papilionidae; genus Parnassius; species Parnassius glacialis. The sequence continues at coordinate 4,824,726 of JAVANC010000006.1, forward strand.
TAAAATTTTTAGGTTTGCATATTACGTAAACCGTAGTTCACTTTCAACTGCACATCAGAAATAGGAACCTTTTTTATTAATATAGATTCTAAATAATACTTATTGAAAGTCATTCTTATGTAAGTTTACCACTGGCTTGGAAAATATTCTGTCCTGTGAAGAACCAACAAGAAATCCAGCACGGCATTTTTGTTGAGAAATTAACTGTTTACAGTTAATTATGTTACTCAATAATTAAGTAACAACACAAATAATTTGAAATAGTTTGGTAGCGATCACCAAATCTCAGGGGTTATTATCATCCATAAATTTCTTAATAATAAAATTACACTTTTTATACAATCTTGGTTTAATAAAGAAGTCAGATTTTGTATATTTTCTAAGATTTTGTTGTAAAAGCGTATAAACTCGCAAAGAATGAATTACTGACTCGGTGGAATCGAGTATTTGGTACTAGTAGTACCAAATTGTGTCTGTTCCTAGTATTTACAAAGTGAGTGTCACTTATTTTTAGGGTTCCGTAGCCAAATGGCAAAAAACAGACCCCTTATGGATTCGTCATGTCTGTCTGTCTGCCCGTCCGTATGTCACAGCCACTTTTTTCCGAAACTATAAGAACTATGCTGTTGAAACGTGGTAAGTAGATGTATTCTATGAAACGCATTTAGATTTTCATACAAAAATAGAAAAAAAACAAGGTCTTCAAAAATGATATTGAGGTTTCTAATATCATCTAAACTAAATAGTGTGCGCGAGAGACACTGCCAAAGTGGTAAAATGTGTGCCCCCCCCCCCCCCCCCAATCCGCCCCCTATAACTTCTAAAATAAGAGAATGATAAAACTAAAAAAAATATATGATGTACATTACCATGTACACTTCCACCGAAAATTGGTTTGGACGAGATCTTGTTAGTAGTTTTTTTTAATACGTCATAAATCGTAAATGATGTTACTTGCTGCTACGGAACCCTTCATGGGCGAGTCCGACTCGCACTTGGCCGCTTTTATTAAAACTACTTATATTTTCATGTACTTACATACATTACATTTTCATAAATGTATTGAGAGGCTAAAGTTAATTTCCTTTTTTTTAAGTGATGTGTATGTATATATTCATAATTTATTTATTTATATCAATTATTTTTCTATATGTATATTATTACGTATGCGAATATATTTCATGTTTATATACAATACATGTGTAGGCATTTTAACATTTTTTAACACGTACCAACATTTACTTGTTGCCATAAGGCACATTGGTAACCCTTACATTAAGGTATAGCACAATGAAGATTAAAAAATAAATAAATTCTAGGTTAATGTACATAACATTGAAATCATTAAGTGCTGACATATTTATTACTAACATTTTTATAATGTTCCGGTGTTGCTGCTATCTTCCTTGCCACGAAGTGAATATGAAATAACAAGCGGTACAGCCGAGATGACGTACCCTGCTTTTCAAATATAGTAACAACTTTTTTCTTTGTTCAGACAACAAAAGGCTTCAAGACGGACCAGCACGTAGACAAAGGTGGTAAGGGCTTCAAGAAGGACGAAAACCACCGCAAGGAGTACGAAGAGGCGGCGGGAAAGAAGACCAAGCACCACGACCTCGCCGGCCACAAGGGTAAACACGAAGAAGAAGCTCACGGACACAGGGGATCCAATTTTGAAGAAAAGAAAGGACACAAGAAAGGACATAAAACTAAGGGTAAGTATTATTTTATGATTTCTTATATTTACGCGAACACTACACATTGACTAAAACTACTTTTACGGATTCTATCGCATTTAATTATCTTGTTTTTTTATTGATTCCCGGCGTTTCGGGTACTTTACAGCACCCATGGAATTAGTGGTTTATCAAATCTAATGTAATGGCGAAGGCCGTCTAGGATATAACCACAAACTGCAGACTTCCCGGAACGTTGGTGTTTCACGTCAGCTATGTGTCCATATACATATAAGAGAAGGAGGCTGGGTACTACCACCTGCTTGGGATCCTGTAATTAATAAAATTTAAACTAAACCCTAGCATACCACTGCAAGACTTCAAGACACAGTTAGTTCATTCTGCGTAGATCGGACCAAAATTAATAATTAAAAAAGCTGAACGTACTCCGGATTTACTCTGACATCGGGACGTCAATCACCTCAGTTCCCCGTGACCATGCGTGCTGTAATGTATCCGAAACTTCGGGAATCAATAAAAGTAGGTAGTTTTATTTAATAAGTATTATTTATTATAAACCCTAAATATCTATATAAAACACAAAAAAAATTCTACCTGTGTCCGTTATAGACTTTAAAACCGTCCAACCGATGTCCCCCAATCGGTTTCATTAGAAAGGTAATAATTCGAAGATGGTTAAAACCACTAAAACAATGCATAAGGCGCTAAATAAAAAAGTTAATAAATAATTTCTTTATTTTTTCTTTTTTTTTCCAGTAAATAAACAAAATGTATTTCTTTTTCAGCGTAGTAGCACGCGCCGGGTATCCTCTAGTATTATATAGAATATATATAGCCAACTTTAAAACTTTAAATTAATTCATTGTTTTAGATTTAGATGTTTGAATTGGACTTTTAATTTCTTTACCGTTTAAAGTGGACTGAGGAAATCACAACCTCAATGTCGTCTAAAGAGTTAAATTATAAACATCATACCCTGTTTTGTCACCCTTAGTGGTGGAAAATATTCTCCAACCCTGAAGGTTTACACTTAAATAGGTTAAAAAGGTAAGAATCATCAAAATCAGTTAAACATTGGCGAAGATACATATAAAAAAGTTCTCAGAGGAATTGTTCGGACTAATTCTAGCCGCAAAATTTCACCATCGCATATCGTGACAACACTCGGGATACCATTCATACCATCTAGATGATTCGTGGTCCACCACTGTACCATTTACCAGAAGTTGTCTTATTCGCACAACTTCCTTGTGGAATCGACTACCACCAGCAAATTTCCATGCGAACGACTTCAAGGGACCTTCAAGAAAAGAGCCTACACCTTATTAAAAGGCCGGCAACGCAAGTTGTTCATGGGCGGCGTTAGTCACATATCATCACGTAATCCGTATGATCGTTTGCCCCCTCCAATAAAAAAAGAAAAAAAATAATATACAAATTGTAAACCTCCTCTTTTTCTGAAGTCGTTTAAAAATGCTCCTTTTATGATTTAATAATAATTAATTTGAATACAAATTATGTTAATTTTTAAAAAACAAATATTTCAAATAAAAAAAAACAAATTAGCATGTCTCTACTAAAGACTTAGTATGTGTAATCATATCATCATCAGTCATTTAATAATACGAGTATCTCATGTAACATACTAAAAATCAAATAAATAAATAAAAGATTTCAAATCTATCCATTTGGACAGGTGCAAAGATATGTAAAAGCAATATTAATGACTGGTAGGACAAAGAATGTCAATATACACAAATGAAGCATACTTTGTGTCAATAATAATTAACAAACACCAGCATCTGCTACGTGTAGTGTCATTGGATCGTTTCCATATTTTAAACATAGCTAGACAGGCAGTAGTATGACGTCAGTACAACGCACTTTATGACGTCACATGCGTTTATATTTACACTGAGAATGGCTACCAACAGAAACAAGCAATACACACAATAATAACAACATAACAATAGTCCTCGAGAAAGCGTCGTCCAATTCTTTGCTTTTAATATTTTATTGTGTGTATTTGACTGTCTGGTTGGTCTAATGTCTGTAAGCGCGACTGATGACCATGTGATCCAGATTCGAAACCTGGGTCGGGCATATCAGTTATTGAGTTTTATTATCAAGACATCCTCAGTAACAGCCCAGAGTCACGAAGTAGACAGAGTTCCACCATCATGTCTCGGAAAGCATGTAAGGCCGTTGCTACTGCGGTGGATATTCGGTATTTTCTACCGACTTCAAAAAGGAGACGGTACTCAATTCGACTGTATGTTTTTTTTTTATGTGTATTACTTCATAACTTATTATTGGTTGAACCGATTTCGATGATATTTTTTTTATTTGAAAGCTGGAGCTTCACATGTGGTCCCATGTATATAATATATAATTTGATTAAGTTCTGACCAACAGTTTTTGAGTTATTCTTAATAATTTATATTGAAGTCGGTTGTACAAAATGTTTTATTATTAAGTTATTTTTATCTATTTACTTATTAAATGTATGATTACAAAGACAAATAGTTTTAGTGTAAACATAAACTCATTTGAGTTTTTACGTACACCAATACTGTCGACAATAAGTACACATATACTAATCTACACATTACACTACATTACAGAAATAACATTTAATATTATTACCAACTAAAATCATGTGCATAAAATATTATATATCTATTCTACGAACTAAATGTGGGTACATAAATAAAGAATAGTTGTAGGCGTTGAATGTAAAATCACATAATGTTGAGTGTAAAATCACAAATAACAAATCACATTATTACGTTTCGTGAATAATCGTGACACAGAATGGTTATAGGTAACATATATTTTAAATTTAAAGTTATCCAAGTAAAATAATGTATAGGTAAAGTAAAGCATTACAGTAGAAAAAGTAGGTTGTTTTATGTTATGAGTATTTAGTAAGAGTTTTTGCAATATTTTTTTAGCTTAAATTTTATATTTTTACGTGTAATGACGTCTTTCAAAGACAAAGGTAAAAACCAAGGTTAAAATTCTTTTTCCGTATAAGTTACGAGTATTTTATTTAGGTAATTATAGTTTTTGATTATCAACTCTGCGAGCGCAGTATAATTTTCGTACCTTATACACCTTAAAATTTTTGATAAAGTCATTTTCAGTTATTAATATTAGTTCAACTTTATCTTAAATAGGTATAATTTGCAAAATACAAATAGTTTTCGGTAATCATCTTCAAAGTCTAGAGTGATGGCTTAGGAGTGGGTTTTGACCTTGATCAAAATTTGGTTTTGACGACATTACAAGAAATTAATAAGGATGACAAACTAGCACACAGTCCGCCTGATGGCAAGAAGATGATGTAGCCCATAGACATCTACATCTATTCTCTATTAAGAATCAAAGTGCAGATGTGAACCCTTGTTTCACCCTTTAAGACTCATATGGAATGCCTCTTTTCCAATAAAAAAATCTCCGATTCTCTTCACTCACCATACGAAACACAACAGCATTAAGCTACCGTTTCACATGCAAATGGATCCAGACTGAATTTTGGTCACGGCCAGTCTCAATGGAGACTATCCACCTGCGCATGACAGGATTATAGTGCCCAAGTAACACACGCACTCACTATTTCCTCACTCTCATAGTTCCATGGGACGGTAATCCGACACAACAACACAAACACTCACGCCTGTCACCCAGAGAGGTAGGCAGAGACTACGGACTTCCATTTGGCGCGATCCTGACACACCTCTCTCGCCTCCTTTACATCCATATATCTACGCAATCACGCTCGTCAGTTAAGGGTACTCCCATCTTTATCTGGCCCATTTTCAATGTATCGCCGATTTGGTCGATAAATCTCCATCTAGGGCGTCCCTTCCTGACTCTGCCGTTCTCTTCTGAAACATAAATTTGCTTTGTCACTCTTTCCTCGTTCATTCTCCGACACGACCAGGAAAAATCAGGCGCAAGAATTTAATTGCTGTCCGAGGCGGGTGAAACACGGCCAACTTCCTGAATCAAAGCTGCTACTGAGAATATATTGAAATAAAATATCCAATAACTGATCTACCAGACCCAGAAGTCGAACCTGGGACCACATGATCAGAAGTCGTCACCATTAGACTAACAAATCAGGTCTAGAAAATTACCTAATGCGAAGAACAAAACTGCAATGTTCTGCGATAAAGTCGGAACAAAACAGAAAACTAGTGCTAGGTGGAAAATGCTAATGACTACACACCGCTTGGGTAAAATTTGCTTAAAACAACTCAAATTACCGAAACTACTTCTATTCTAATATCAAGATATTATTATTATTAACTATGAAATTATCTGGGGGCACGGCAGTGCCCTCGCCAAGTCGAGCAAAAAAGCGGCACGGCCGTACCATCCTTTTCTCGAAGAAATTCAGGCCATTTTCGACCCCCTATAACTTCGTTGTGCATAAAACTAAAAGCTTGAATGAAAAATAAACAATCTAATTGAATATAATATGTATTACTTGTGAGATGTATTGTGTTTTCATACGATGGCCAAGTCAATCTATGTATTTAAAACATAAAAGATTTTTAATATTGATATGGTTACTATAAGATGTTGTTAGGTTAGCTAATTACGTAATAACTTGAGATAGAAGGACCCTTAAGTAGGGACTGAATAAATTAACCGATTTGGTATTACATGGATCTCACAACTTTTTACGGTAGAAGAACTGAGCTGCGAGACTTGGTTTTTTTACAAGTTATGTTTTTGATGGCATATAAATTAACCATTTTGTTTACTTTTCTTAAAATTGCAATTCGCAAAAATACTTCTTCATACGTATGCGACAAAAAAACCCAACTTGTACCAATCACTTAAAATGTTTTGAACGTTTATTAAAAAAATGCTACCCGAATTCACCTAACACAAGTACTGACTTACCGAAATGTGTAGAAAACATCAAGTTGCTTGTGAAATCTGCCATCGTGCAAATACAGCGTAACGTATATCCAACTTAATTAATAAGTTGAAGTTTTTCTCTATTAATTAATTTCTTTAAAATTTTCTCACAGTACAAACTAATCTGGGCAACATAATTGAAAATTTTACAGTCGTTACATTTTTTTATCTTTATTTTCAAACTCATTTACCTTTATAATTAGTTAAGTAGTACTTATGTCAGTCTCCCATCGATATTTAATGCATATTAATCTTGATAATCGAATGTTTCGACATATAGATCAACTAAGCAGTTAACATTGTAACTTTCATCATTATCATCATTACAGGTCTCCACAAATCCACTGCCGAACATAGTCCTCCCACAAGGAATACCAAAACTCACGATTCTGAACTATCTGCATCCGTCGACTTCCTGTATCTCTTACCGGGTCGTCATTACATCTTAGTGGTGGGGGGGGGGGGCTGGCTATCTTTCATATCGGCTGTCGGTTCTGCGATATATATGGCTGGCTCATTGCCACTGTAGCTCATTGATCGATTCTTCTACCATACTCTGGTTCTGCTGCGGATACCCATGCAGTCTATCACGCAGAGAATTCCAAGCATAGCCCTCTCCATAGTTCGCTGATTGATTTTGGAACTCTTTATATAGCCAACAGTGGAGAAACACGTTTCATATCGATTTGCCATTAATTTATTTTCAATTTTCGATGTATACGTGACGAGAAGATGTTTCGTAATCTGCCGAACGCTGCCCAGCCGGGTTGGATTTTTTTCTTACAATATCGAGCGTAGAGATCCTAACAGTTACCGTTACAGCATACTAAAGTCCACTACTGAACATAGGACTCTCCATAGATTGCCTCATAGGGGATATTTGCCAGGCGGTTGTTGTTAGGAGCTGCTTCTAACAACGACCTCCGAATCTATTTTCTCTAACGAAATTATTTATCTAATGACTTCAAAAAGGAGTCTGTACTCAATTCGACTTTTTTTTATAGGATAAGGGTGACAAACGAGCACACAGTCCACCTGATGGTAAGTGGTTGCTGCGGCCCATAGATATCTACATCTATCCTCAATTACAAGTCGAAATGTAAATGCGTTGTCACCCGTGAGGACTAAGATGGAATGCCTCATTTCCAGTAAAAAGGGCCTCCGGCCACCTGCACTCACCAAGCGAAACGCAGAGGTAAACCTCTACTTCACGCTGGTTTTCTGTGAGGTCGTGGTACCACCCCGGTTCGAGCCGGCCCATCCGTGAGACAGCAAAAGCTGCCGCGTGGCTCTACCACTGTTAGACTGTATGTTTTTTTGTGTGTTACTTCATAACTTTTTACTGGGTGTACCGATTTCGATGATTCTTTTTTTATTTGAAAGTGGTCTCATATAAAATTGATCAAGGTCTGACCTAACCTAACTTATTGAGTTATTCTTAATAATTTATATTGCAGTCGGTTGTACAAAATGTTTAATTTTAAATTATGTTACTTTTACTTTTAAACTATTTTAAAATCAATATGAACTTATACCATGCAATACGAAATTATTACAAAAATTTAATAATGAATTGTTTTTTGTTTTGACTGCTTCGTTCGTCAATTGATCGTTAACGTGGATGCTGATTTTGTGATCACAGGTTCAAGTCCCGGGTCGGGCCAAAATCAGTTAATGGGTTTCTTTGTCTAAAATTTTTCAATAAGAGACAGGAGTCAGGAAGTTTTGCGGATTTTCAATCCCTAGATCACGAAAACACGTATAGCCGTTGATCCTACGCTTGATTTCTCTCCGGTCGTGTCGGATGGCCATCCCATCGGGATATGGAAATCCTGTCCTGCGCAGATGGCTATTCTCCTATCTCTATTAAGACAGATCGCCGTGCCGAGAATTCGTTCTAGAGAACATTATACGTGGCAGTTTAAGTTTTTATACGTGGTAGAGCTATGCTGCAGCTATATTAGTAGTATAGTTGTACCACGAATGGGTCGGCTCGACCGGGGAAGGTCTCACAGAATACCAGCGTAAAATAGAAGCTCAACACTGCTGTGTTTCGTATGGTGAGTGTAGAAAACTGGAGACCCTTTCTACTGGAAAAGAGGCATTCCATCTTAGTCCTCACGGGAGACAATGCAACTGCATTTTGATTCGCAAACGAAGATAAATGTAGATGTCTATGGGCCATAGCAACCACTTACCATCAGGTGGACTGTGTGCTCGTTTGTCATCCTTATTCTACAAAAAAAAATCTTATTTAATACTTTATATCTCAGTCTATTGCTTTTATTTCTATTAAGCGAGAAGACTCACCGACGCACAGACCAACGGACGCGCGCCAGTCTCAACAGAGACTAACCATCTGCGCAGGACAGGATTATAGTGCATCAATATAACCTGGGATAGATCAGGCGCAGAAGCAACGTATTTACGTGCTTTCTTACGAGGTAGAGCCATGCTGCAGCTATATTAGTGGTATAACTAGCACGAATGGGTCGGCTCGACCGGGGAAGGACCACGGTCTCACAGAATACATGCGTAAAATAGCAGCTTAACGCTGCTGTGTTTCGTATGGTGAGTGTAGATAACCGGAGACCCCTTTTACTGGAAAAGAGGCATTCCATCTTAGTCCTGACGGGTGACAACTTATCTGCATTTTCATTCGTTATTGCGGCTAGATGTAGATGTCTATGGGTCACAGCAACCACTTACCATCAGGTGGACTGTGTGCTCGTTTGTCACCCTATCCTATAAAACAATATTATTATTATTATCCAATGAACAGGTGATTACCATTTTCACGAGTCGTGTGATTACAAATTAGGTACGCGGCCATTATACGGGAAAATATAACTGCGGTCAAGTGAAAGCGGAGCATTTGTTACGTAAAATTATTTTTGTTCGCATTTCATTGACGACTTGACCTCGGCGATAATGCGATAAATTGACGACATTCGACGCAGTATTCATCTATTTTTACTAAAGTACAAATTACGTAGGACCGCGGTAGTCATTTAATGTTATTAATATTTTATATTAATGACAAACGACCTCACAGTACACCTACATACAGATAGTATGTGGATGCTTTGGCCTATAAACGTCTATGACCCGATAATCAAGATAGTTGTTTTGTCACCCCCTGTGGATTGAGATAGAATGCAACGTTACCAGTAAATAGGTACCACTGGATGATATAACATGATACAACATTATATATTTATGGAAGTGGCATACCTAACATAATATTTTTCTCGTTTAATCGCATCTTACAAAGACAAATGTGATTTGACATTTAAGATTACTCTGTTTCCAAATACGCGTACAATAAGAAAAAAATAAAATAAAAATTCGTAACTTCAAAAATATTAACTTTATCGTAAAAAGTCGTAGAACCTTTTTATTTATACTTTATTAAAAAGTATAAAAATATCTTTTATATTTTATTTCTCTTCTTTGTATATTTTTCGACTGCCTCGTTGGTCTAGTGGTTGTAGTAGTGCGACTGCTGATCATGAGGTCCCGGGATCGAATCCCGGGTCGGGCCAAAAAATCAGTTATTGAGTTTTTCCATCAAGAAATTCTCAGTAGCTGCCCGGAGTCGGGAAATTGGCGGTGTTTCACCCCCGTGCCTCGGAAAGCACGTAAAGCCGTTGGTCCTGCGCCTGATATCTCTCCGGTCGTGTCGGTTTACCGTCCCATCGGGCCATGAGAGTGAGGGAATAGAGAGTGCACCTGTGCTTGCGCATACACTTGGGCACTATAATCCTGTCCTGCGCCGATGGCTAGTCTTCGTTGAGACTGGCCGCCGTGGCCGAAATTCGGTCTGGAGGACATTATTATTATATTTTTAACGAGTCATAAGTATCCGATTTTGGGATTTTTCAAACATTTAAAAATTCATAACTCCGAAAATATTAACTTTATCTTAATTAGACATAGAACCTTTTTTATTTGTATTCTATCAAAGAATGTTAAAAGGTCTTTTATATTTAAATTTTTTTTTATGTATTTTAATGGTTCAAAAGTATCCGAATTTGGGCTTTTTCAATTCTTTAAAATTAATAACTGCGAAAATATTAAATTTATCTTAAAAAGCCATAGAACCTTTTTTATTTGTATTCTATCAAAGAATGTAAAAATGTCACGTATGTTTTATTATTTTTCTTCACATATTTTAATGAGTCAACAGTATCCGAATTCAAACCTTTAAACTTCATAACTCGGAAAATATTAACTTTATCGTAAAAAAAAAGATCTTTTTTATTCGTATTTCAACAAAAAGTATAAATGAAATCCCATTTGAAAATAACAATTCCTTGCAATTGAAAAGAAAATCTCTTTAAACAATATGGCACTGAGTTGCCCCATGGCAAAGAGATTTAAAATATATCTACTATTACTTAAATGTCTTTGCCCCATGGCAACATGCATTTATATCATCAGTAAGGCAATTTGAAGAGAAAAGCATAAAAAAATTCACTTGAAATAGTTTTCGGTACTTAAAATAAAAATGCACGCAGCACTGGGGCATTAGAATAGAATAGAATAGAATAATTTTTTATTCAATATTGATTATTACATAATTCTTATTGAAAGTAATTTTTTTATTTACCAATTTATTTATTTATTTACAAATACATTGTTTTGTGTATAGATGTTACGGCTAAAAGCCGAAGTGCGGCAATACCTACTTCTAGCCGGCTAGAACTAGGTGCGGCCAGCAGTAGTTGGTTAAATTTAGGTGCACTGTTAAATTTGTAAAAATATGGAAAAACTTATCAAGTAATAGAAACAGAAACAGAAACTTTTTTATTCAATGTAGATTATAATTAATACTTATTGAAAGTCACTCATTTGTTTAATCACCACTGGTTCGAAAAAAATCTCTATCCTGGAAAGAACCAGCAAGAAACCCATCGGGACTTTTTTTTAAATAACAGCTTAGAATCATGTATGTCACACAAATTAACAACACAACAAATTAGAAATAGCTTGGTATCGATCACCTCATTTCCAGGGGTTATTATCATCCACAAATTCTTTAATATTATACTAACCCTTTTTATACCAACTTAGTTTAATAAAGTTTTTAAGCTTTGAGCTGGTCAAATTTTGTATATTTTCTGGAATTTTGTTGTAAAAGCGTATACATCGCCCCAAGAATGAATTACTGACTGTATGGAGTCGAGTAACTGGTACTACTAGCTTGTGTCTGTTCCTAGTATTTACAGAATATCACTTATTTTTGTAAAACTACTTTTATTTTTGTGTACGTACATTAAATATTCATAAATGTATTGAGAGGCTAAAGTTAATAGATTAATTTCCTTATGTTTTTGTTGCAGCGACTTTTTAAGCTTGAAATCATAAATTGCTCTTATGGCCCTCTTCTGTAAAACAAATATAATTTCAGTGTCAGCTGCGTGTCCCCATAGCAAAATACCATACGACATTATGCTATGGAAATAGCTAAAGTAAACTAGTCTAGCTGTTTCAACACTGGTAAGAATTCTAATCTTTTTTACAGCATATGCTGCAGAACTAAGTATGCTTGCTAGTTTTTGTATTTGGGGGCTCCATTGAAGCTTCGCGTCTAGTGTGATTCCAAGGAAAATGGTGGTATCTACAAGACTCAGTTTCTCCCCATTAAAAATTACATTAGTATTTAATTGTTTGACATTTGGAGTCATGAATTTCATACATTTCGTTTTAGTGTCATTTAAATGCAAATTATCAACATTAAACCAATTTACTAATTTCTTTTATATCTAAGATATAGCATTATTTAATTCATTATATTTTAGTAATGGTCGACTTAATTTGAAAATTAAAGAAGTGTCATCTCCAAATAATACTATATCATGGTTATCCCTTACTATGTAAGGTAAGTCATTAATACAAGAAACAGGAAGGGGTCGAGAATTGAGCCTTGAGGCACGCCCATTTGTACCATCGATCCGGAAGAACTCATACTGTTAATGACAACTTTTTGCGTTCTCTTACTTAAAAATAAAATAATGAATATAAGAGCATCACTTCTTATACCGTAGTGTTGAAGTTTCCTGATTAATGTTTCATGGTGAACACAATCGAAGGCCTTAGATAGGTCACAAAATATACCCAAAACATCATGTGAATTCTCTCATACATTAATGATATATTTAATCAGTTCAACACCGGCATCAGTTGTCGAGCAATCCCTTGTGAAACCAAATTGATTTTTAAGAAGTAAATTATTTATATTAAAGAAATTTAACATTTGATCAAGAATATTTTTATTTCAAAAATCTTACTAAGTGTTGGTAGTACCGAAATAGATCTTAAATTGGCGGGGTCTAATGTACTACCAGATTTAAATAAAGGTATTACTTTACTATGCTTCATTAAATCAGAAAACACACCAGATTCGATACTAGTATTAAAAATAATAGCTAAATGAGGCGCAATTGTATCTATTATAGACACTATAACTTTAACGGAAATCCCCCACAGATCCGCAGTTTTCTTAACATAAATAGTTTTAAAATATTTTACAATATCTTTTGATGATACTTTATGAAATGTAAAATTCTTTGTACACGCATTTATATTTTGGTTAAGTAATGATTCGGCGACCGCAGGAGAAGAATTCAGTGACTTAGTGGTTAATATCGGAATATCAGTAAAATATTTCTCAAAAACCATTGCAACGTCCTGATCTGATTCGGTTAATTTGTAATTAACACTTAACTGGTAGTTTGAATTGCGAGAGTCGATCTTACCAGTTTCGCTATTAATTATACTCCATGTCATTTTAATTTTATTAGAAGCCGTCTTAATTTTGTTGCTAAAATGCTAATACTTGACTGTGGAGCACATTCTTTTAAATATTTTTGAATATTTTTTTACATATTCCGTTAATTCGACGCTATGATTATATCACCTTTCATGGTAAATATCATATAACATATTATGTCTGCTCTTATGGACTCCTACTGTCGCCCATTCATTGAATGACTTCCGACTGTTCAAGGAGAAGTAAAAGTATTATTAAATTCATTGCAAATAAGCTTAAATAATGTTTCATACAAAAAATTAGGATCATTTTGGTATGAAAGTGATGAAAGCTTTTCACTATGTTACTTCTAAATTTCTCCAAGCGACGTGCCTTTACTGGAACAAACACAATTTTCTCATTATTTGCTTTTTGTGAACACAAGGTGACGATACTACTTGTCCACAGTGATCAGAACTTAATTTTTGAATTATACATTTGCAATGCGACGGCTTCACATTTGTAAAAATGTTATCTATAAATATGGCACTAAATTGACCAATACGCGTTGGCTCTAAAAATAAATTAAAAAGACCATATGATTTAACCAATGATCTAAATTTAATATTTAATATTGATGGTGGAAGCTTCTAGGAGATTGATATTAAAGACTCAACATATTACAACAGATTTATTCTGTTTATTAATAATATCAGCGATAGTAGCTTAAGGTGTAGTTAAGGTGGCCATTTGTCTAATTTATAACTTATATATTATACGTCAACCGCAATCGACTACACCTTGTATTATCCGACTAAAACTAGGTGTAATTGCACTTCGGCTATTAGCCGTAACATATATATAAACTAATAACCGAAAAACTTCGCCTTTTCAATGATGACGTAACAAATAAGTCCACCTTACTTATAATTAGCTGCAACTGGTGAGCGTAAGATTATTAGCCCTTACTATCAGTTTTATAACTTTCGGTCTGCCAATGAACTAAAATATTCTGCCTACTAACATCGGAAACAAAAAAATACTTGCTTGTAATGAATTTGAAAATGAATGCTTATTTTCAATAAAAAATATTAAATACTTTAAATATGATACAACATTACATATTTATGGAAGTGACATAACATAATATTTTTTCTCGTTTAATCGCATCTTACAAAGGCAAATGTTATGCGACCTTTAAGGTTATTCTATTGTTTCCAAATACGCGTACAATAAGAAAAAAATGAATTTGTTAATGATTATCGCTGTTGTTATTCTTTTGAATAATACTATGAAAAAACAGTATGCGTCAATATAAAGGACATTGTACAAGGCTGTCGTCTGCGGATGAAACATAATATGGTGAATAAAAATTATCGTGTGGTTCACTATATTTTCTGAGGTGCATGCAAAATTGATTTTAACCCTAACGCGGATTCGAACCCAGTACCGCAAGATCATAAATTGCGTTTACGATCACAGCACCAAAAAATCAGACTGTTTATTTTTTTATAGAAATAGGGTGCACGCACCCCACCCGATGAGAAATGGTTGCTGAGGCCCATAGACATCTACATCTAACCTCGTTTGCGAATCAAAATGCAGATGCGTTGTCAGCCTTGAGGACTAAGATGGAGTGCCTCTTTTTCAGTAAAAAGGGTCTCCGTTTCTCTACACTCACCATACGAAACACAGCAGCATTAAGCTGCTATTTTACCCTGGTATCCTGTGAAAGCGTGGTCCTTCCCCGGTCGAGCCGACCCATTAGTGCTACAACTGTACTATAAATATAGCTGCAGCTCTACCCATATCAAAATAGTTTTAATACACAATACACATTGCACATAGACTAATATTCAGACCCGCAAGAATTATTTTCGACCATTTGGCACGGCAACGCCGCAGCTATGTGCTTAGCCACTGCACTACAGATTGTTGTATAGTTTAAGGTACTTAAATCTCATTACCTTTGCATCCTTAATAGGATACCACAACAAGTACCACAAGGACGAGTTTCACAAGGAGCACAAATTCTACGACGACTACCACAAGAGTGGTGAGCACCACCGATACGGCAAATTCAACGCCAAGCACGCCAGCAACGAGAGCGGCAAGAAGAAGGCGCACCACATTAACGCAGGACACGATTTTGTAGAACGTGGAAAGAAGGGATACAGGTTAGTTAATTTACGTTAGACTTACTAAAAACGTAAAGTACCAGGCTTCACACGTCTCGTTGTTTTCTTTTTGTACATTTGTCTTCAATTAAGAATCAAAATGTAGAGCCGTTGTCACACCTGAGGACTGAGATGGAATGCCCCATTTCCGGTAAAAGGGGTCTCCGGTTCTCTACACTCACTTTACGAAACATAGCAGCATTAAGCTGCTATTTTACGCTGGTATTCTGTGAGAGCGTGGCCTTTCCTCGGTCAAGCCGACTCCTACGTGTTTCAACCATAACATAGCTGCATTAGTACTCTACCACGTGCTTCCTCTTATTTATGAAAGCATGAATATTTCGTGGCGAGTACCGTTACAAGTGAATTGAAGTAAAGTTCACTTTCCCTTCAAATATTTTAACTCCTCAGACGTGCGTGAACGTTTTCTCGTGATGTTTTACGTCGCTGTTTTCCATCACATGGTCAATCAGAAAAGTATATGATATTTTTTTGAGAAGTTTTGAGTTTTTCAGAGCTAAATTCCTAAATGTACTGTATTTGAAAGGGATTTGAAATGGATTTGAAAAGGACGAAGAGAGAACGAAGTGTGAAATATGGGTAAATCAGGAATGTCTAGAACAGGTAAATGAAATTGTATA
>JAVANC010000006.1:4841032-5059461 GCA_033319125.1 Parnassius glacialis
GTCTTAATTTTGTTTCACCCAACAGTATTATATGTATGTCCTGCTGTTGGGCGATAGTGCGGAGTTCATGTAGCTTCTGCTGGATTCCGTCCGGGTTCCAGTATAGGAGGCGCAGGTTATCCGGATTACACGACACCACTGTAGTGCCGAGCCAGTAGCTGCGCCAAAGCCTTCATAATGGCTGTTATTGGGTCAGTCCCGGTTCTTATGTCCGCCAGGACTTGGCTGCCCACTTCTATTGCAATGCCAACCAATCTCTGGATGGCATCTGTCGTATCTGGGGCAGCTGTTGGTGGGTTTGCTATTGCTGGTATTGTCCTCGGGTGTGGTGTCGGTACTTCTGCTCTCCTTTGGGTAGAGCGTGCTCTTTCTCTATATGTAGAGCGGGCTCTATTTTCTGATAGAGCCCTTCCTGGCGCTCTACCCGTGCTGGTCGTCTGCTTGGTAACCTGCGCCTGGGCCATCGCTACCGCTGGGGTAGGGGTAGAGGTTGCTGCCGCAGCCTGAGGAGGTTGATCCTTCTTTCTCTTGCTGCGCACCCGCTTCCTCTTCTTTTGTGGTAGCCTCTCTGTTGCGTTGTTTGCGGGTGGCTGCAGAGTCGCCCCTGTAGTTGCTCTACTTGGAGCGACAGCTTCTGGTGCTTCTACCTGGTGCTGTGCGGGGGGTGGGGGGGGGGCGGTTGTCTCCCCTTCCCTCTAACTGTTGCCCACCCGTCTTCCTGTATTTCTACGTTTCGGGGGCGACTCTGTGGGACCCCTCTGGGGGCTTCCGGTTGTAGCCCCGGTAGGGTGATCCCTTGCTTTCTTGCGATCCTCCTCAGGACCGGGCAGCGGCGATCATTCGCTGTGTGGTTTTGACCACAATTTGCGCATCTAGGCTCTTCGTCTCTACCCCTTGGGCATTGACTAGCTATGTGGTTCTCTCCGCAGCGGACACACTTCACTGGCCTGAAGCAGTTCGCTGATGCATGTCCGAAAGCCTGGCAGCGGTGGCACTGTGCTGGGCCTACTCTTCTCTGCCAGGCTTCTATGGTAACTCCCTTCATGTAGAGCAGCTCGTTAATTTCATAGAGCTCCTTCAACTGCTCCAGGCTCAGGTGGTCCAACTGGGCGAAGTAGAGGCATCCAGGTCTGCCTCTACGAGGAGAGATTTCCTTCACGTACTTAAGAGGAAATCCCTTTGCCCTGATGGCCTCTCCTATCTGGGATGCGTCCGTGCCCACTGGTAGCCCCCGGATGCCCACTTTGGTGGGCTTCTCCTCCTCTGGGGTGTAACAGTACCACGACATTGATGGTAGCTTCTCTGAAATTTTTATTAGATATTTTTGAATTGTCCGGAACTCTTCCGGACTCTGGGGGGTGAACCTTACACCTTTCCCGAACGGACGAGCATTCGGCGGATGTCCCAACATCTTGTTAAGCTCCTCGAAATGCTTCGTCCAGTCCGGGAGGCACTCGGCTACTATGGGTGGGTAGCGTGCCTTTTCTTGTTCCTTTTCCGGTTTTGTTCCGGCTTCTGGTGATTTCGGCCGTGGTACTGCCGGGGCAGCTACCAGTTGAGCATAACTTGTGGAAGGCCTCTGGCCGTCATCTGTTGGTTGGCCAGAGGGGTTGGTGGTAGGCGCGGGGGGGGGGGGGTACCTCCGGCAAATGGGGCTAACGTCGCGTAGGTCGTCGATTTTGTTGACCCCCATCCGTACGATTCCTCTCCTCCATCTTCGAAGTCGGCCGTGTAGCCGACACTCCTGCGATCCGGCGAGAGGGGGGGGGGGGGGTAGGTTTCCGTGGACTTGGCGACTTCGGTGGTGATCTCAGTGTTTTGGGTGGTATTCTTGGTAGGTTGGGCTCTTCCTCCTCCGCTGATGATGTTGCTGAAGAGTCCGAGTGGCTATATGCTCCTACACACTGCCGCTTCTCGTGTAGTGAGTCTTCCGTTTCCGGGGGGGTATGACGCCTGGCCGCTTTCTTCGCCCGCTGAGGTAAGGGCGACGGTTCCTTCCCACTCGCACGCTCAGATGCGGTGGGAGTGAGCGCGACGCTCGACGCGGGTCCTTGGGGCGACGTTGGCTTCTTCTTTGGAATCTGGCTAAATGATGCCACTACCGTTGACCGCTCCGGATATTGTAGATTCCTTACAAATAAAGGCCGATCCAATATACCCGGGCGATCCGGGGGTTTCCTAACGCGGGGGGGTGGGGGGGGGGTTCCCCCTTCCCCTTGTCCGACATGTTACTACTGTTTTAGTTATATCCCTAATTGGCTGATGCTGATACCGTGTCTTGTCTAATCCCTACCTAGCAGGCTGGCAACTAACGAAGCGCGCCGCGGGGTACGGGAGGGAGCGAAGTTGGGTGACCGCAACACTATTAGGCGCACTGCCTACCCCTTTCACCACGAAAGGGTTGAGAGAAGTGCTTAGATAGCACTCGCGCACGCGACTGACACACAAGGGCACGGAACGCGCTTGAGTGCCAAGAATCTGCCTAAGGGCCGGTGACCTCGACGCCTCGCGGAGTATGTGGACTCGACGCTTAGCGGAGTATGTCGTACCGGCAGTTATTTGGGACCACTGTATAATCCTCAAATAATTTCACTTAGGAGACCCTTGGTGGTGCAACAATATATAAATATAATTAACAGAATCAGGCGTTACTTTGCAGAAATCCATTATATAAAAGCTTTTAGAAAAATTTACTTCGCAAATATCCGCGTTATAAAATAAAATGATGTGTCTTACCTAGTATAAAGAGCACCTCCCGCCTTCCCTCAATTGCGTGCACTATCCCCGTCACCACTAATCCAAGCACCACTACTCCCAACACCACTACACTAGGCAAGACACACCACTGACGACAACACGACACGTGTTTCGCCTCTACACGAGGCATCCTCAGGTGATATAGACTCTACGGTGGCTAACCTCTTTGATAAACGTCGTCTACATCCCGGGGAAACAAATTACCTCCTTAATTTACCTCTCTCTGTATGAAACAAAACTATTTCCGGTTTAATAACTTGTTTGAGAGAGCCTTGCAATATGGTCGTTTGTCACCTTCACGGTGATCGGCGATAGGTTGCGTGGTTGGAGGGTAGGCGGGCGTTGCGCGGCAGTTTGTTTTAATTTTACAAACGGCTGCGTAATTCCGGTGATTGGTCGCATGTTTTATCGCATGATGCGGTCGCTCGCTCCTTAAGAAGAGAGCGGTTGCGTCATCGGTCTGTATAAAAGGCAGTTGTTTTGGCTCGCCGCTCACTTAGCGGTTAGCCACCGTAGAGTCTATATCACCTGAGGATGCCTCGTGTCGAGGCGAAACACGTGTCGTATTGTCGTCAGTGGTGTGTCTTGCCCAGTGTAGTGGTGTTGGGAGTAGTGGTGCTGGGATTAGTGGTGACGGGCATAGTGCACGTAATTCAGGGAGGGCGGGTGGTGCTCTTCATACTAGGTAAGACTTTTATTTTATTAAGATTTTATTTTATAACGCGGATATTTGCGAAGTAAATTTTTCTAAAAGCTTTTATATAATGAATTTCCGCAAAGTAACGCCCGATAATGTTAATTATATTAAAATTTTGCTAAATGCTTTTAAATAAATAAATATGTTCTTTTTCTTCTTCTTCCCCTCATCAAAGTTTATAAAGAGAAAAAGTAGTTAGCTGATTAATTACTAAATATAGTTAGCTGGCCAGACACACGTTCTGCTCTTTCCGACTACCCCATGTCCTATTAAAAATTCTGTGTGAATAAAAGTGAATTTATTAACAGCCGTATCAAGTCAGTCTTTATTACACTAATATATTTACGCTTACTTATAAATTTTAATGATAATATTCAAATCCCTAATATAGTAGAATATTATATTATATATAGTATTTCGCAAACCTAGGTACAAAACCAAGGTTTTTTCCTATTTTTATGCTAGACGAATCATAAGATAAAAATATGATTTAGAAATTGAATTAACATTGAGTGGATTTGAATAACTCCAATGCAAAAGTTTTTTTAAACCTAAACATTAACTTATATCTGTTAACACAAAGCTTTTCAAAAAATTATTGAAACGAAAAACTTATTTTTAACTTACGTCGAATTGCTGAAATACGCTATTATTCATCTTCGTAACTTCTTCGAATTTACAGTTCTGTGAAAGCAAGCGAATTTAAATTCGAGTGATATATTATGTGACTCGGATTTCTTTAGTAACATTTTGCAATATACTTGAGCAAAACTGAATGTAGCTTCGTTGCAATTTTCACGTTACTGAGTGTAAGGTGTCCCCCCTACTAGATGGAGTGACGGTAAGACACGCAGGAAGTCGATGGACGCAGGTGGGTCACGACCGTGTTTTGTGGCATTTCTTGGGGGTGGCCTATGTTCAGCAGTGGACTTGTGAAGGGCTGTAATGATGATGATGATGATGATGATGAGTGTAAAGTAGTAAATAAGAGCCTACCGTCTGAGCATGCAGGGGTCACCCCTTTTCGTCCCATGTGTGTCATAAGTGGTGACCTTCGGCATTTTTTGAGGTATAAGTGTGAAAAACGAGCTCCCAGCCCACCTGACGATAAGTGGGTGATGTAGCCTATTAACATCTACATCTGTCCCTAGTTAGGAATCAAAATGCAAATACGCTGTCACCCCTAAGGAACAAGATGAAATGCCTCATCTTTTGTCAAAAGGGTCACTGGTTATTTACACTCACTATACAAAAAATAGCAGCGTAGCATGTTCATAGCTGCTCCTCTGTGAGAGCGTGTTCATTCGTTGGTCAAATGGAGCCTTTCGTGCTACAATCATAACATAGCTGCAGCGTGGCTTTACTACACTACAGTTGCTGCTGTAATATGTGTAGAAAATAAAGAACACTGGAGATACATCTCACTAGTGACGTGGCATTATATGTTAGTCCTCAAGGAAGACAGCGCATCTGAATTTCGGGTAAAATTATAAAATTATAAAAATGTTCAACTTACCATGACTATGACAGCTCCGTGGCACAGCAGCAATGAGTTTCTGCGCTGTAGGCCACGGGTTCGAATTCAGCACGGAACAAGTATTTGTATGGCCTACAAATAATTGTTCCGGGTCTGGATGTTTGTCCTCAAGTAATTTATGTTTGTAAACTGCCTCCACGATACAGGAGAAGTTCCTAGTGTGAGTGAGGGTAACGTTTAAAAAAAAAGAAAAAAGTAAATAAAAAAAAACTATTACTGTGTGCTTGTCACTCTTCTTTCAGTAAAATTTTGAAAGACGTGTATATTTAAAGTTGAAGTACGTAAGTTCTTTAACTTTAAAGGATTATCTTCCTTGCATATATTTATAAATGTTGAATAAAATCAGCTTACAACCGACTTCAAAAAAGAAGAAGGTTTTCAATTCGGATGTTTATATATATTTGCCAGCAAAACAATCCCGATTGCTGCTATCGCGTGTGAAAACATTGTATACGCAATCACACAACATAACATCATGTCTTTACTCTCTAAAGGAGTGATGTGAAGAGCAGATGTGTCCAATATACCACGTTACACCCTAATTTCTGTCAAAGTTGTCTCGTATTAAGTCGGCTGTACACAATTTTTTAATTTAACCACTTGTTACAGATTTTATCAACATTTTTTATACGTATTTCAATCCGTAAAAACTAGTTTCATTCAATGTATAATATTCACGCAAAGCTTATCTGCTGTGCCTATTATATTCTAACGACTTTCGTGACATAAAAGGTGAAGTAAGTTTAAAACCTGACATAATTAGACAGCTTTACGGCGCTCGTGGCAATTTAAATAGAGTTATGAGCTGAAATTGGATTAAGTTGCATGTTATTATTGGATACACCGCACCAGGTGACGAATATTTGATAAACGGTTAAATGGCTTAACAAATGATATGTTGCAAGTGATATAAGTAGAAAGTAAGTTAAAGTTAGTTAGCCTATATATGACCTACTGCTGGGCACAGGCCTCCTCTCATTTCAGAGAGGGTTTTAGTGCCGGCGGGTATCGAATCTGATACACACTGGTTGTACAAGTTTGTTTTCAAGTTTTATTTATTTATTTAAACTTTAATGCACAAAGTTGTACGCCATATGACTTAATGCCATAGCGCATTTTCTCTCAGTGAACCATTAGGCTAAGCATAGATATACAAACAAGAGGTGTTGCAGCAGTAATCAAAATAGAAAGGGCTAAAAAAATAAAAATGTGAAGTACCGACGTTCCGGGAAGTCTGCAGTTTGTGATCATATCCTAGATGATCTCCGCCATTAAATTAGATTTGATAAACTCCAAATTCTCGCAAAAGAACATCGATTCTTGCCAAGAATGATACGTGAGGTTATTGAAATTAAGAAACATCCTAATTTCAATAGATAGGGAGGCTGGGACTACAACCAGCTTGGGATCCTGTAATTTATAAAATTAAAACTAAACACAAGCATACCACTGCAAGCCATGGTTGCTGGAAAGCAACTGGAACATCGGCAATATAAAATAAGTTAATTAAACGCGATAAAATCCGTAAAAGTAGTTTTAATCAATGTGTAGTGTTCGCGTAAATATAAGAAAACATTATATCTATAGTTTCGCTCGCGACATTGTAAGAAACAGCTGATTTGTGTTTATGTTTAAAAAGTTTTTATTTCTACCCCCATATTAAAATTATAATAAAAACAACGTAAAAATGACTAACTGTAACCACTGTAACAAATCTATAGCCAAGAAATCTGCTATTCTTGAGTACAATAAATTCTCAACAACTGTGCATGCTAAACAGGCCTGCACCGGCCTAACATCTAACCAATTAGCGGCACTGCGCAACACTGAAAATCTGGAATGGACCTGCAAAGATTGTCGCCGAGAATCTCCAAGACACAAGTCATTTGCCATACTAGAAGAAGAGAAAGAGGAAGACTAAGAGAAACTAGTAATGACACAGGGTAATGACAGCGGAATCAGTGCGATAAAAAGTTAATACATGACATATTATTCGAGCTTAAAAAGCAGTAAAGAAAGAAATAGGCTCAGTTAACAAAGCGCTCAGCTCTTACTGTCAAAAAATGGATAGAATAATGGATACTTAAGCGACGATTAGCGGAACAGAACTCGAAAACAAAAACACGTACTTAATGAATCAAAATAAACATCTAGAGCTAAAAATCGATGCTATGGAAGAATACATTGAAACACTAGAGCAAAAAAAGCTTAATCATACATTAGAAGTAGCAGGAGTGCCTGTAATAAAAGACCAAAGCACGAAAGTTATATTGAATATATTAGCTACGAAGATAAATGTTGAGAATAAAGATATAACAACAATCAAAAGATTGAAATGGTAAAATGGAAAGGAGAAAAGGAGTAATTCAGGTAACTTTAAAACAGGAAGAACAAGTGGACCAGTGGATACGAGCAGCAAGAAAAGGATTTTACCTCGCAGAGGACATCGTTTCCTGTCTAGATCCTGCTAGATCAAAGGTTATGATACGACGTGCCCTATTCAGTGTGAATAAAACCCTTCTGTGGCAAGCCAAGCTAAAACTAAAGGATACTTATAAATATATATGGTATAGTTCGTAGGAATGATAACTATAAGCCCATAGATAAAAAAAGCCCATAGTTATTCGAAACTCTAGTGATATTAACAAAATGGCGATGGAGAAGAATGTTAGTTGCTAGTGAAAATTTTACGCACTAGGCACCAATTCGGGCGTAACTAAATTTTATGATTCGGCAAACTTGTCTGATTTTAGTACCTATCTACCCACTCATACTCTTCTTTTTAATATTGTACATATTAATATTAGATCTATTATCAAAAACTTTAGCTCGCTACTGCAATCAATAAACCAATCACCAATAGCAATATAAGTTATTATCCTAACTGACGTAGGAATTTTGATAAGTAGCAATCAATAATTTTATACGTGGTAGAGCCATGCTGCAGCTATATTAATAGTGTATTTGTAGCACAAATGGGCCGGCTCGACCGGGGAAGGACCACGTTCTCACAGAATACCAGCATAAAATAACAGCTTAATGCTGCTGTGTTTCGTATGGTGAGTGTAGAGAACCGGAGACCCTTTTCACTGGAAAAGAGGGATTCTATATTAGTCCTCACGGCTGACAACGCATCTGCATTTTAATTCCCAAACGAAGATAGATGTAGATGTCTATGGGCCACAGCAACCACTTACCATTAGGTGGACTGTTTGCTCGTTTGTCACCCTTATTCTATCAAAAATCTTTCTCAATTGTTTTGTATAGACGTTTATGAAATGTGCAGTGTGCTTCGTGGGCAGCGACGGGGTGGTGTTATTATTATGTACATTAAAAATACCACGGTTTCAATGTAGTAAACAACATAAAACTAAACCATTGTGAATCATTAATTGTAAATATCCTCCAATCTTGCCACCACTACACGACTCACATTTGCGCATTATATCGACCACATAATAAAAGCAAGCACCTTTTTATTAATGAACTTAAAATACTACTATATAACAATTTAATCAAACACTCTGACTTGCACGTAATCAGATACATAAATAATGACCTGAAATCGAAATATAACATACGAGAGTTCTACTTAAGCTGCTTGGCCGAGTGTGGTCTGACGAGAGCGATATCGGACTTTAAAAGAATAGAGATTCGAAAAGAAAAAAGCACGCGGAGTTGTATTGACCATATATTCGTGAGGACGCGCTCGTCATACATCTACGTGGCTGCACCTGCAAAAGTAATGACAGATCACCGCATGTACGTGCTGTCGTGCGTCGGGATTGAGACTTACAGCAGCGTACAAAATGAGTCAAAACTTAAACAATTAATTAATAATAAAAATTTAATATCACTTCTTGAAAACGTCGAAAGGAATAAAATTGATAAAATGCGGTGTCCGATAGAGATATATAACTTTATACAGAGTAGCTTTGAAAACTCTTACAAATTTTTTAAAATATACTATAAAAATTGCCTTAATAGAAAAAGAAATAAGAATGGATGGACAAATAATAAGATAAACACTTTTTCGAAAAAAAGACTTGTTATTTAAAAAGCAGAAAAAGGATACAAGCAATAAAACATTAAGACAAGAGTTTAATAAAATTAGGAATAAAGCAACTATACTTATTGAAATATCACGAAACAAATACTATTATCACGAAACAAATGATAACAAAAATAACCCAAGAAAGCTATGGAATATTCCGAATTCCCTTACAGGCAGAATAAATGAATCATTATATGCGGCGATATTAAAAGCTTTTCAAAAAAAATTAATTAACAGCTAAACAATTGGCAAAAAGTTTTATTGAAAGTGTTGAAAAAGTACTATCTAACTGTATATAATGTCCTCTAAATGCGGCGTACCTTGGCTACCCTGGGTACACATTGAGCATAACTTCTATCAGCGCGCCGGAGTCCGCAACGACATCTGCTGTAAGCATATCCGTCACCTTGAAGGCCACTCTTTCTCTACGATCTGGGTATTGATGGACACAGTAAAGTAAAGTAAAGTAAAGTTGCAGGCCTATTTACGTCCCATTGCTGGGCACAGGCCTCCTCTCATTTCTGAGAGGGTTTTAATTTTGAATTATTTATTCTTGTGTCTACCGATTGCATAGCGGTAACCAGGAGACAAGGAGGCTGTTTGAACACCTCAGTGAAGCCTCCGATGTGGCTCTAAATCGGTACCCTAATGCACAGTTAGTTTTTTCTGGGGGACTTTAATTCCTGTCATCAGGACTGGCTGTTCCCATACCAGAAGACCATCCACGCTAGGAGAGAGGCGTGGAATTTTGCCTTGTCGCTGGGGCTCTCCAAGCTGGTATAACAAGCGACTAGGATACCTGATAAGGATGGGCATACAGCCAACTACCTCGACCAATTATCGGCACAAAGCTCTCTGTCAAAACATCTGGCAGTAGAGTTTTTTGGTCACCGTAGCCGTACCGACCCTGCCAACTATCGGCTAGTTTCAATTACCTACATACTCTGCAAAATTATGGAGCGTATACTATTGAACGCCCACCTCATGGCATACCCAGAGCAAAATAATCTCCTCAGTGATCGCCAGTACCGGTTTCGTCGAAATCGATCAACTGGGGACCTTCTAGCGTATGCCACTGATATATGGGGTGAAGCCCTCGAGAACACTGGTGAAGCACTTGCTGTTTCCCTCGGTGTTTCGAAGGCCTTTGACAGGGTTCGGCACGCTAGTCTATTAGGCAAGCTTTCAGCGTACGGCTTATCTCCTGGCCTGATTGTCTGGGTGAAAGACTGTCTGAGTGAACGGTCTTTCCGGGTCGTCATCGATGGCTGCTCATCCGATACTGTGGCGACTAACACTGTTGTTTCTCAGGGATCCTTTCTCTTCTTAACTCTCTTCGTGCTGCATATAAATGATCTGCTCATTCCCGGCGTCTATGGGTATGCAGATAACAGAACAGTTGTGGAGAGATACTAACTAAGTGCCCGGGCCAGTCAGGATCAAATCCAGTCAGAAAGAGAGGCTATGGCTGAGCGTGTGAATCTCACACTATAGGCAGTATCTGAATGGGGCGATGCCAATCTCGTGAGATTTATCACCTCCAAAACACAAGCGTGTCTTTTTAACGCTAAAAGGGGCCCGCTCACCTTGGCTCCTACTTTCCCGAATGTATCCTTGGAGTACCCTGACCGCCTTTATTAGGGGTTGAATTTTCTATGACCCTTAACTATGGGCGGTTCATTGAGTCCAGAGCCAAAGCAGCCGCAAGGAAACTTGACGTCCTTGCAAGGGTACGGCAGTACTTCACGCCGGGGCAGCTTCTTACCTTATATAAAGTGCAAGTCTGGTCGTGCATGGAGTACTGCTGTCACATATGGGCTGGTGCTGCAAAATGCCATCTGGCAGCGTTGAACTCAGTAGAGAGACGTGCTAAGAGGCTTATTGTTGACCTTGGTTTGGTTGAAACCATTCTTGTCAGCCTCGAGCACAGGCGCAGAGTAGCCAGTCTGATGGAGGATGCATTACGGTGAGTGTGCGCAGGAATCACACGCTTTAATTCCTCCCTCTCCTTTCCACAATCGGACAACCAAGTGATCGACGGGTCTTCACATCTTTGTTATCGATATTCCACCCATTAGAACTAAAAGGTTTTCTTCGTCTTTTGTATTGGGTACAGCAAAGGAGTAGAATAATTTGCCGGCGTCTATCTTTCCGTCCGAATACAATCTGGTCGTCTTCATGGTAAGAGTGAATAGGCTTTTGTTACGCTAAGACAGTGCAATTTACCATCAAGGGCTGTCACCACTTACCATCAGGTGGGATTTTTGTCAAGCACTGGCTTATAATAAGTAAAAAAAAACATTTAGATCAAGCAACGTAACTGTTTTATCAAAATAGTTCAATGCAGTTTAAAGCAGCAGATAGCAAGAGAATAGATAAAATAATTCAGAATTTGAACATTAAACAAGCTCCATGAGCGGACCAGATTCGCAGTGTTGACATAAAAATTTTATGATAAAAAAATCACAACAGCAATACAAAGCTTATTAATACCAGTGTTCATTCTGGTATTTATCCCTCAGAATTAAAAGTAGGAATAGTAAGACCTATCTACAAAAAGGGGTCGTACTGTGATTATGACAATTATAGGCTAATTACAATACTTCATGTGATAGATAGATTTTTAACAGTGGTAGAGCCACGCGGCAGCTTTTGCTGTTGCACGGATGGGCCGGCTCAAACCGGGGTGGTACCACGACCTCACAGAATACCAGCGTGAAGAAGAGGTTTACCTCTTCGTTTCGCTTGGTGAGTGCAGGTGACCGGAGGCCCTTTTTACTGGAAATGAGGCATTCCATCCTAGTCCTCACGGGTGAAAACGCATCTGCATTTTGATCTGTAATAGAGGATAGATGTAGATGTCTATGGGCCGCAGCAACCACTTACCATCAGGTGGACTGTGTGCTCATTTTTCACCCTTATCCCATAAAAAAAAGATAAAACAGTTGAAAAATACGAGTATATATGTTATCAGATACAAAATTATTATATATCGATTGAACTCGTGTCCAGCACTCAGTTTGGCTTTAAAAAAATAAATCAACTACATCTTTACTATCAAAATTTACTGCTGAAATTAATAATTATTTAGACAACAAGCAACAAGTAATTCTTTTATTTATTGACTACAGTAAAGCTTTCGATACACTTAAACACGATTTATTAATTTAAAAAAAATAATACGGGCGTTTGTGGGCCTCTTCTAAGGTGGTGAAAAGATTATCTCAAAGGTAGAAACTACCGGGTGAGAATCGAAAACGAATACAGTGATGAAATACCTATCACTACGAGAACAGCCCAGAGATCAGTCCTTGGTCCTTTACACTATCTGGCCTTTGTAAATGACATGGAGAATGTGATTAAACATAGGTCTGTGTATCAATATGCAGACGATATTTGCCTAGTACTAGCTAATAAAGACATTATAACAGCAGAAAAAAAATGTTACAACTCGACTTTACTAACCTCTGTATGTGGTCACATGATGCGGGACTCGTGCTATATATATATAGATATAGTGAAAACTAAAATTATACATGATGCACTCGACGCACTCTAATAAATACGAAAGACCAATAAAAATACTCGCACACAGCCATGACTGCCTTCATAAATTTTTTTTTAGGAAATGGGGAAACGGTCATGCCGCTCACTATATATATGAAATACACATCACATATGAAATATACATAATTCTTCATATGAAAATAAGAGCTGTGTTACATAGTTATAACTTACGATTTTTTCACATGCTTACGGACTTGATTTTTAAAAACAAACTTGTTGAGAGCTTTTTTTTTAATGTCAAGAGAGATGTCTTTCCAGAGTCTGATGGCCGTGATGGCGAAATAGTCATTGATTTATATGTTACACTAGATAAGTAACTGCAGCGCCAAAGCGTTGCCACTTCACATATGGCTACAGCCATATGCCAATATGTTCAATGCGACGCCGACCGAGTTGAGCCGAACGATTCACGACAAAAAATGGGTAAATGCGTAGTGAAAGAATGCGATTCAAGGTCACAAAAACATAATTAATCAAGCGGAATCACTTTCCACACGTAAGTTTTAGTTTATCTTTTCATATTAACGTAAAAAACACAAAAAAATATCGAATATTGCAATTTAGGTTCAATGTTGCCACTTTTCTACCTTTCCAATTTTCCCAAATTACACTACTACGATTATATAATTTATAGAATGTCACCCGTGAGGACTAAGATGGAATGCCTCATTTCCAGTAAAAAGGGCCTCCGGCCACCTGCACTCACCAAGTGAAACGCAGAGGTAAACCTCTACTTCACGCTGGTATTCTGTGAGGTCATGGTACCACTCCGGTTCGAGCCGGCCCATCCGTGCGACAGCAAAAGCTGCCGCGTAGCTCTACCACTGTTAATCAGCAAAAATGCAGTATCCAATACGTTGAATAAATCTACGGGGGAGGCCTTCTTTCAGAATTAGACTGATAATCCGTAACGAAGAAATCAATGGAATTCATAACCTCTTTTATCTGGGTTAACTTTGAATAATACTAAATTATTGTTCTATATTACTGTTCAATCGTTAAAAGGGACGATAGACAATTTTTTATAAAACTGAAGTGACAAACGAACTTATAATTGAGCTGATAGTAAGCTACTGCAGCCCATGGGCACCTGCAGCCATTTACAAATAACCTACCTAAATTAAATATTTTTTTTTTATAACAACTATTATTTAAAAAAATATTTTTAAGCTTTTTTGCTATTCCAATATTTGCATAAGCAATCGCTCTTTGTCCTAAGAAGTAGATACAGATATATTTAGCAATGGCACTTTAATTTTAAAATGTCGATACCTAACTAACTAACTAACTAACCTTTTATACAGTGGTAGAGCCACGCGGCAGCCTTTGCTGTCGCACGGATGGCCCGGCTCGAACCGGGGTGGTACCACGACCTCACAGAAAACCAGCGTGAAGTAGAGGTTTACCTCTGCGTTTCGCTTGGTGAGTGCAGGTGGCCGGAGGCCCTTTTTACTGGAAATGAGGCATTCCATCTTGGTCCTCACGGGTGGCGGCGCATCTACATTTTGATTTGTAATAGAGGATAGATGTTGATGTCTATGGACCGCAGCAACCACTTACCATCAGGTGGACTGTGTGCTCGTTTGTTACCCTTATCATAAAAAAAAACTCTTTTCAACTAAAAAGTTCAAATTCTAGTATTTTTAACCGACTTCAAAAGGAGGATTCAATTCGAGTGTATGTCCTTTTTTGTGTATATGTTACGCTATATCTTCGCAGATTGTAAACCACTTTTGATAATTTTGATTTTTTTATTAAATATAATATTCAAGCAATTTTTTCTCCAAATTCAGAAAAAAATCCAGATTTCGGTAGAAATTAAATAACTTTTTTTTTGCTCTTTTAAGTCGGTTTTTACTTTTTTATTAAAAGTTATAATAATCTATTGTGTATGTAGTTGTTTTAAAAATTATGTAATTTTAATATAATGATATTATTTCAATATCGTTTTAATCTCATGCCTTTATGACACGTGCGACACACGAATGAATATTGTTAATAAATAGTTAAAATTAGATCACCCATAATGCACGCCGTGGTAACCTACATTTAAAACAAAATGTCAAATAATGTATGTCTTATTGGTTATACTTAATAAAATAAACGTCCTCATGTGAAGGCAAACTTCGTAGAACCTCTAACGTTAGTAAAGACAAGTCACACTAAACCTCCAAAATAATGTTCTCCAAACTAACGGATACTAGTCATCTGCGCAGGAAAAGATTATAGTTTTTTTATAGGATAAGGGTGACAAACGAGCACACAGTCCACCTGATGGTAAGTGCTTGCTGTGACCCATAGACATCTACATCTATCGTCGTTTGCCAATCAAAATGCAGACGCGTTGACACCCGTGAGGGCTAAGATGGAATACCTCTTTTCCAGTAAAAAGGGTCTCCGGTTCTCCACACTCACCATACGAAACACAGCAGTGTTAAGCTGCTATTTTACGCTGGTATTCTGTGAGAGCGTGTTCCTTCCACGGTCGAGCCGACCCATTCGTGCTACAACTATACTACTAAAATAACTGCAGCATGGCTCTAACACGTAAGAAAATATATAGGCCCGAGTGTATGCCCAAGCACATGTGCACTCTCTATTATCTGAGTCTCATAGTCCGATGGAACGGTCATGCGACACGACAGAAAGGCGATCAGGCGCAGGACCTACTGCCCTACCGTGCTTTCTGAGGCACGGTGACGAAACACCGCCAAGTTATTTCAATTAATCACCGTTAATTAATTTTGGCCCGACCCAGGATTCGAACCTGGAACCTCATGATCGGCAATGGCGATTACGACCACTAGACCACTAGACCAATAATTGCGCAGTTTTTTCCATAAAAGTGAAGTAATAGCCTGTGTACTTCCTACTGCTGGACACAGGACTCTCTAAGAGACTTTTTAGGAATGCTAAATTCCCCGATACGTGGAAGCGGACTTCACATATAACTTTTAAAATAAACTTTTGGCGGTAACATTTCGCAGTGGTTTGAGTGCTAATGAATTGCTGTATTGAGGGTTACAGGTTTAAATCACGCACGGAACATGTATTTAAATAGCCTAAATATAATTATTCTAGGTCTTGAAGTTTGTTGTTGCACAATTTATCCATTTAAACCGCCTCCCCGATACAGGAGGAAATCTTAACATGTGGATAGTTTTTAAAAAAATAAATAAACTTAGAATCCTTGTGGTAAGATAACGTCTGTTGCGCTCTCGATAACCTCCAATTATTCAAGACTTTTGTTCGTAGTCGATAACCAATACAATACGAGTAGAACATCGGTATTGGGATATGTATAGGTTAAAACTTAACTTTTCTCTTTCTTTTAACCTCGACTACCAAGACGTTACGGACGGACCTGGTATTCATCATCATTCATCATTCATCATCATCATCACAATCATGGTCACAAGTCCACTGCTGAATATAGACATTCCCCAAGTAATGCCGCAAAGCACGGTCCTGAGCAACCCGCATTCATTGACTTCCTGCATGGCTTACACTGATGCTTGCCTACACTAGATGGAGTGAACCTGTCACTCCATCTAGCGTAGGCATCTGACTAGATAGTCCATCTCAGACGTGGTCCTTCACTGCTGGCCGTATTAGGTAGCTCAAGGTCGCTCAGCGAGCTATGGAGAGGGCTAACCTCGGAATTTTTTCCACTATTAATGTCTTGTACATGGCAACACTAGTTACACTAACGCCCTCTAGTGTCGAGTAGCAGAACTAGGAGAGCCAAGATCCTTCCAGAAATTTCGAGACCGATATGTACTCGAACATTCTAGATGTCGCTACAGTAGAAGGTTCTGGAAACTATCTGAGGCGCTGTATAAGGCCGGTATAGATCACGACCAAGGCAGTATTGAATTGGCGATACACGAGAATACTTCGAAGCGAAATAGATACGAACTGTGTTTTATTATTAGTGTGGTTTTAGATTGTAATTAGTGTTGTGTAATTAAAGTGACAATTTTGGTAATTCAATCGGCAGTTTTTAATTGTCTCGAACCCCAAGCTCGTAACAATAGAAAACAAATATAATATGCAAGCTTGTATGAAATATATTAAAATAAGAGATACTACTAATTTGTTGTGAATTGGCGGTGAAAGACTATCTACTACAATGTGTCAATGGTGTCGTAAGACGCGACATAGGGAAATAAACCAGGACATGTACAGCAGCGTCTTCCTTAAAACAATAAAAAAATAAAAATCTGCGGTTGCCAACTCACCTGCCAAGCGTAGAAACTATGACAAGTTACCCCTTATAAGGCAATCAATGGGGGAGGCCTTTTTCAGTACTGGAGTTAAATGGTAGGCAAAGTGTGGGGCGGTCCCCCACATGGTGTTAAGCGTTGATAAAGCCCTACATGATTTATCGCTGTCTTAACGCAGTTATGTTAAAAAATTGATTCCAAATTATCTAAATAAGTTAATATTTATTGATAAGGTTTGTACGTTATAAAATATTCACAGAGTACACAGTACGTAATTAGAAGTTAATAAAAGGTAAACATTAAACTATGTTAGCAATCCAACAGCAACACTGTTATACCGGGCAGCGTTTCTGCAACACTGCCTGCTCAATAATGTTTCATAAAATACTGCTCCAAGCTAATTTCCTGTACAGAACTTTAATGCTGCTCGAATGAGTTGGTGGTTTGAAATCTGCCTTTACTTATGTTTGTCTTTTAACTTTCTACCATCATCTATAACCAATACCGTTACATCCTGTTAAATGTACATTACTAAATATAGGCCTCCTGGTTAGTCTGCCTTGTGTATTTTTGTCACGTTGGGCGCTCGGTGTGTCAATACCCAAGATGTTGTCCATCTTCTGGTGTGTTTTCCTCTATTGCCTCCTATAACACCCACGGGATGAAATGGGGCTGGCTAATTTTTATACCGACACTACACGGTCGCGGTGACATTATATCTATTACACTTATTTATTTTCTACCCTCACTGATAGCTGGTAAATGCTTATTAATTTTTGCCTTTAAAACACCCATTATTTCCGAACAAGAGTTAGAAATATGATCCACAAGAAACAATAAAAAATTGCATTACAGTTATATCAGACGTATTGCTCTGCGTTATTGATTTCAATGGGAGTTTGATTAATTGCTTCCAATAAAACGGGAGCGGAAAGAGGATTGGTTTTATCGGGACGCTCGAGTCTATATATGGAACAAAAATTTACATTTAGTCAAAATATTGAAAGACTTCGTCTTTAGTGAACTAATTACAGTGGGAGAGCACTGTCATGTGCATAAAAAATCAAATGAAATTTACTAGGGGAGCCAACTTGGACTGCTTTTGAACTATCTTGGCTATTATAGAATGGTCTGACACTATATATATTTATAATTAACAACTCAGCAGCAAACTGTGTTAATTACTTAGGAGCTCTGCATGAAATAAAAATAATGTTATGAACGCATCTGTTCATAACGGAACACATGTACCGGAAATCATATAATCTTTGAAAATATATTTCATAGAACCTTTTTTTATAAGTTGAAGTATCAAACGAACTTGCAATCCACCTGATGCTAAGTGGTTACTGCAGCTCGTGGACACTTTCAACCAACTCCCAATAGAGAAGGCTACAGATGTGTTTTTGTCTCCGAGGCCTAATATGAAATGCTATACAGAGTACTTGAAATATACTCGTGAATGCCTCTTAGCCTGTAGTTATACTGGCTTTCTTTAATCTTTATACCGGAACATAGCAGAGCACATATTACTATTTAACGCATGAAATAGGTAAGAGCGTGGTACTTACACAAAAAAGACTAAACAACTATCAATCGATCCGTTTTTGTTTCCTTTTTGAATGGACAACTGTCGTCACTGACGACAAGATAAAGAAGACAGTAACTTTCTATCATTTATTTTCGCCTTTTATTTTATTTTTCTGTGTATCCATAAAGGTATTTATCAATTCATTAATAATGAAAACAAATTATATTAACTGGGGTAAGTGGATGTCATTATTTTTAGAGTTGCATTTTACGCTAACCATTAAACATTTATGTCATAAACAAAAACCACCACAAAAATAATTACTGTTGTAAGCACAAATTAAATACTACTGCTTTTGTTAAAATTTCGTGAATGAAGGAAACATACTAAATGCATCTCGCCTGATATTCAGATGGACAGACGAGTTGTGTAACGTTTTAGCGAACCACAAAACAACGAAATTCCGTACGAGCCTTGCTAACCGAAATGCTTTTAGTAATGGGAAACCAAAGTTGAAACAGTTTGTTGCCATTCCTACAAGAATGCGTGTAACCCGTAAAATCCGCTTACAAAGACTGCGTAATAATTTTACAGATCTTGGTGCGTTTAACTTGAAAATGTTTTAAATTAACGACTTTTCAAATATTCAACAACACTTATAGTCCCGAGGGACTTTGTTGAACATCATCATGTCATTTCTTAGAAAATACTCTTAAAATTACTTAAATAAATGAATACTTCTAAGTAACGACTTTACGATATAACATATTCATTGAACGCATTAGAAGAAATTACAATATATTATCATCAAAATACACGAAGTATTCCAACCAACAGTAACGCTGCCCATCATGATGCGACATACCGTCAGCCTCCCTGCAACATCATCTGTGCTCATATTAAATAAATATCTTAAAACGAAAATTAACTAATATATAATTACTATTATCGTAAATGACATAGCCAAACGTACTAGTAAGTTGAAGTTACAACGGGCCGGCCATATAGCTCGACGAACCGACAACCGATGGGGAAAGGTTCTAAAGTGGCAACCTCGTAACGGTAAGTAAAGTGAAAGACGGCTCTCCACTAGATGGAGTAACAACCTGTTAAGATATGCAGGAAGTCGATGGACGCATGTGGCTTAGGACCGTGCTTTATGACGTACCTTCAGGAGCTCTATTGTTGATGATTATTGTTAGTGGAAAGAATGATTTTAGTTGCCTGCATAGCACTTTATACTGCTCGAACGAGTAGGAAGACATTTAAAATTTTATAATTTTCTACTTCACTCCTGGTGCATAGTTAACTTCAAAACCTACAGCTTTTAATTTATTATAGAATTAAAGGTAACCAACACACACAGTTCACCTGATGGTTAACATTTACTAACTCGGGACAATACTCATATAACATGGATTAATATTCCTGTGAAATAATTTTGATAAAATATCTTTCCAATTCCATGTTTGAATATTTACTATATCGTGGTAGAGTTCTTTAGGTGGTAGAGCCATGCTGCAGCTATATTATGGTTGTAGCACGAAGGGGTCAGCTCGACCGGGGAAGGGCCAAGCTCTCACAGAATACCAGCGTAAAATAGCAGCTCAACGCTGCTGTGTATTCTATGGTGAGTGTAGAGAACCGGAGAACCTTTTTACTGGATACGAGGCATTCCATCTTACTCTTCACGAGTGACAACGCATCTGCATTTTGATTCGTAATCGAGGATAGATGCAGATGTCTATGAGCCAGAGCAACCACTTACCATTAGGTGAACTGTGTGCTCATTTGTCACCCTTATCCTATAAAAAAAATGTCAAGAAGTAAATCAAATTTAAGTTACAGCCTATATACGTCTCTCGGCTGGGCACAAGTCCTCTAAATTCTTAGAGGGTTTTAGGGCAAGACAGCTTCCGCTGCAGTGCCCTATCCTCTTACTTATTTCTACCGCCAATTATTAGCTGGCACTGCTGTTTGCGAGGTTAGGCGTTCCATTTTAGTCCTCAGCAGGGCTAGCATGGGCGGGAGACAATTTTATCCCCGGGGAAAGGAGAAAATGTTCATCCCCTCGCTTAGTTTCATCCACCCTTCGAGCATGGGAACACCGGTAGATATAATATCCACAGTAGATAAAATGGGAGACAGACGTTGACTTATATAGATTTTTTGTTTGAATATAAACTTAAACCCACGTCTAATGAACTAGGATAAAATTGTCCTTTTAAAATGTCAAAAATCATAGGTTTTTTATCTTTAATTTGGATCCATGCTACGGAACGGGGATACTCGTTATGTCAAATGAGGATACACTTATTCCCATTGCCGTGCTTTGGAATAAGGACAAGATAATTTTATCTCTTGTAAGTGGATATATTTGGGGGAATTTTTTTGTCACCAGCCCATGCTAGCAGTGGAGAGGTGATAACGCAACTGTACTGACTCCTTCGTTCAAAGTTGGCTGCAAGGCGAAGGTCCATGGTCCGTAGTAGTTAGGTACCACTGGGGTTACTGTAAATCTGTAAATCCGTTTGTCACTTCAGTTTTATAACAAATAAATCGGTACGAAAACGACAGTATGTGTATGTAATGAGCAATATTTTCTATCTTCGTATTACATTTTTAAGGTAAATTCATTTTGAATCAACGCTTTACGTTTGATCGTAAGTCAAACAGTTCAAAATTAACTTTTATTTAACTTTTGAACGTTTACTTGGTGCTTCGAGTAACGTAACCCGCAACGGAAATAGCGGCTCAGTAATAAGTATCCACCACGCGATCGTAATTTCCTTAAATAATTTTCGCATTGCTGGCCACATAATAGTTTTTTTTTCCGGAAATGGCTTTTATATATTTTTTAAATGTGATATTCATATGTTGGAATGCGAACTTTTAATATTTTGATTTTAAAAATTATTAATATACAACACACACGTATATAATTCATAAACTCTCACTCCTGTAAACCAGAGGGTTAGACAGACGTACTTCCATTTGCCAAGATTCTGATCAACCTCTCTCACTTCTTTCACATCCATATACCTGCGCATAATTGTTCGTCGGTTAAGTTTACTTTTAATTTAGCCCATCTTCAATATAATGTCCTCCAGACTGGTCACGGCGGCCAGCCTCGACGGAGACTAGCCATCTGCGCATGACAGAATTATAGTGCCCGAGTGTATGCGCAAGCACAGGTGCACTTTCTATTCCCTCATTCTCATAATCCGATGGGACAGTAAACCGACACGGCTGGAGAGAGATCAGGCACAGGACCAACGGCTTTACGTGCGGGGGTAGACACCGCCAACTTCCTGGCTGCGGGCAGCTACTGAGAACTTCTTGTGTATGTGTAACCTTCAGCTTGGCCAAGCGTGAAATATTCAGATTGATGACGGAAAGCAGACATTTGAGATGCGTAGCATCTGGCACTATGTTCTTCTGATGAAGAAGAAGATAAAGTTTATCCACCGCAGAGCACGTAGTAAATCAGCGCTTTAAATTGCAATGAACTATTTCATTGGGCCGGCAGGGATCAAACTCGGGTTGCTCGCCTTTTGTAAAATTTACAGCGAATGCTAACTCTGAGCTAACAAGGCGGTTGAGATTCGTTGCAGTAGTGGATGGGAATTCGCGTTTTGATCAGCTTGGGAAAGGTTGTTGCTGCCGAGAGCTTGTTTGTACTTGCTCCATGTCCTCCATGTAAACGCATTCAGGGGCTGTGTTGCGCAGATGGTGATGAAAACCGTATAGGAAGGTGTACCTTGAGTTGAGGCTCACCTTGCTTGCAGAGGAAATAGTGAGAAGAATTTATCCCGTGTGGAGTCTGTATATAACCTTAACATGGCGGTTTGAGTGGCCGAGTCCAACATAACTACAGATGCATGTTATCGCTGAGGACTAAGATAGAATGTGAGTAAGATGAATGCCTCTCGCTGTAAATTTTAATCGCTGAGGACTAAGATAGAATGTGAGTAAGATGAATGCCTCTCTATTGTAGTGTACGTGTAGCCCCCCACGACAATTGATATATATTAAAATTAAGTTTATTATAAAGAGTAGTTTAAAAGCTATAAAGCCACACCAAGAGTGACACGCCTCTCTTCTCATTGACAACTTTTATTACATTACATAACATCCTGCATTATACTTTACCCTTCAGACCAAAAAAAAAAGTAATGCAATCATTCGTATTTCAGAAATAGGTAACACAGTGGTACCTAACTATATGGCCTCCTAGACAGGAAGGAAACCTACCATCTAGTAAAACTGTTTAATACTTATAATGTTTGAAAGTTATCTATACGTGATAGATCCACGCTGCAGCTATATTATGATTGTAGTACGACTGGGTCGGCACGTTTGGAGAAGACCCACGTTCTCACAGCCGTAAAATTAGCCAGCGTAATTAAGCAGTTTGGTGAGTGCAGAGAACCGGAGATCCTTTTTACTAGAAACAGGGCGTTTCATCTTACTCCTCAGTGGTGACAACACATCTGTCTTTTCGAGTCGCATCCACTTATCATTAGGTGAACTGTGTGCTCGTTTATCACGCTATTCTATAATAAAAATATACTTTTTATATTCTACAAAACAAAAAAAAATTACGAGAAGGACAAAGAAATACGACATCGTTTATCTGATGAATTGACATATTTACGCACCATTTACCACTGACGGATAGTTGAGGCTGTCTGGAAACTTTCTCTCGCCACACTTTCAGTCATTATGTGTAACAAATGTTTGACTCAACGTGATTTCTGTTCCAAGAGCTTCTAACATGTTTTGACTCTTCGTTTGTTGTTTTTCTTAAAGATATTCTTTTTTGTTTATAAAGTTAAACAGAAGAAAGTCAAGTGATTTCTTATATTGAAACATTACACATTAAATTAAATATTCATGCAAAATATTGAATTTTTAAACGTTTTTTATGAAGTTCTTCTTGAATCGGACCAACAGTTAACAAGTTGTGTAGCACCTGAAACATTGGGTATTAAAAATAAGTATACATAAGTTAAACTAAATTTGTAAAATACTCCATAAATCCGTAAGTTAGTTTTATGCAAAAGAAAATGTGTTAAATATTTTACGTTCTTTTATTACTAATAAAAGATTGCCCTTGTAAAGACAATATTAACAACATTATAAAGCTTATATGTAATATATGCTAAATGTGGGGCATTTATGGGTATTATATATATATATATATATATATATATATATATATATATATATATATATATATATATATATATATATATATATATATATATTATATAACGCCCCTAAATGCCCTACATTATCGTCTCCCACTTGACTTTCAACACATTGCGCACGTACCGAAGTACCAATGGTCTAAAATCACGTGTTCCAGCGGGGTACTCAGTGTCTTCCAATGTTCAATATCCTATCTAACAGCACCAGAAATACAAAAACAGTGTTGGCGGATTTCACATTTTTTTTTATAGGATAAGGGTGACAAACGAGCACACAGTCCACCTGATGGTAAGTGGTTGCTGCGGCCCATAGACATCTACATCTATCCTCTATTACTAATTAAAGTGTAGATGCGTTTTCACGCGTGAGGACTAAGATGGAATGCCTCATTTCCAGTAAAAAGGGCCTCCGGTCACCTGCACTCACCAAGCGAAACGCAGAGGTAAGCCTCTACTACACGCTGGTTTTCTGTGAGGTCGTGCTACCACCCCGGTTCGAGCCGGCCCATCTGTGCGACAGCAAAAGTTGCCGCGGGGCTCTACCACGGTTAAAAAACATTCTTATAAACATATCAAGTTTCTTCACGACTTTTCCTTTACCGGTTTTTTATGTTATTCTGTGTTTTTAATAGTAATCTACTGTTTAAAATTTAGCAAACTAAGAAAAGTTTTAAATTAAAATTTAGGGTTCTATCAGACAGATAGCGGTCACGCGTTCAAACGTTCCGCGTTCGCGTTCTACGTTCGAGCGTTCAGTTGCTCACGAATCCCGCTGTTGGACGGTCTACGCAGTGCCACTACAGTCACCATGATTTTGGAACGAAGTTCCTTATCGCACGGTACGGACTTGGGAATAAAAGTTTAAGAGTTTTCCGTTACGACCCTTGAGGGCTAAGGAACCCTAAGGAAGCGGGATGGAGTAATATGCATCTCCCTCACACTTTTTCTTATCTTGCCGTGAAAGAAATGTTATTTTTAATGACGTTATTACGTTTATCAATTATAATATACTACGAAAGGAACTTTGTTGCAACCGAGTGTTCCATGACACTCACGCATGTTTTTTTATACTATAGTTCTTCATCGTAAGACGAACTATTGATATTGTGGACACTAGCAGCATCAAAACGAAAAAGGAAACGTTGGGTGCGCCCAGTTAGTAAGAATAGAGAATAAGATTAAAAATTTTATGGACTGTTTTGTAAATGGCTTACAGAGGAAGAAACTTTTTATAATACACTTTCGAACCCCATTTCTCTGGCAATTTCTAACCATGCTTCTGCTATTTTGTTTCTGTTTTTATAATCGGTATTCTTCACTTCTAGGTCTCATCTTCCTTCCCATGTGGACACCAAAACAGCAGGTTGAACGACGTGATCATAACGCCTGCTGTTTGTGTATGTCTATGTAACGTAATACAACACAACGGACGCAGAACCCGAACGCGGAACGCTTGAACGCGTGAACACCTTCTGTCTGATAGATTCCTTAGATATTTTACTTTTCTTACAAAAAGGATTTGTTATGACATTAATGCAGCCAAAAACCCTAACATTTTATTTTCCTGCTATGCTCTGAACAAACTGGCGTGATGCCAAAATTACTTTCTGCTACATAGAATTTTACTAAATATTTTCCAATAAATTTACTGGTAATGCGATTGCGTGTCGTGTTTAAATACTTCGCTTGGTCTCATGAACAAAATCATGTCCATTTTCTATCAACTTCAAAAAGGAGGACTTCAATTTGTCTGTCTCTTTTTTATGTGTGTCACCTCATAACTTTTTTTTTGAGTAAGCCTTATTTATTTGTTATGTTTTTATGTGCTCCCATATACATTTGATCAAGATTTTTCTATAGGATATGGGTGACAAACTAACACACAGTCCACCTGATAGTAAGTGGTTGCTCTGGCCCATAGACGTCTACATCTCTCTTCGATTACGAATCAAAATGTAGATGCGTTGTCACCCGTGAGGACTAAGATGGAATGCCTCGTTTCCAGTAAAAATGGTCTCCGGTTCTCTACACTCACCATACGAAACACAGCATCGTTAAACTGCTATTTTACGCTGGTATTCTGTGAGAGCGTGGTCGTCCCCCTGTCGAGTCGACCCATTTGTGCTACAACCATAATATAGCTGCAGCGTGGCTTTACCACGTACAAGGTTTCATAGGATCAATAGTTTTTGAGTTATTCTTATTTATATTGAAGTCGGCTGTACATAATTTTTAATTTTTAATTATAAGTTATCCGTACCCATAGGGTAACCAACGGGACCATATTACTAAGCCTCCGCTGTCCGTCTGTCCGTCCGTCTGTCTGTCAGCGGGCTATATCTCTTGATCTGTAATAGGTAGACAGTTGAAATTTGCACAAAATGTGTATTTCTGTTGCCGCTATAACAAAAAATAATAGCAATAAGTATGAATAAAATAAATTAAGGGGGGCTCCTCTCCTAGAAACATCATTTACGATGGTACAAAACCATTCAGATGTGAGTCCGACTCGCACTTGGCCGGTTTTAATATTTTTTTGCTCAAATTTTATTTCACACTAGTTGTACTCGGTGAAGCGTCGCTGAATATAGCAGCAGTATGGCTCTACCACGTTTATTTTACAATGTTGTTTTATTACAAACGTTTTTCAAAAGTATATAAAAACACGCGCGTATTGCAATTCAACATTGTGTCAAAATTTCAAAGCAATCTTTAAAGAACTTTCAGGGATTTAACATTTTAAACAAACATACATATATAATTTTTTTTAGATGATAGTTAAACTAAGTCGGCTAACCCAGGTTTAACTCCCGCCAAAACCAATCTAATTGTTAATTGTAATTTTAAGTTCTGATTTACTACGTGTTCGGCGGTGAAGGAGATCGTTGAGAGGAAAAATATATATTAAAGGACATGAGAAGTCCGCTTACTAGTAAAGTATATGACTTTAAAAGACGTCTGAAGATTTACAGTTTCTATAGTAATGTTTATTTTTTCGCAAACTCCGTGGGTGTAAGTAAGAGACGACGAAGGAAAATTAAACAGAAGTTGGGCAGCAGTAACTTCCTGATAACAACCCATAATTTCCCCCGCTCTCCAAGTGTGTCAACTACGGCGAATCCGTGAAGAAATTTACTGGGAGACCTATATGCAGCAGTATGCTGCTTGAATGGTTTGTTTATACTCTCTCAAAGTTATACAAAATATACAAAATTTGACCTGATCAAAGATCAAAAACTTTATTGAACTAAGTTTGTAAAAAAGGGTTATTATAAAATTAAAGAATTTATGATGATAATAACCCCTGGAAAATGAG
This sequence comes from Parnassius glacialis, assembly GCA_033319125.1. NCBI lineage: Eukaryota > Metazoa > Arthropoda > Insecta > Lepidoptera > Papilionidae > Parnassius > Parnassius glacialis. The sequence continues at coordinate 4,867,931 of JAVANC010000006.1, forward strand.
GTGATCGATACCAAACTATTTGTAATTTGTTGTGTTGTTAATTGTGTAGAATATATTATGATTGTAAGGTATTTAAAAAAAATTCCGGCTGGTTTATGCGGGTTCTTCCCAGGGCAGAGGTCTTTTTTCGAATCAGCGGTAATTAAAAAAAAAGACTGACTTTCAATAAGTATTATAATTAATCTATATTGCATAAACAAGTTTCTGTCGTGTTCTGTTCTGTTCAAGTATTTCAATAGTTTAGTGTGTCAAATACCAAATTGACGTAAATATTTCTGCTTGTGTAAATGTTTTTGATTTAAAAACTCATAAAATCAACGTGAAGTGACGGTGATTTAAATTTATTTTACAACTGACACTACATATTTAAAATTTCTGTTATAGAAAACCAATGTTTAACTTTTTACTAAAAAATTAATAAGTATAAATTTTAATATTTGAAATGTATGTGCCGGGACAGGATTATAGTGCACGAGTATGTGCGCAAACACAGATAAACTCTATAAAGAGTGTATCTGTGTTTGCACTATGGGATCTTCGAACGATGAGATGGTACTTCGACACAACCTAAGTGAGGGTTTCTCACTTTCTCAGAGGGGTTTTTTCTCAAATAAAACTCATTTTAAGGATTTTCTAGCGTTTTGTTTTTTCTATAGTATAGGGTGTCAAACGAGCACACTGTTCAACTTGATTGCAATTGGATACTGTGGACCATAATCATCTACATTTATCCTCAAATGAGAATCAAAATGCAGACGCGTTGTCACCCCTGAGGACTAAGATGAAATGCCTCGTTTCTAGTAAAAAGGGTCTTCGGTTCTCTACACTTACTATACAAAACACAGCGTCATTAAGCTGCTATTTACGTTGGTGTTCAGTGAGAGCGTGATCCTTTCCTATTCGTGCTACAACCATAAAATAGCTGCAGCGCTGCTTTACTACGTGAAATATCGGATTTCACAGCATGACCTTAAAATATTTCATTTATAAGACATGCAGATTTTCTCACAATGAATTCGTTGTCCGCCGAGCACGTGCTAAATTAACCGTCAAAATTGCAATTAGCTATTTCAGTGGTACTAAGCTCGGGTTGCACGCACATAATATAAAAATAATGGCGATGACTTAACTTCTGAGCTACCTCGGCTTTGTGCGAAATTATTGTCTTGAAAAATACTGTATCGGTACCACAAGGGAATAGTCGAGTGTACGTTAAACTTTTAATAGTTACTTATCCTTATGCAATGAAAAAAGACTAACAGAAAATAAAAAGAAACGTAATCCAAGATATTAGTACAAGGTTAATATTAAAAGTATGATGGACGATGAATGAAATAAATTAGTGGTCTAATTACTTTTGAAAAGTTCATGCGAAAGTAAACAAGTTTTATAGATCCCTTTTATAATAAAATCTACATCTTGACTTGAAAATGTACAAAAAAGACTAACAAACATTTTTGTTTACTGTTAATTCAAAGTACATTATATTAGCTGTGCCGCGCCCTTGTTCGCATATTAATATATTAATAATAAATATTACTCTTGCTATTATAAGTGATAATGATTTATTTTTAATTTTAACTGCAGAGAGAAAGACACTAATGTATGTAATAAAATATCTATTAAATTATCTTTTTTTTAATATTAACTATTATCTTACTTTAAACAGTTCTACTCTCTAGCGAGCTGGAATTTTGGGTTCATTTTTCGTCCTCAATAATTAAAGCTTGGACTTAAGATCTTAGTTCCGAACATGAATTTTTGATGCTGTTTCCCGTTGACGGTCTGGTATAATTTACAAGTGGCGTATAAGACTTTTTTTTTGGATAAGGGTGACAAACGAGCACACAGTCCGGCATATAGACAACTACATCTATCCTCTATTACAAGTCAAAATGCAGATGCATTGTCACCCGTGAGGACTAAGATGGAATGCCTCATTTTCAGTAAAAAAGGACCTCCGGCCACCTGCACTTACCGAGCGAAACGCAGAGGTAAACCTCTACTTCACGCTGGTATCCTGTGAGGTCGTGGTACCACCGCGGTTCGAGCCGGCTCATCCGTGCGACAGCAAAAGCTGTCGCGTGGCTCTACCACTGTTGATTACTACGATTAATCAGATTCAAGGAGGTCTTGTTGACTTTTCCTATATTCGTCTCCCTAGAGACACAATATTATGAAGAATCTGAACAAACGTTCCGTATTTTATGTCTGACGGAAACGAGATGGTTATAGTATACATTATAGTACAATCAGATGCGATAAGTTTTTTCTGGAGTTTGTCATGTTCGCCTCTTACAACACCCACGGAACAAAACGGGGCGCCTACACCATGAGACCACCTTATGCAACAAACGCACAGATCTTTTCCTTATTTCTGACCAGATTTTACCTACGATTTCGTCCGCGTAGAACTTGAACAAAAAACCGAGAAGATATACAAAAGTATAGTTAGCAAGGCCAAGGTAAGGTGTTGGTATCGATTATCAAAAAACCACTCTGTTCAAAAAACACACGGAGCTCAGATTCTTGCTATTATTTCGAAAACTATGTGCGATATTTTTTTTGGCTATAAATGGCCCAAGTAACTTGTCCTCTCGGAGATTATAGGCATGAAGCTATTTGAGATAAATGAAAACTAAAAAAATGTCTTACACCTTATTCCTTAAACACACTAGTTCTGTTGTAAAATGGTGTTGAAAATGTTATATATCTCAGTTAGGTTTCGTCAAAACTTTAAGAGTTAGAAAATAAAATGTAATTAATTAAATAAAAGTAACTATTTGTGTAAATATTAAAGTAAAAAGATTTTGTTTAAATCTTTTATAATTTTTTATTAAAATTGTTTATATGATTATCATCAAAACGCATTTATTTTAATGATTTATTTTATTTACGCGAATACTACATATATAATGAAACTAGTTTTTGCGGTTATAACCGCTTTTATTAGGTTATTTTTTATTATTTATTCGGTTTTTAGATAATACTGCATGATTTTAGAAAAAATATAGCCTATAATGACTCCTCATTGCCCTCTGAATGGCTTTCAACCTGTTCGTGAATCGGTTTAGCCATTCCGAAGATTAACCTGAACAAACAGACAGGTTATAAAAATGTTTTTTTTATGTCTTAATAGCATGGACATGATTTTATAAGCTTACAATAACTTCCATTTAATCTAAATTTATAAAGAACTTATATTCATACATCGATCAATATGCGTATCTTCTAGATCATCACTTATGAAACCAATGGTATAAGATGGATTATCGGATTAAGATGAGTCACAGTAACACGTAATAGGATCACAAAAATTACAATTAACTACATTCTTACTCCGCTGTCTTTGTAATAATAAGTTTTCCTAACGAATTGTTATTGCCGCAGTCTGGAACGACGGATAAAGAAATCGGCAGAGCGTTTCTGAAATTAGCCCGTGGTAAATAATCACGTAGAGAATGCTACATGAAAAAGCCATCCAAAGTTTAAGTTTTGTATTTCCGAGTTCAATTTTGTTACTTTATTTATCTTTTTTAACAGTGGTAGAGCTTTTAACAGTGGTAGAGCTAAGCGGTGGCTTTTGCTGTCGCACGGATGGGCCAGCTCGAACCGAGGTGGTACCACGACCTCACAGAATACCAGCGTGAAGTAGAGGTTTTCCTCTGCGTTGCGCTTGGTGAGTGCAGGTGGCCGGAGGCCCAATTCCTCTCCCCCCCCCCCCATCAACATGGTAGTGGAATTAAATAAAAGACTACCCCAGGAGGGTACCAGCACCCCTGGAGAATCCCTCGCTGAGCATCCACGACCAAACTACTCCACTCCTGGGCGTGGGTGCTCAGGCTGCCCCGCGTATTCTGGGGGGGGGGGGCCAAATTCCGCTCAAGACGAAACCTGCTCGGGGCAAGCGGAGCAAGAAGACAAAGGCAACCCCTGCCACGCTTACCGTGGATTTCTGCAATATCAGGGGACTTCATTCAAACCTTAACGCCGTCCACTACCATCTGGAGATAGCTAAGCCGGCCTTGCTATTTCTTACCGAGACACAGGTGTCCTCTCCGGCTGATACTTCCTATCTCTCCTACCCGGGGTACAAATTAGAACACTCGTTTGTGCCCCGGGCTGGAGTTTGCGTGTATGTCAGAGAGGACATCTGTTTTCGACGCCTCGGCAGCCTTGAAGGTACGGACCTGTCCATCCTATGGCTGCGCGTAGACAGCGACGACCATCCCCGCATCTACGGGTGCCTCTATAGGTCCCATAGCGGTAATGCCGACACAGACCGACTCATAGACCACGTCCAAATGGCTGCAGACTCCGTGCTACAACAGGTCCCATCCGCAGAGATCGTGATACTCGGTGATTTCAACGCCCACCACGCTGAATAGCTTGGTTCTCGTTTAACCGATCATGCGGGTAGATCTGACTTTGCTTTGGCATATGGTCTAACACAACTGGTTACTTCGCCTACGCGAATCCCAGATGTGGAAGACCATGTACCTTCCCTGTTGGACCTTCTGCTGACCTCTCATCCGGACGGATATCAGGTTTCCGTCGATGCCCCTCTGGGCTCTTCGGACCATTGTCTGATCTGGAGTACGGTGCCACTCACGCTCCAATCGCAGTTGCGATTTACAGCTTGCCGCCGTGTTTGGCACTATAGGTCAGCTGATTGGGACGGGATGCGGTCTTTTTTTTGCATCCTACCCTTGGGGGCGGGTTTGCTTCTCGCCGGAAGATCCCAGCGTTGTTGCCGATTCTGTTGCTGATGTGGTACTTCAGGGTATGGAACTTTTTATTCCATCCTCTGTGGTGCCCATCAGAGGCAGATCCCAGCCATGGTTTGGTCGCTCCTGTAAAATAGCATCACGCTTTAAGCAGGAGTGCTACCAGGCCTGGGCTGACGCATCAATGTCTCGGGATGTAAACACCAGCGCATTAAAAAAGAAGTATAATTCCGCCTCCAGGTCCTTCAAAAGCGTCATTGCCAAGGCAAGGTCTGAGCACATCGGCAGAATTGGCGAGAAGCTAGTTCGCCTTCCTTCGGGAACCCGTGCATTCTGGTCTCTCGCCAAGGCTGTCCAAGGGAACTTCTGTCAGCCATCTCTTCCATCTCTGCACAGAGAGGACGACTCACTGGCCCATGCCGCAAAGGAGAAAGCCGATCTGTTGAGCTCTCTTTTTGCGTCCAACTCGACTCTAGATGACGGGGGGAACACACCGCCGACCATCCCGCGATGTGAGTGCTCCATGCCGGATGTGCGATTTACTCAGCGCTCGGTCCGCAAAGCACTCTTCTCCCTGGACGTCAACAAGTCGAGTGGGCCCGATGGAGTCCCTCCCATTGTGCTGAAGACGTGTGCTCCGGAGTTGGCACCGGTTTTAACGCGTCTTTTCCGGTACTCCTACTCCCAAGGCGTAGTCCCGAACTCATGGAAGACAGCTTTTGTGCACCCGATCCCTAAAAAAGGCGACCGCTCAGACCCGTCCAACTACAGGCCTATCGCCATCACCTCCTTGTTCTCCAAAATAATGGAAGCCATTATAAACTGCCAGCTCATGAGGTACCTTGAGGATCACCAGCTGATTAGTGACCGCCAGTACGGTTTTCGTCGGGGTCGATCAGCTGGTGATCTTCTAGTCTACTTAACTCATAGATGGGCGGAGGCAGTAGAGTCCAAGGGGGAGGCATTAGCCGTTAGTTTGGACGTAGCGAAGGCCTTTGATCAAGTCTGGCACAAAGCGCTTCTTTCGAAGCTTCCTTCCTATGGGCTTCCCGAGAAATTGTGCAAATGGATCACCAGTTTCCTTGCTGATCGGAGCATCAAGGTCGTAGTAGACGGTGAATGCTCTGATTTCAAGCCTATCAACGCTGGTGTTCCACAAGGCTGCGTGCTATCACCAACGCTGTTTCTCCTGCATATCAATGATATGTTGCTAACTGGCAGCATTCATTGCTATGCGGACGACAGCACTGGTGATGCCTTATATACCGGCCGTGCCAATATTTCTCGGGAAAACGTCGCCGAGTACCGGGACAAGCTTGTGTCTGAAGTCGAGTCTTTGCTTAACAAAGTCTCGGATTGGGGGCGACTAAATCTAGTCCAGTTCAATCCCCAGAAGACACAAGTTTGCGCGTTTACCGCTAAAAAGAACCCCTTTGTCGTATCTCCTCAGTTTCAAGGCACTCCCCTTACTGCCTCAGCAAGTATCGGAATCCTTGGCGTCGACATATCGAATAGTGTGCAGTTTCGTGGTCACTTGGAAGAGAAGGCCAAATTGGCATCTAAAAAGCTTGGCGTGCTCAGCAGAGCGAGACAGTATTTCATGCCGGCACATCGCTTGCAACTTTACAAAGCGCAAGTTCGGCCCCACATAAAATACTGTTCTCATCTCTGGGCCAGGGCACCCCAGTGCCAGCTCCTTCCACTTGACCGCATCCAGCGCAGAGCGGTTCGAATCGTCGACGACCGAGTTATTTCTGATCGGCTCGATACACTGGCACTGCGTAGAGATGTTGCATCTCTTTGCGTATTTTATCGCATTTATCACGGGGAGTGCTCTGAGGAATTGTTCGGACTAATTCCAGCCGCTCAATTTCACCATCGCACATCGCGACAAAACTCGCGTTACCATCCATACCATCTGGATGATTGGCGGTCCACGACTGTGCGATTTAGAAGAAGTTTTCTCCCTCGCACGACTTCCTTGTGGAATCAATTACCACCAGCGAATTTTCCGGACCGATACGACTTAGGAACCTTCAAGAAAAGAGCATACACCTTTCTAAAAGGTCGGCAACGCATCTGCAATTCCCCTGGTGTTGCGGTTGTTCATGGGCGGCGGTAGTCACTTACCATCAGGTGAGCCGTATGCTCGTTTGCCCCCTATTCTATAAAAAAAAATCTTTGATGCGGCAGCTTGATTTTATTTATTTATAATAATAAAATAAAAATACGCAAGCAAGTCACGTTCGATTTTCACCGTCACCACTGAAATTTTAAAAAGAGTTAACTTACTTTGTGCTCAGCGGTGAAGAATCGGTGAAGAGCGGCGAGCTTAAAGCCACCTAATGGTAAGTGGCCACTGCAGTTAATGGACATCTGCAGACAACTTTACACAAAGAAGACTATGGGTGTGTTGTCACCTTGAGGACTTAGATGGGATGCCTCACAGCCTGTACTTATATTGACTCTCTCTGTACCCTACACACCAGAGCACAGTAGTGCTTGCACTGCTATTTGTTGACCGAAATAGACAATAACAATGTCCTGCAGATCAAATTTCGGTGACAGTGGCAAGTCTGTTTAGACAGTAAATTTAAAGTTTAATTTTGAGCTTCCTGCGAATTATCATAATATATTTTTTATATTTTTTCTCCTTGCGATATAGTGCCAAATCGCTAACTGTATTTTCTCGCTAATTATTATTCAGTCACTATAGTAAATAGCGCAATTATACAAGTCATTTATTTGACACTCATTTAAATATTTCTACATAAATTCTTAGTTAAAAATTTAAAATCTTTTAAATGGGAAGCTGTATCGCTACACAAAATTTAAAAATAATAACCAAATCTCCGCTGAATTTCGCTGTGCCGTAATACGTGACTATCGTGCGATACTTTTCAGTAATTTAACACGAGTTCACGATTTGAAATCAAAATCACAAGACATCGATAATTACAGAGAAAGTCCCAACATAAATCTGGGTTCTACTTTGTATACTTTTAATATATAATGTGTGCATCGCTTCATTAACTTTGTGTGTATCCACCCGTCCATTATAGTCTATAAAAGTCTAATGCTGAACAAATTTCTCGGCCATAGATTGCGTCATAAGGACGATTTCGCCATAGTCGCTTGACAGGATAGTTGGCCACCACAGTTTTTTCATTGTAATGAATTGTTTTCAGGAAGATGTTGCAGTTTTAGTTTCCCCTTGTCAACTTTTACGTGGGTGTCCCATGGGACGTATGTGTGGAGTAGTGGATTATGTGTATACAAATGCGATACTCGTATGTGTTCACTTTGTGTTATTATATTTCTGTTATATTATTTTTATATCTTAATTTGTTAATTTATGAGGGCAAATACAGATATTAAGCATAGATTTCAATGAAAAACAAAATATATAAATAAAATAAAATGATGTTACATATAAAAATGAACATTTTTACACGTGATAGAGCCATGCTGTAACTATATTAAGGTACAGTACTGTGTTTTGTTTGGTGATTACTGGAAACGAGGCATTTAAGGTTAGTCTGCAGGAGTGATTGATTTTTAACTGAGGTTAGATGTAGATGTCTATAAGCTGCAATGCATTAGAGCAGCTTTTTGATTTGATTTATTCTGAAACTTAAATATATTTAATAAAAATTTATTATCTATACTATTTTAATACGACGATTTCTGTATATTGAATATTTTTTGAAATTTGAATTAGGGTATACTATTCTATCCTCCATATCCAGTGCGTGGTGCCCGAGCCTCAAAGCAGCTCTGACTTCAAGGTCGCGGATGCCGTCGAAGAATGTCTGCACCAGGTTCCCTACAATGAGCACAGGTACAGACTGGTATGCTCTTCGAACCAAATTTTCCATCTCAAGGGCCCACTGCTGCAGGTTTTTGTTGCTGCGTTGCACGCGGTCTTTGAGCTGCGCACGAAACACGTATTACAGGTGAGCGTCGTCATATCTGGACTCCAATGCCTCAAGGAGCTGCTCGTAAGTCACTGCCTTACCGAGAGATTCCAGAATAGTTAAGGCCTTGTCGTGCCTAGGGTGAGAGCAGTCATGGCCTGACTTTTTTTCCAGCCGTTCGCCTTCATGACAACCTGGAAATGGATTTCGTAAGCCGACCAGGAATAAGCACCGTCGAATGGTGGCACTTTGTGTGAATACGTAACGAAGCGAATAGCTACCACGGGAGCTGTAAGTCCATCCCCAAGTTTGAGGTCGCCCAGCGTTTTTTTCACGTCAGCCATCACGTTGTCAACCCGATTGTTCACTTGGTCGATTCAGGTGTCAAATTCGGACAGGCGGCTTGTCATTTTAAGCAACCCTATCCCTCACTTCCCTTCTCTTTCCCGAAGGTAGCGTGAAGGTTCTTCATGAGGAGCATCTGCTCTTTCTCATCGCGTTTGTGCTGCTCTACCAACCGATGGGCTGTTTCTTCGGTCAGGTGCTGCAGATGCATGAGCTGCTTACGGGCCGACCTCCGTGGTCGTCATTTGCATCATTGTAGCACCAAATCGTCTCTGGTTCGTCTCCTCCTGGCGTTGTCTTCGGGTACGGACACCCTCCGTGTTTTTCTTTGGTAAAATAGGCATGATTTGATCCTACTTCTGACACCAATTGTTACGAGCTTGGGGTTTGAGACAATTAAAAACTGCCGAGTGAATTACCAAAATTGACACTTTAATTACACACTAATTGCAACTTAAACCCACACTTATAACAAAACACAATTGTACTACTTATCACTTAAGTTTGCAGTTCCATCTCAACACTGACTCCGGTCGCATATAGGGCCTCAGCTAGATCCAGAATCTTCTACTGTAGAAACATCTAGAATGTTCGAGTACATACCGGTCCTAATTGACTAGGTGTCGATAGTTCTAGAAAGTTCTTCCATGGAAATTTCTAGAAGGATCGTGAGTCTCTTAGTTCTGCCACTTGATACTAGAGGGGGCCAGTGGTAACTAGTGTTGCCATTTACTAGGCATTAATGGTAGCGCTCAACAATATCATCATCCTCGTAACATCAAACATCATATTCGTTGTAATTTTAAAAGTGTTATATTTTAAATCCACTATAAAGATTCGTTTCACATATAACGACATTAAAGAGTCTTATGAACCGTAAACATGTTTCATCGCCGGAATAATAAATAAAAGTAATAGTTGCGTCTTGTTTAATAACTGTAGATATACTTCGAGAATGTTACATCAGTCTTTACAACTACTATATTATCTATGTTAGGTAGGTATATCGTTTCCATGTAAAGATATAGCAATATAAAATTTATTCGCATGTTAAGGATTATTTGATAAACGCGTTCAAATAATATTTTTCATTTTATTTATATGGCTCGTTAGCTCAAAGGGAACCTGGTTTGGGATTCCGCCGTCACGAGATAATATATTTCATTACATTTTTCAGTGCTGATTTACCGTTTGTACGGCAATAAAGGAAAATTCGTGAATAAAAAAACCTACATGGCCTCGAAACGTCTCCCTCGGCAGACACTGCCAGTCTCCACCCTTACATTGTTGACTCACCACGCATTCGAACCAAACTGTTTTCTTTATATTTCGTTATGCGTACAGTTTTAACAGTGGTAGAGCCACGCGGCAGCTTTTGTCGCACGGATGGGCCGGCTCAAACCGGGGTGGTACCACGACCTCACAGAATGCCAGCGTGAAGTAGAGGTTTACCTCTGCGTTTCGATTGGTGAGTGCAGGTGACCAGAGGCCCTTTTTACTGGAAATGAGGCATTCCATCTAAGTCCTCACGGATGACAGCGCATCTACATTTTGATTTGTAATAGAGGATAGATGTAGATGTCTATGGGCCGCAGCAACCACTTACCATCAGGTGGACTGTGTGCTCGTTTGTCACCCTTATCCTATAAAAAAAAACAGTAAAGGAGTGGAATAATTTGCCAGCATTTGTCTTTCCATCTGATACAGATTGAGTGTCTTCAAAGCAATAGTGAACAGGCTGTTGTTACTATTGTTACTTTACCATCGTCAGTTGCATCACTGTGGTCCACCATCAGGTGGGATAGTAGTCAAGCATTAGTTTAGATTAGTTAAAACACGGAATGGAGCAGGTCGGCAGACTAATTTTGATTTGTAATAGAGGATAGATGTAGATGTCTATGGGCCGCAGCAACCACTTACCATCAGGTGGACTGTGTGCTCGTTTGTCACCCATATCCTATAAAAAAAAACTAATTAATTCTTTCCTGTCACAGATACGATAGGAGACGTATGCCTATCAGTGGGATATATATAAGCTGTAACTCTACATTACTTTCTTATTTTATATGTTTATATTTTCTTGTCTTTTTAAATTCTCATTTCCTTAAAGGTATTACATACAAAAATGAAGACGACCCTATCGAGTACATACGTGAGCTACATTTTTTATAGGATAGAGTCACAAACGAGCACACAGTCCGTCGGATGGTAAATGGTTGCTGTGGCCCATAGACATCTACATCTATCCTCAATAAAGAATCAAAATAATTCGTTGTCACCCGTGAGGACTAAGATGGAATGCCTCTTTTCCAGTAACATGGATCTCCGGTTCTCTACACTCACCATACGAAAAAAAGCAGTGTCAAGCTGCCATTTTACCCTGGTATTCTGTGAGAGCGTGGTCCTTTCCCCGATCGAGCCGACCCATTCGTGCTACAACTATACTACTAATATAGCTGCAGCATGGCTGTACCACGTATAGCTATATTAATACAAATAAAAAGGTATGTGTATTTATCTTATAGCTAAGCTCTTTACGTAGCCGATATTTTTTTTGTGAAAAAAAGAGACGTTACCCATACTTTAACCACAATATTTAATCTACTAACCACCTGCTTGAATTGATCATAGATGTAACCGCTTTCATGTGGGTAGTTAAGCTAATGAATCCTCGTTACAGGTTTATCTGAAGCTGTTTATCTTTCGGAAGGCAAATAGCAGAAACGTGTACAGAACACCTGCTTAATTATTACGAACAGGAAATCACTTGCAGTAATCTAACTTTAGCATTGGACAAATCTAAGTGGTTTAAAGTGCTACAAAATTTTAATGTTAACCAATTTACATAAATTAAAAAAGTAACCTTTATTTTTTTTAAATATTTTGTAAACGTTCTTGTTTCTAAACGTTCCTATACAATTCATCCAATTTCGTTGAAAGTTTGGAGAGCTGTTGTCTACACGACCGCAAATGTTTCCGACAAAAACAAAATTGAATATTTGTTTGATAAATGAAAAAAATTAATATATATATATATATATATATATATATATATATATATATATATATATATATATTTGACGAAGTTGACACAGTTGACGAAGATATCGAGTTAGATACATACAAAAGCGTACAAGCAGTCGAATTGAGTCTTCTAGAAATAATAACGCTTAAATATAAATTGAAGTACCTAATATAAAAAACAATCTCCACCTTCTCAGTTTTAATACATACTCGTACGTCAAACTTATTCATCGTTACTAAAATTTATAAAATTATTCTCCTACGGGCATTTTATGGCAGTTTTAATATAATACTATCGTCTAAAATCGTCGATTTAAAATTCTACACGTGAATTTAAAATACTTAGCGGGTAGTTTTGACTCTTTTTATTTTATTTTATACCAAAGCCGTGTACAATTCACGTTCTCTCATGAAAATATTTGTAATACAACTTACATTTAATACATTTTATCGCATTACACGTTATTTCACTAGCGTTAGGCTTAGATAGTACAATATAGTTTTATGGAACATAAAAGGTTTATATTTAAAACTGACGATCCGCCCCGACTTCGCCTGGTTAGGATCTATTTATGATAATCAAAGACCCTTTTATTTTAAAGATCCCTTACTTTTTCTAACTTTGACCACTGTATATTGTAATATAATCTTAAAATTAAATTTTCATTTACCTCTGGACGTCAAAATATATCTGAAATTATGTAGACGTATTTAAAACCGTAGTCAATACAATAATCATGAGTCATATCATCATAATTCTAGTAATTCATGACAATGACTTTGCTCCCTCAATGATCATGATCAATGAGTGTTGTTTAAGGTTTTAAAACCTACTCGCGATGCGCTATATGTACATACATATGTATTTATAATTTGATAAACAAGCGTGTGGTTTGCTCAATTTTTTTCTTGGTTCGTTTGTGGGTTTGTCTTTTTGTTCGTTCGTTATTTTGTCTCATCGACTGATTAACTGAATGTTTTTATTCAGATAAGTGACTTTCTAGGTCTTCGCAGCAGTTAAAATTACAAATATATCGTCATCACATATAATAGCAAAAGTACAAATCCCACGCGAAGCCCCAGCTAGTTTATAATAACTTCGCACTATAAGCTTCGCACTGGATCTCGACAATAGGACCATCTAACGGCTCCAGTTGTAAATATAAACAATCTAGGGACCCATTTAAACACACAAAAATAATTTCATCAAAATGTATCGAGCAGGTTAGGAGGTGTTCAGTGGCAAACACACGTTCAGAATAATTTATATAAAAATAATATATTATATGTTAAGTAAAAGGCGACTGAGGGATATGTAATAGGAGATAGATAGCAGAATATTTTTGATAATTACTCAAAAGAATAAAAACTGCAATTGCCAACCCGCCTACAAAGCATTATTTATTAAGTTAAGCGTTAAAATTGTTGCAAATATTCTAATTAATAATAATCTATAGAGAGGACTGTGTAAAGAAAACTTTTTATAGGCTGCAATAAAGGAATAAATGCAAAATGTACATAGTCTTAATTACGTTTACTTAAAATTATTAGAACATACGCCTTTTAATATATTCACTATCGTCTCAATCCAATAATAGTCCTCTACTGAATATGGTCTCTTACACTGCACGGAGGACTTGCCATATCAAAATGTTTAGTGATCTAATTGTAGATCACCTGATGTATTGCATCTTCCCCACCCCTGTCCGCTCCAGTATCGATATTTCACACATTTAAGAAAATACTATAATTAAATTAGCATCCCAAAAATATACTATTATCTGTGAAGTGCCGGCATAAGAATATCCGCTACCCCATAACATCCCATAGGTGTTGTATGAGCCGAAGTTGAGAAACTGAAAGAGAAGATAGACAGCAACATCTTCCTGATATGGGTGACCTATGTGTGATGCCTATGTTTAGCTTTTATGGGCTCTAATGAATGAAAAAAATATCCAGATTTTTATTGAATAAGCGTGATAAATGACTACAAAGTCCTACTGTTGATAAGTGGATGCTGTGGCCCACTGACATCTACATCTAACCTCGATTAATAATCAAAATACAGATTTGTTGTTACCCCTGAGCACTTATATGGAATGCCTCGTTCCCGTTTAATAGGGTCTCCGGTTCTTTACACTCCCCAAATGAATACAACAGCATGCTGTTTTACGCTGTTGATTTAATGTGAGAGCGTGGCCCTTAACCGGTCGAGACGATCCATTCGTGCTACAACCATAATATAGCATCAGCAAGGCTCTACCACGCTTGTTACAAAATCCCCAATGAAAACACGGAGAATATTTTGCTTATCACTTTTATTAATCAAGAACAAGTCACTACAACGTTAATATTACTAATGGGAGCTTTAGCAGAAGTTGTCTCATTTAAAACGAATAAATGATTTCCTGATGCAGATAGAGCCTCTTAATTGCCTGATATAAACCTAATGTTCGCACATTAAATATTTACTAGGAATATATGATTCAAGATTGCAGTTACAATTATTGTGTTAATTGTTTGAGAATTTGTATTTTTTTTTATTAAAGAAGAAAATGTTTTGACAAAAAATTTGAGTTTAGGAAATTTACCAAACCGATTTTTGTTTCACTTTATTTTAAGACTTGGTTCAATCATGAAGTAACAAACACAAACATGTAAAACTATCCATATCGTCCCGTTAATGTCATAAGAGGCGACGTAGGGAAGAAAACCAAGTGATGGCACGGTTTCTTTCTAACAAGTCCTGACACAAATCAAGTCATAACAGATATTTAAAAACAATATTTTTTTGAAATATTTGTTTTTTTATATTTATTTAAAAAGTCCGAATAACAAATATTTAAAAATTTATTTGGTAGAGCCACGCTGCAGCTATATTATAGCTTTCAATTAGGTTTTCTAAGTTTTATTTTTAGACACTAGTTCCTTATCTAAAAAATATATTGTGATATCTTTATTTAATATAAAGTTATGAAAGTTTTAAGAACTAACAATTTTTATAAGCACTACGTGTTTAGTGATGTATGTTTTCTTGCCGCGACGAAGTGGCGCAAGCGGTGTAGCGCACATGCGTAGGAGAGGCGAAGACTCTTCTACCTCTGCCTCATGATAAGGTTAGGGCCAGCCGCGCAATGTTTTCGCAAGCGACCTGACGCTATTCAGTTGTACCTTGATCAATTGCCCCCTGTAGTTTCTTATAGTTTTCTCAGTAATTTTTCACCGTTAAATAACTAATTTTCATATTATTCGTTTTCATACATTCGTATATATATACACACGCACATATATATATATATATATATATATATATATATATATATATCGAATACTGTGTTAATATATCAAGCAACGCGGACGAAGTAGCAAGTATCAGCTAGTAAAAAATAAATAAATAAATCTCTATATATACAAATCAATTGCTGTCCGTTTGTCTCGAAAAAACACGAAAATGGCTGGATCGATTTTGATAAAGTTTTTTGCGTGTATTTGAGTGGGTACCTGAACGATCTAAACAATTAAAAATGGGATCTGGTTGGTGGCGCTGGTGTTGAGATCCAGAAATCACCGGTGCGAAGCCAGGTGGGATCGCTAGTAGTAAATAAATATTGTGTCATCCTTTATTTATTTATTTTAAACAAATCAATGTCTAGAAATAGTTATTAAAACAAAATATATAAATAAAAACACACATCACGTCCGCAAAGCATTAAAGTTTCACAGAGTTAAAATGTCTCCACTATTTTAAGAATGTTTTTTTTTATGAATGTAATGTTTGTTTATATTTTAAACTGTGTTTTCAGTTTTACACACGTCTAACATGCATAAATTAGAAGTTTCAATGACACCGAGAATAGCTAAATCTCTTATTTTCAAGGTGTTATATGTCAACTTTTAATTTCCCCCATTCATTTTCATTGGTTGCAACAATTTATAACGAAGAAAATTATACTTTGATGTTCTGTAGTGTATTATTTTTTTAATATTAAAAATAAATAAATGACAAACGAACTAATTGTCGACCAGATTAGAATAGAATAGAATAGAATAATTTTTATTCAATATAGATCACATGTGTAATTCTTATTGAAAGTCATTTTTTACTTTACCACTGGTTCGAAAAACCTCTGTCCTGCCTGAAACCCTGCAAGAAACCCAGCGGGATTTTTTTTAAAGAATATCTTACATTAATGATTGGAAGATACAAAATTTATTTTAGAAACAGCTTGGAAGCGACCACCTCATTCCCAGGAGTTATTATCAACCATGTATTAATTTATACTATAATAACCCTTTTTATACAGTTTCAACTTAACAAAACATTTAAACTTGGTAATAGAGAGAGCCTGTACACTTTCCGGGACCTTGTTGTAATAGCGTATACATTGCCCCAAGAACGAATTACTGACTCTGTGGAGTCGAGAAACTGGTATTACTAGCTTGTGTTTGTTCCTAGTGTTTACAGAATGTACATCACTTTTTTTACTAAAACTCTCTTTGTTTTTGTGAACATACATTAAATTTTCGTAAATATACTGAGAGGCCAAAGTTAATATATTAATTTCTTTAAATTGACCTCTAAGAGACTCTCTCGGTTTTAGGTTGTAAATAGCTCTAGTGGCCCTCTTCTGTAAAACAAAAATAGTTTCTGAATCAGCCGCATTTCCCCATAGCAAAATCCCATAAGACATTATGCTATGGAAATAGCTGAAATAAACTAATCTGGCTGTCTCGACACTTGTGAGACCTCTAATCTTTTTACAGCATAGGCTGCAGAACTTAGTCTGCTCGCTAGTTTGGACATATGGGGGCCCTACTGAAGCTTTGCGTCGAGAGTGATGCCAAGAAAAACAGTGGATTCAACAGAGCTCAGTTCTTTCCCATTTAAAACACATTGGTACTCAGATTTTAACATTCGTTGTTGTAAATTTAATACATTTAGTTTTATTGTCGTTTAAATGTAGATTATTAACGTTAAACCAATGCACTAATTTTGATATAGCATTATTCACATGTGTGATTGTGATTAGTGACAATGATTAGTTTAAGTTTAAAAATCAAAGAAGTATCATCAGCAAATAATATTTTATCATGATTATCCCCTACAAGAGAAGATAAGTCATTAATATACACTAGAAATAGGAATGGGCTGAGAATTGAGCCCTGAGGGACGCCCATTAGTACAGGTGACCCGGAAGAACTTTTACCATTGATAAAAACTTTCTGCATTCTATTACTTAAATATGAAATTATAAGTTTAAGCGCTGTGTTCTTGACACCATAGTACTGTAGCTTCCTTATTAATGTCTCATGGTGAACGCATTCGAAGGCCTTGGAAAGGTCACAAAATATACCCAAAGCATCCTCTGAATTCTCCCATGCACACAAAATATGTTAAATAAGCTCAACTCCAGCGTCAGTTCTCGAGCGACCCCTTGTAAAACCGAATTGATTTTTATGTAGCAATTTATTAATATTAAAGAAACTTAAATCCAAAATTATTTTTCCAAAATTTTACTAAAGGTTGGTAGTACAGAAATTGGTCTAAAATTGGCGGGGTCTAATGTACTACCAGATTTAAATAAAGGTATGATTATATTATGTTTCATTAAATTAGGAAACACACCAGATTCGACGCTTGTATTAAATATAGTGGCTAGATATGGTGCTATTATATCTATTATAGATGAAACAACTTTAACGGAAATCTCCCTTAAGTCTGCCGTTTTCTTAACATCAATAGTTTTAAAATATTTAACGATATCTTTTGGCAGTACTCTATGGAATTTAAAAAAATTTGAACAAGCCTTTACATTTTGTTTACATTTTATAATTTTGTAGTTATATTTTGCCCACTATTATAACTTAGACTTAGTCGTTTTATATACTCTCATATTCATGATTTCATACATTAAAATCAATAAAAAGCTACAGCTGAGTATTGGCGTACTCCAAAGAAAAAATATCAATTATATGGTAGAGCCATGCTGCAGCTATATTATGGTTGTAGCACAAATGGGTCGGCTCGACCGAGGTAGTACCGCGCTCTCATAGAATATCAGCGTAAAATAGCAGCTTAATGCTGCTGTGTTTTATATGGTGAGTATAGAGATCTGAAGATTCTATTTACTGGAAAGAAGTCGTTCCTCCTTAAACCTCAGGTATGATAACGCATCTTCATTTTGATTCTTAATCGAGGATAGATTTAGATGTCAATGGGCCGCAACATCCACTTACCATCAGGTGGACTGTGTGCTTCTTTGTCATCCTTACTGTATAAAATAAATATAAGCGTGAGTGCGAGTCAAGAAGTCACATGAAATGAACATAATGTCCCGTCTATCTTTTAGTTGGTCCAAGTTTGACCCTCACAGCATTTCGCTTATGAATTTCGATTCAATATCAATTTTGTTCCTGACCAATCGACGAGGCTGGACGGAAGCCGATGCTGACGTACGAAATATTATTTCTAGAGTGTTTGGACTCTGTTCGGTTGGTTGATTACGTTGACATGTTATGCGGTTTAATTTATTTCAGTTGGGACACGAAAATTTTGTAAATAAATTATTAAAGTTGTTACTAAATGTATTAAAACCCATAGGTATATTAAATTTACTCGTAAAATATCGACGTTTGGTTGTGCTGCATAACTATATCGCTATTTCACGGTGGCAATAAGGTCGTCGAGATGTTTTCGCATTATTAATTAGAGTGACAAACCACCACACAGTCCGCCTGATTGTAAGTGGTTACTGCAGCTAGACATATAATAATAACGCTATGTGATACGAATTTTGGTTACGCCGGCCAGTCTCACCGTCTCACTGCCAGGCCATCTGCGCTGAACAGGAAAAGTGCACTAGCGTGTGCATGATCCACCGGTGCTCGCTCTATTCCCCCGCTCTCATTGTCCGATGGGACGGCAATCCGACACGACCGGGGAGTGACCAACTACTTTATGCTCTTTGAAGGCATGGAGTCGTGACAACGCCAACTTCGGGCTGCTACTGAGAATCGAATTTTGGCCTGACCCTGAATTGGAACCGGTGACCATATATCTTTCGCACTTACGACCACTTGACACACAAGGCAGTCACAGCTATTCATGTACAACAACTTCAAGCAAAGAAGGCCAAAGACGCGGTCATCCATGAGAATAACCAAGCTATGTCTTACTTCCTTTAATTATAATAGAACACAACTAGGGGCGAACTGATAAAATAGTTGAGATTTTGGTCTATTAATGTTATTTGCCTATGTCGTGTCTTATGGGAACCATGGGACGATATGGGTGGAAAATTCATTTACTCCTCCAATACACAGAGTGAAAATATAATTTAGTTGCAAAATATAGTTAAAATTTTACTACTCATTGCAAGCACACTGGCTTCGTTTCCTTGCAGAATAGCTATATTAGGCTTTTAGAGAAAAAACATTTTTTTTGTCTCTAGCGGTGACGTCTAATCACTGAAGTTATTCCATTAGAACTTTAACAGCACGTGGAACCTACAGACCGATAGTGTCTCCATAACATCATAATGTTTTTTTTTCCTTTATTAGGTTTACCAACAATTTCTAACACTAACACATCAAATTAGTACAATTACTTAAAAGTATTAACAAAAGTGCTACAATTACTTAAAGGTAAACTCCGCATGCATTTAATTTTATAAAACATAAACTGAAAAAACAATAAGTTATTCCTCAACTAAAATTATAAATAAATCTATTATTAAGAATAGTGTAACATTAACTTAAAAAAAATATCTATTTTACTTTACGCTATTAACTTATATACTCTCTATATCTATACAAATAAATACAATTGGGGTGTCTCTATGTAACGTCAAAATAACAGCTTTTCACTAAATGCGTATGAAAGTATATATGGTACTTATAACAAAATCATATATTTTTTAAAATTTTGTCTGTCTGTCTGTCTGTCTGTCTGTCCGTCTGTCTGTTTGTCCGTCTGTCTGTCTGTCTGTCTGTTTGTTCTGGCAAATCTCCGAAACGGTTGAACCGATTTTGATGGGACTTTCACTGGCAGACAGCTGATATTATAAGGAGTAACTTAGAATACTTTTGTATTAGAAAAAAATAGGGTTCCGCGCAAAAAAGTTAAAAACCTAAATTACACGCGGACGAAGTCGCGGGGAACAGCTAGTCTATTAATAACTTTGCAGAATCTGGCATAAGGAAAGGCAAGGGGGAATTTAACCACGAGTAAGTGCCCGTGTCATGTAAACACTACTCTCTGTATTAAAATAAAAATTTAATGTTTATTTCGCGAAATATACAACAAGTTTTCTTTATATCGTTAAAAAAAAGTGAAATCTTATTGTGATAATATTATTCAAGTGTTTTGTGATAAAGAACTAGATTATTTTTAAAATAATAAGTAATACCGTGACTTTAGTTTAAGACTATCTTAATGCAGTGTAATAGTTACCAACATACTTTTACTACTTGGACAATAACGTCAAAATCTCATCATTCTAAGAACATATAAAGTGAGTAATAAGAATATTTTATGGGATTTCATAAATTAAAACAAACGTTCGTTTATATTCAAATGCATATTGAACTTTGATCCTTTGAAAAGTTGTAGATCTTATTTTACGCACGACCTTAACATAGTTCCTGATATCATCTACAAGATGGCGCCAAACTGTAAAAACTGTGGCAAGGACATTATTGAAAAGCATTTTCTAACTTGCGTAATATGTAGAAAATATTATCATTTAGATTGCACTAGTGTCTCTTATCAACGTTTTGTTTTTATGTCGCATGACAGAAAGAAAAATTATAAATGCCACACATGCCTTTCGCCTTCATGTAATAAACAAACATCCCCAAGATCCGCCATCATTTCGCCAGAGCATCAAGACTATGTTACCCAACGTAATAAATATAAATTAAACGTCCATACGGCTAACTCCTTCCAAGAACTCTCTGATGAAGAGACAGAAGGTGACTACTCTTCTCTGACTTCAACCCCAATTAATACATTAAATAGAAGCTATACAGAAATACAAAGAAATACACATTTTAAAATTAATGAATTAAAAGAGAAAACCTACAAGCTAGAAGAAAAACTGGAAATAATAATAATAATAATAATAATAAAAGTATTTATTTGCCACAAAACTATACAATGTTAAAATTTAAATAGACAGCTTAATAATAAATTGTGACAAAACGGTCTGTGACTCAGTTGTAACGGGAAACCCATTACTCCTGCTATTCTTCCACAGCCTTTGCGCAGTATACATACAGTTTCTTAGGCAAGTGATGAAACACACGTATCAGCAAAAAATAAATAAATAAAAATTCAAACAATAAATAATAGTTACTAAAATATGAAATACAAAATACAAAAATACAAGAATGTTCACCAATTTGACGGGATAGCCGAACCACTCAGAGCCAGGGACTGTTGTTGCATCAGCCACTTGCGGCATCTCTGCCGGAAGGTATGTGGAGATAGGGTAGACCGGACTGGTGGTGGCAAATCATTCCAGATTTTAGCAGCGGCGAATTTAAAACACCCCCTGGCTCCAGCGAGTCTAATTCTAGGTACTGGAAGCCGATGACATTTTTCTCTGACCGAGAGCAAACTTTTTTTGTTCAACAGCTATCTTATCGTATAAATATCTTGGAGACGCTGTGTGATACAGTTTATGTAGAAAACAAGCATATTTTAACTTGGTACAATTAGACATATTTAAAATGCAATTACTGACTAAATAAGGTGAAATCCTATGCCTTTTCGGTATATTAAAACAAAAACGCATGCATGCGTTCTGCACTCTCTGTACATTTTTCGCAGTTTTTTTAAATAAGCAAGGACCATAAACAATATCACAATAATGAAGGTGGCATAGTACTTAACTGTTACAAAGCAGCAGTCTAATGTCACGTTTTAGAAATTTTCGAATTTTAAAATAATATAGAATTTTGAAATAGCGGAAAATGAAATTGAAAATTTGCTATCAGAAAATCAAATGCTAAGCAAACGAATTTCCGAATATGAAATAAAAATTAAACAGTTAACTTATATATGCAAAACTACGACGAAAAGAACTGTTAAGAAAAAGAGAGAAAAAAGTTTGACAAAAATGAAATTAGATTTTTCTCAAATAGAAGAAAATATAAAACTCCACGAAAATCATTCCACTAATTATACTAGAACATCAGTGCCAACTACTTCAGAAACAAATAATGTTAATCAAACAGAACAACAAATCGATGTAAACTCAAATTCTCACAGTATTCGTGAAACACCGATAGATGGCAGTAACATACACAAGCAAAATAAAAAAAGATTTATTTACATTATTGGAGATGAGCAACTAAAGGGACTGTCAGCTTCACTTATAAGTACCAGGCATGGTAAGTGGAATGATGTTTTTATTCCCATGGCTTCAATCTTATCCGGAGGTACTAGTACAGATATATTAAATTACTGTGACTTAATCACCGAAAAATTGACAGATAATGACATTGTAATTTTAGGTATAGGCAATAATGACAAAGACATATAAATTACATTCCAACATTTGTATAGCTTTAAGCAAATTAAGTAAACTTTCCGTTTTTTTAACTCCTATATGCCATAATCCTTATTTTGATAAAAACACATTAAATTTTAATCTAAAATTATGGACAACACATTTTGACAATTGTAAAATAATTAATATGAATGACGAATATTTGAATGCATTTAATTTCATAAAAAACATTTGTAATAAAATTAATTTATGCATCGATTATATGGAATATAAAAAACAATTTTTAACTGTTGAAAATATTAAGAAATTTTTAAAAAGATCACCTACTATAATCAATGAAACGAAAACAAAAGAAAATAAATACTCAAAATTGCTTAAAAAAGGCACTATACCTTATTATTTTCATCTTATGTCCCAAAAACAAACAAAGAAAAATTGTAATCAATATAATAATATCCTAACTACTACTACCATGTACCTAAAAAAGGCACAATACCTTTCTATTTTAGTAACATTACCAAAAAACAAAAAGTAAATACTCTAAGTCGAGATAACAATGAAATTATTCAACATACGCTGAATTCTTTTCAAAGTAACAAGGATATGTTTTTTCGAAACAAATAACAACTACTTTACAATTTTTCACCAAAATATACATGGATTGCTCTCCAAAATAGAACTAATAGAAATGACACTTTTGGAGATAAAAAACCATATTAATCCCGACGTAATATGTTTTACCGAAACATTTGTGAAATCAGGTGAAGAAAAAAATATACTCCTAAATAATTATGAGTTAGCTACTTCATTTTCAAGATCATCCAAAAGAGGGGGTAGTTGTATATTAGTAAAAAAAGGTCTTGAATTTAAGAAAATAGAGTACTTCGATGCACTTTCTATGACTTACCACTTTGAGTGTTGTGCAATAAACCTTATTAATAATAATTTAATAATTGTTTGCATATATAGAATTCCGTCAAAAATAAAAAGTCATTTGGAATATTGTTTTGATAAATTTGACTCACTTATTAGTAAATATATATTAAAAAATTCAAAAAAGAAGATAATTTATACTGGAGACATAAATATGAATATACTTGAACCCAGTCAATACACCTCATGTCTTAAGGATATTGTGAAGAAATATAACCTTCACTTTGATATAAAACAACCAACTAGAGGCAAATCGTGTCTTGATCTTATTATAAGTAACATTGACGAAGCAATTGGATCTGTGCGTTCATTATGGCTGTCAGATCACGATACTGCACAGGTATTAAAATTTACTGCCAAAAGTAAAAAGAACATCACACCAAAATCAATATATACGTATATTCGACACTATTCTGAAGAAAATATAGACAGATTTAAAAAAATATTTAAAATGCATTTCATTTTGTAAAGTTTATACTCAGATTGATTTAAATGCAGCGTTTGAAGAATTTTTTAGCCTTATCACATTACTGTATAAACTATGTTTCCCTAAAATAAAAGTAACAACCAAAACATTTACTAATCTAACATGGATATCCAAAGGCTTAAAAAAAAGTTGTAGAACTAAACGTAAACTTCGATACAAGTTTTATATGACTAGAAAAATTGTTGATCGAATTAAATATATAAATTATTATTATTAATGTATAAACATTGCAAAAAGAACAACAAACAATAAATTTGTATTGAATAGTAAAAATATATGTAAAGCTACTTGGACAATTATAAAAAATGAGACTAATCGTGTATATACTAAAAACTACATTAATAAAATAATGAATAATGGAAAGACGGTAACGGAACCTGCCGAAATAGCATCTATTATAAATAATTATTTTATTAACGCAACAAATCAAATAAATTATAAAATAGAAAATACAACTGACATGAAATTATCCCAATCAATTTTTCTGACGCCTATAAATGAGAATATTATCAAAAAAACAATAATGTCTTTAAACAACACTAAATCTGAAGGCTATGATTCCATATGTACTAAAATAATTAAATACTGTAAGGATGAAATAAGTGAAATATTAGCATTCCTGATAAATCTTTCACTAGAGTCAGGGACTTTTCCTGATAAATTAAAACTTTCAATAGTAAAACCTTTATACAAAAAGGGAGATAAAAGTGATATGACCAACTATCGACCAATTGCACTAGTCCCAGTCCTCTCAAAAGTATTTGAAAAGGTGATGTATTACCAACTTACTTCCTTTTTTAGTAAATTTAAGGTGATAAAACAAAATCAGCATGGTTTCCAAAAAAATAAATCCACAACACATGCTGCGTTTACATTGGTGAAGGAAGTCTTGCAAAATTTAAATCAAAGAAACTATACAACTGTAGTATTTCTTGACATGTCGAAAGCCTTCGATCGCGTCTCACATGATCAGTTACTTATCAAACTAGAGGCTAACGGCATAAGGGGACCTGCATTAAGTTGGCTAGAAAGCTATTTAAAAAATAGGTCACAGTGTGTAGAAATAACACAATTAAATTCTAAGAACATAGCTCAGGTATATAGATCGGAATTCAAAAACAACAATTTCGGTGTTCCCCAAGGTAGTATACTCGGACCATTGTTGTTTATATTATACATAAATGATTTACCTGATATCTCCAACTACAAAACTACTTTATTTGCAGATGACATCTCGGTGACGATTACGACTAGTAAAAAAAGTACACTTGATCAACACAAAAGGGACATAGTTAAAACAATTAATTCAGTAAATAAATGGCTCAATAAAAATTATCTACACATTAATTTAAGTAAAACAAATATTATTAATTTTAATAACTTAAATTCTGACATAAATATTGAATATAATGGACAACTTCTGCGGAACGCTATTAGTACGACATTTCTAGGTTTAATTATAGACTCAAATTTAAATTGGAAAGAACATATCCATAAAGTGAGTAACAAAATTAACAGATTTGTATACGCGTTACATAAATTGACAAAAATAGCAAACAAAAACACTGCGATCACAGCGTATTTTGCATATGTAGAATCTGTTATCAGATACGGACTTTTAATGTGGGGTAATGGCACAGACTGTAAAAAAGTATTTTTAGCTCAAAAGCGCTGTATTAGAGCTATAAGTAACATCCCATCGGACACATCATGCAAGCCTTATTTTAAGAGTTTAAACATACTTCCTTTTCCCTGCCTCTATATATTTGAGGTCGGCAAATTTGTAATGCAAAACAAGCACATGTTTTTACAAGCTAAAGAGGTTACAAAAATTAACTTACGGAACCCAGATAAACTAGTACTTGACACAATTCCAAAAAGTAAGCGTTTCCAAAAAAATAGCTATGCAATGTGCAACACTATTTATAATAAAATACCCTCACATATTAAGCCATTACCATACCACAAGTTTAAAATTACATTACGACGATGGTTGGTAGAAAAAACATTTTACACAATAAATGAGTTTTTAAATTATAGTGATTAAGTTGTCGATGCATGAATTAATTTATTTATATTAATTAATTTATTTATAAAATTTGTAAAAGGATGTTTTTAGTTATGTGTTTTAGATAAAGTTTACAAACTAATTATGTTATATAAACTTGGACATTTGCATGCTGTTGAAAACAGCTAAATAGGTTTTCTCAACACATTGTTTTATAACACCAAGAACAAAATATTTTTGTACCTATTTACTAGCAAATAAAGAATTTGAATTTGAATTTGGAGAATGTTATGGTAATAATATATTCTAAAGTCATATAATATACGCCTTCTTTAATTTTTGAGGGGTTCATAATGCAATTAGCCCGCCGTGCTGCTTCAGTGTTCACGTTAACGTGGTACAGCACTTGCAAGTTGCAATTAACAATTTCATCGGTGCTGACGGAGATCAAAGTCTTACCCATCGAGTTGCCGGTTAAGTCTGCTAAATTAAGGTTCTAGATTTGCGAAAGGTTATTCTACAAATCGTCTTTAAAACTCATTTAATCGTAATATAAATAATGTGAATATTAGTTTGTCAAGTATACGTCCTACACTATTCATCCGAATACGGTATAACTTTGGTAAGTAGTTCGGCGCGCACCCGCGAGTTTTCCTGACAAAAAGGCGCTAATAAAGAAAAGAAATAAAAAGTAATATTATTAATGTTATTCGTTAGACTTCAAAATAAATTATTATGAATAACTTAAAAATTATTGGTCAGGTTTGATCAAGTTTATATGTTGTCCCATGTGAAGCACCAGCTTTCAAATAAAAATAGAATCATCGAATCCGGTTCACCCAGTAAAAAGTTATGAGGTAACATTAAAAACAAACATACAGTCGAATTGAGTACCGGCTCCTTTTTGAAGTTTTTTGAAAAAACCCACAACAGATGTGAAAGTTCAGCCAGAAACCCTTTACAGAAAACCGTATCTAAATCGGATCAACCGTTTTGGAGATAAATGGGGACATTAGTTTGCACACACAAACAAACAAACAAACAACCTCTCACCCTTAACGCATACACTCCGTTCCGACCAAAGACGTATTAAAAAGATAGACAGGTTACACACTAATATTATTGTATTTTAAAGTGGCGCAGGTAGTATGATATCTATGTACAGTTATTTATTATGACACGTTGCTTTAACAAAAAGAGACAAATGATAGGGTATACCTATCGTTAGGTTAGTGTTGAAATACCAATTATTAACAAAACATCTATATTCAAAATATTAGTGGGACGTTTTTCTTGTCTCTAACAGTTGCCGTGTAATTTGTGCACCACTTAAAAACAAAGGAAGGCATTTTTGCCACGAATAACTATAAGACTTACGCGCTGTAGCGAAGGTATAGCCGCAACGCGAGTGCGTGCCCGACTAAATGCGAGGCGGGCAATTACCTTACTTTTTTTGTATTGCCATTTTAGAGCGAGTATGACGTATCTATACCTTTAAAAACATCTTAGGTTCCGACCGTAACCATTAAATTGATATAAAAGCCAGCAATGCGAATATTACCGTAGGAAATAGATCGCGTGATTGATACTTATTACGGAGCCGCTATTTCCACT
Organism: Parnassius glacialis; assembly: GCA_033319125.1. NCBI lineage: Eukaryota > Metazoa > Arthropoda > Insecta > Lepidoptera > Papilionidae > Parnassius > Parnassius glacialis. Next base: position 4,895,500 of record JAVANC010000006.1, read on the forward strand.
GCGGGTTACACTACTTGAAGCGCCGAGCAAAGGTTCTAAAGTTAAATAAACTTTCGTTGTTATTATACATGGTAGAGCCATGCTGCTGCTAAATTATGGTTGTAGCACGAATAGTTCGGCTCGACCGGGGAAGGACCTGGCTCTCACAGAATACCAGCGTAAAATAGCAGCTTAACGCTGCTGTGTTTCGTATGGTGGGTGTAGAGAACCGGAGACCCTTTTTACTGGAAATGAGGCATTCCATCTTAGTCCTCATGGGTGACAACGCATCTGCATTTTAATTTGTAATCGAAGAGAGATGTAGATGTCTATGGGCCACAGCAACGACTTACCGTTAGTCAGGTGGACTGTGTGCTCGTTTGGCACCCTTATCTTATAAATAAAATTGAAGATCAGGCGCACTTATACATTATAAAACGTTAAAAAAGTAATAACCAAGTTCAAAAAATAACATAAAAGAGACAATAAATTTCCTTATAATTTAATGGCTTCTGAATTTGACAAAAACAGACAACAATAACAAATACAAAAATAATAATAATAATTTAAGCCCCGGCTTGAGAATCTATTAAAAGGGACATCAGGGTGGTCTGCTATATCGCCTGGATCCATACTTGATCTTAATTAGACGTGGGTAGTCGGGCAAGGAGAATTAAAAGAAGTAGTTCACACAAAATGTAATTAGGGTATTATCACAAAATTATTATAGGCACTGAATCGTTAAACACTCCACCAAGAACGTAGCGCTTATTCCCGATGTGAACCGATCGCCGTCTCACTGCGAACTGCCTCGTCCTCCCTCTTTCTTTTCGCACTAGCCCTCGGTGTTGCGTCAGAGTGAATGACAACCGGTTACTTCGACAGATGGCGTTTTGCATATCCGGTTGACATTCACTCTTAAATAATCTTCGAAATAATTAGACGCGCCGTCACAGCCGGACTGACATTAGCACGTCCTCGTGCTGCTTTTGGTGTAGAGTTATTCTGTAACAATAGGAAAATAAAACCCGCTGAGAATACCACTTTCATTCGCTCGTCCTATCCTGACATGAATAGGTACACTGTCCCTATTTTTGGACATTTAGGAACCCACACACGTATAGGCAAGGCGCTTACGTTTGATCTCATGCAAACTAAACACTGGCTAAGGCGTCCTTTCGACCAACCACCATCTCCTATGATGACTTGGACCGGACAACCTAGCCCTCGACTAGCTAGTTCATAGAGCGGCAGCGTCCCTTCGACCAGTCGTCATCTCATATGACAACGTGGACCGGACAACTTGCTCTCTATCCGTCATCTTATATGACGATACCTAACTCAGAGAGTGACAGCGTCCCTTCGACCAGTCATCATCTCATATGACAACGTGGACCGGACAACTGGCTCTCTACTCGTCATCTCATATGACGATACCTAACTCAGAGAGTGACAGCGTCCCTTCGACCAGTCATCATCTCATATGACAACGTGGACCGGACAACTGGCTCTCTACTCGTCATCTCATATGACGACACCTAACTTAGAGCGACAGCATCCCTTCGACCAGTCGTCATCTCATATGACAACATGGACTGGACAACTGGCTCTTTACACGTCATCTCATATGACTACACCTTAGACAGTTTAATAGCATCAATTAATTCCCATAACCGACATTACTAACCTCAAAGTTCCTCACGTTCTGATGCTGAGAGGGTTGCTGAGCTTGCCGTTTCGGTACGACCGCTGGACACTGATATTGTGTCACTGTCCTCATCTGATGTTAGTGTCCTATCATATTGGCTCTGCCCCGCCGTCACGAACTCCTCCTCATCATTATTAATTAGCGAGGTAGCGATCTCTACCAGACCGTCATAGCCCCCGGGTACTAAACGGAGATTTTCGTGAGCATATTTGTAAATCCTATTAGACCCATCAATGTGTTTCAGCTCATACCTATCATTTTCTAACACCTTAGTGATTAAAAATGGACCTTTGAATTTTTTATGAAGTTTTGTCTGATTGCGCTCGTTGTTTCTTATAAAAACATACTCGCCTATAAGGAATGGCTTCACGACTGCCTTACCTCGATTGAATCGCTCTACTTCTGCTGCTGCTGCTTTCGCAATGTTGTCAGCTGCATTACGTCTGATGGTGTCTGAGTCTGATCGGGGTTCAGGTTAGGAACTTAATACAATTTTTGACATACCTAAGGATTGAGCTTTTATCCCAAACATTAGTTCTGTGGGTGAATACCCAGTTACCCTGGACCGCGTACTATTTAGAGCTAACTGCACATCTAAAAGTTCATCTCGCCAAGTTTTGTTCGGGTCGTTCTCAACTATGGTGAAAATGCTTTTCAGCGTGCGCATTACGCGCTCTACCTGACCGTTTGCTCTACTAGATCCTGTTGCGATGAGATGAAGGTCTATGGAATGATCCCTACAAAATTCTCTGAACTCGGCACTTATATAGCATCTCCCTTGGTCCGCTATAACGCGTTTAGGTGATCCAAAAAGGCAAACCGCCTTTTTTAAAGCTTTAATAGCACTTGCTGAATCTAAAGAGGGGGTATATTCAAGAAGAATGTATTTGGTGAAGGAATCGATAATAACCGATGAATATTCTTTGCGATCACTTTTTCCACTGAGTTTACCCGTGATATCAATGTGTACGGTATGCCAAGGAGTGGAAACTTTAGGAATCGGATGAAGTCTTATCTGGGTAGCGCCTGACGGGCCCTTCGAAGCTTTGCATACTATACAAGAATCTACAAATTTGCGCACTAGCTTTGACATTTGTGGGAACCAATATTGCTCGTATAGTTTGTTTAGCGTCTTTTCAGTGCCTAGGTGCTTAATCTCTATATGGACATGGTTGATTAAAGTCCAAGTGAGGGAGCGCGGTACAACCGGGAGCCAATAGCTACTTTTGTTACGCTCAATTTTACTATAAAGTATCCCTTTTCGGATATCATAAGTATGGGCAACGACTTCAGGAAGTTCTTTGTTGTTGTGCTTGTTAATAAGGTCCTGTATTTTGCTATCCCTCTTTTGTTCGACCATCAGCCAACCCTGATGGAGTTCAACGAATTGGACAGACTTGTTTCTCTTGGACGGATTGGTATCAGGATAGTTCGTGGTAGGTTCATCGAGTGGATTTCTGGAGAGGAAATCAGCGTGTTCCATGCTACTTCCTTGCTTGTAGACTATGTCAAAATCATAAGCCTGGAGGAAGGCCCACCATCGGTGGACTCGGGGTGTAAGATCGGTTTTAGATTTTGACGCCTTAAGAGAATTACAGTCTGTGAAAACTGTGAAGTACTGTCCATACAGATAATGTCTGAAATGCTCGACCGCTCGGACCACCGCCAAGGTTTCAAGTTCGTAGGAATGGTAACGCGATTCGGTTTCGGTTGTCCGACGGCTAAAATAGGATATCACGTGTGGCAGATTATTATGTCGCTGAATTAATATTGCACCGTACCCTTCTGAGCTCGCGTCTGTATGAAGCTCTACTGGAGATTTGGGGTCAAAGATCGTCAAGACCGGCTCTGATGTCAATATGCTAACTATGGTTTTGTGGATCTCGTTATGCTGGCTCGTCCAGGTTATCGGACCTCTTAGTTTTGTTAAAGGGGTATAAAGGCCCTACTAAGCGGGTATAATTTGGAATAAAACGCCGAAAATAAGATGCAAGACCTAAAATTGACGAACTTGACTGGCTGTTCGCGGAGCGGGTATGTCTGTTAGTGCTTGTACCTTCCTAGGATTGGGACTTACCTGACCTGATTTTACGACATAACCTAAGAAGTCTACTTCGTTTTTCAGGAATTTACATTTATGAATGTTCAAAGAAAACCCCGCTTCACATAGAGCTTTTAGTGTAAGGTCTAAGCGTTCAAGGCCTCGCGTGACGTCCTCAGAATAACAGAGAATGTCATCCATATATGCTAATGCCACCGTATCCTTAAGCGAACCTAAAGCGTTGTTAATACACATTTGATATACTGACGCTGTACTTCTTAGGCCAAAGGGCATGGCAAGGAACTCATATTGCCCCTTGGGGGGTCACGAAGGCTGTACGAGCTATATTGTCCCCCTCGGGATCTATTGGAATCTGGTGATAGCCTGATGCCATGTCCAAAGACGAAAAATAACGGGCACCGTGAAGTCGATCTATCTGCTCGTCGATTATCGGTAACGGGTAATGTTCTGGTCGGGTATTAGCATTAAGCTCGCGATAGTCTACGCACATTCTATCAGAGTTATCTTTCTTTTTAACGAGCAGTATCGGACTGGCAAAGGGTGACGTGCTCTCACGAATGACTCCCGCTTCTAAAAGATGTCTTATTTTATCCCTAACTATTTCCTTCTCCGCCGGTGACAACCTATAAGGACGCCGCTGAACAGTTTTATTTGGGTCAACTAACTCTATTCGCATGAAACCTGTAGAAACGCGACGTGTTGGTATGCCATCTATGAAGAATTCGCGGTATTGTTGTAATAACCTAATGAGGGCTACCCTATGCTCACCTTGTAAATCTGTATCAATGTTAGTAAAATCATATTGACTCGATTTTTCTACAATGCCAACCTCTCTACGTAGCGAGAACTGAATACGCTCGTTACTAATATCGACACTGACACTCTTGTCTAAAATATCCCTACCTATAATAACCGGTTCGCTAAGCGGTGTTGGGAACTACATGAAACAATACATCTAATTGGATGCCTTCAACATTGATGGGGCTAAGAATCTGGAAGTCACATTTCACTACATTGTCATCTCCAATACCCGCGAGATATACAAGTTCGTTACGCATCGTACCCGGTAGCCTACTAGCAAAGTCTGAAGTCACCAATGAACAGGCGGAACCACTATCGAAGAGAAAAGAAACGGGCTCACCAGTGGACGTAGTAAAGGTGCCGATTGCCGGCTTCCGCTCGCACAGATGGACATTGCTGACAGCCGGTTTCTCGTTGCTCCTTTTGCGATCTGGACACGCTGATGCGACGTGCCCTTGTTGACCACAAACATAACAAGTAACAGGGCGCGGATGGACTTTCACTTTCACATGCTGCTCAGCTGTCTTCGTAGTCGCTCTAGTAACAGGTTCTTCTCGGCGTTTGTGACAGTCCAAGGTTCGATGACCTGACATACCACACCGATGACACGTTCCAGTAAAGCGTGATTCATTGTAGCGGCTTCTTTTTACTTCCGTCTCGTTAATCTCTTGTCCTTCGTATTTTCGTTTTGATGAAACACCGTTGAGAACCCGTAACAACTGAGCTCTGGTGGAAACATTACAAGATTGCAGCTCTCGTCGTATAATACCATCTTTTTGGCATAGCACAGAAGCTACAAACCCCGTGATGACATCTTCTGACATTTCAGTGCGAGGAATATGTTCTATCATCATCCCCCAGACGCGCGTTGCAGCTTCACTTGCAGTATCTTTCGTACCGAGTTGAAATCTTAATATCTCGTCGAAGTAGTATTGCGGTAGCATCGGTTTTCCAAATTTTGCTAGGAGCAATTCCTTTATATGCACCCATGTTAACTGTGAAGTTTGCAATTTAGTCAAACACGTGGCTGCCCGTCCTCTCAGAGCGTGTGTAAGCGCTAGCAAAAGTTCCGCACCATCTAGTTTCCTACTATTCACTACTATTTCCGTTATCCTGCACCAACCTTCTATGTCCGCGTCTTTTTCGTCTGGGTCAAACCGCACTAGTTGTGTTGTCATGCTCTTTGTATCTTCGGTGGGCGACGGAGTTTTCAAGAGGCGGGATAATAAGGCCTTCATGTTGCGCAGTAAATTGTGCGACGCTGCCACGTGCGTATTGCTATCTTCTACTTGTGAATGCCCTTCGGATCCCACTTCTGATAAAGGGACATCAGGGTGGTCTGCTTTATCGCCTGGATCCATACTTGATCTTAATTAGACGTGGGTAGTCGGGCAAGGAGAATTAAAAGAAGTAGTTCACACAAAATGTAATTAGGGTATTATCACAAAATTATTATAGGCACTGAATCGTTAAACACTCCACCAAGAACGTAGCGCTTATTCCCGATGTGAACCGATCGCCGTCTCACTGCGAACTGCCTTGTCCTCCCTCTTTCTTTTCGCACTAGCCCTCGGTGTTGCGTCAGAGTGAATGACAACCGGTTACTTCGACAGATGGCGTTTTGCATATCCGGTTGACATTCACTCTTAAATAATCTTCGAAATAATTAGACGGTCCGTCACACTCTTAAATAATCTTCGAAATAATTAGACGCGCCGTCATATTTAATTTTGTATTTTTTTTTAATTTTTCGTTTTTTGTAGTAGGGTTTTAAGTAACTATTTTTGAATTATCTAGCTCTTAAACATAAATTATAAAATATCATATCGTAGACATTCATATTATTTTATTTAAATTAGTAAAATTTTTAAATAAAATGTAATCCAAGTATTCTTTATTTTTTATTATTTATCGTCAAACCATCTATTAATAAGGAATATTTTTAATTGTTTACTATAATGGCGCAAGTTTTACTAAAATTTTTATATAATTCGGTCAACGGTTACATGTTTTTATTAGCATAGCGTGGGTGTTAGACGAAACTAATTTTATTTTGGAAAAGGGTACATAACATCCTAAGTTTAAATAAATTTCTATTATTTCTGTTGTATTCTAGTAAATCGAGATTTAGATGTTTCCTGATGAGTTTACAAGACTAACAAGATGTAGATACACGCAAGTGTAAGTTTTTCATGTTTAACAAAGTGAGGTTTACATTTTTCCATTTGTACTATATTCGTTAATATTCGTAGACAATTCTTTTGTAATATGAAAAAATTGGTTACGTAAAAACAGTTTTCCCACAATGACAACATTAGAGAGAATTGAAATGAGCATGTTCATCCTAAAATCTGTTGTTACACGTTTATGATGTTAAAGAACTTAAACAAAGTAGAATTAACAACTTTTTGTTTGCGCTGTTTCCAACTCAAATGTGTATCCTGTAAAGTCTATTCCTAACAAAGTAACAGTTTTCTAGGTGTTATTAGGATTATAGGATTTATACGTGGTGAAACCACGCCGCAACTGTATTGTGGTTGTAGCACGAATGAGTCGGCTCGACCGGGGTAGGACCACACTTTCACAGAATACCAGCATAAAATAGCAGCTTAATGCTGCTGAGTTTCCTATGGTGAATAAAAACCGGAGATCGTTTTTACTGGAAACGAGGCATTCCATCTTAGTCCTCAGGGGTGACAACTCTCAGGGGTCACATCATCCACTGTCACCCTTATTCTATATAAGTACTGCCTATAACCTGGTTTGTTTCACACTGTCGCCTCTTTAACACCCACGGGACGACATGCTGGAATATGTAGATATATGCAGCTGCGATATGTAGAGGATGTTCTTACAATGCCATTATACGGCTTGTAGTATGCTGTAGTGAAATATATCGTGCCTTCGGTTTTGAATAAATAAAAGTCCCATATTAAAAGTGAAGATAAAATTTCATTCCTAAGGGTGCAAAAATAGGGGATGAAGGTTTTAATGTAACTGTCAGACAAAGTTCTAGTCGTTAACTTTTAACTCTTGCATTCACATAACACATATATGAAAAAATAGTGTGCTATAATTTGAGCGACAAAAATATTTTACTAAGTTGTTTTATTTGCAAATCATATGACATTTTATGAAAAGTTATCAGCGCCTAAATTTATGTCATATAGCGGACGTAAAGCAGGCGTTTTAAGCTAATCGTCTCCTGTAAGTCCCTTGTGAGGCGCTCTGCACTTAAGCACAGTAAGTTCTTTAGACGTTCAGTACATCGCAACAGAGAGAATTTTGATGAGAGTGGATTTTGATGCTCGTTTTGCAAGCAAAATGTTTAAAGTTTATGAGTGACATTTTTATTTACACTTTAATATCTTATTTAATGATTATCCTAGAAAGACGCAAATCGTAATTGACATTGGTAAATAATACATAAATTCTATTATTTATTACTTGCAATATTACCGTTATCGTAACAGACTATTAAAGTCCACAAATGAAGATAGGCCTCCGCATAGATTTCCTTATAGGGGGAATATTTGCAATGTTGTGATGAAGAACGATAAACCACTATACCATCATCATCCCTACACACATCAACAGAATCTAGTGATACCTTAATCCTAAATTATTTACGATTTTATAGTTTAGAATCTTTTTAGTTTCCATAAAAAGTACGTATTGAAACCTCTTTCATTCTATTTTAAAAAATAAAAATTAAAAAAAAACAAAAGAAAAGACAAAATACGGCGGCAAAAGTGTTAGTAATTCGTTACTTCAAGTAAAATTAAAATTGCTCTACTGATATTAATTAATGAAAAGGGAGTAGATTGTGTTCTTTTTTAATTTAATGTACCGTGTGAGCTTTAAGAGTCATGTCACTTGAGTACTTAACATTTGAGTAGAGATGAAATGTCACGAGCCGTGGGCATGTTAGGAAATGGTGCTACTCACGCGTCGTTGCTGAAGCCCTAACACCAGCTATAACGTGATATCAAGGTTGTGGTTACGTTATCCCAGTAATGGGAATGTGGCTAAACGGCACACGGGTAGATATCGTGTTACTACGCAGAGACAGAATCAATTTCTCCAAATGACAGCCAGAAGACAACCCAATATCACAGTGATGCAACTACTACAAAGGTTCCAGGAGGACCACCAGTTGCTTGTAAGCGACCGTGCAATGGAGGTTGCATGAAGTTAGTCTTCATGCTCGAAGACCGCAACGTGTTCCAGCGTTGGGACGTGGCAATCGCGGGCGGCTTTAGTGGGCTCGGGAGCATTTACCATGGAGTGACGGACCATGACCTTTCTTGCTATTCACCGATGAGTCCCAGTTTAGGTTTTATCCGGATTCACAAAGAACACGCGTTTGGAGAACTCTAGGCAGAGTTAGTCGTCTACGGCACTGTCAAGAGGTTCACTGATATCAAGACGGGACAATCATGGTGTAGGTAGGAATTTGTCTTGGCAGAAGAACACAGCTGGTTTGGATTCAAGGCAGTATGCCTGCACAAGAATACCACAAGGAGAGTAGTAGAGCCAGTTATTGTTCCACACAGAATCCAAATAGGCCAGGAATTTCTACTCATGCACGATAATTCTCCTTCGTATATGGCACGGCTGGTGTCGGCCGCTCTCCGAGACCACGATATTCAAGTTTTGGGTTGGCCTGCACAGTCACTCGACTTAAACCCTATTGAGCATGCCTGGGACATGTTGCAATGAAAAGTTTTGAGAGATTTCCCGCCAAATTTGACGACGAAACAACAATTTTACGAACACTTGCAAAGAACATGGGACGTCATACCGTATCAAGACATTGACAGTTTAATTTTAAGTATGAACAAACGATGTTGATATGTATTGAGAATAAAATCAGAGGTGGCAACACTGATTATTAATAATTAGATTTTATAAGATTTTATAAATTTTAATTAAAATTAATAGTTTTATAAAAAGAAATTATGTTATTTTATCATAATAATTTTCTACGGCGATTAATAAAAATATTAATAGGTTCAACAATCATTTATCTTTCTGACAATGTGCTTTTTATATCATTTACATACATACATACATATAATCATGCCTCTTTTCCGTAGGGGTAGGCAGAGACCACTTCTTTCCACTTGCTACGATCCTTACATACTTGTTTCGCTTCGTCCACTTTCATTATTCTGTTCATACATGCTCTACGGTTTAGGGTGCTCTTGACCTGGCCTTTTCTCAAGACGTCCCTGATTTGGTCTTGAACTTGTTGCCTAGGTCTACCCCTTCCATCACTTTCATTCACACTCGCCTTATACACTTTTTCGTCAATTGGTCTTCATTCATTCTCTCGAAATGACCAAACCATCTCAGCATACCTTTCTCTATTTTTGTCACTACATCTACTTTCAGACCACAACGTTTCCTTATCTCACTATTTCTTATCCTGTCACTCAGTTTAACTCCTATTATACTTCCTAACGCTCTCATCTCATCTGCATTTATTCTGCTTTCGTGTTTCTTCTGCCATACCCAACTTTCACTTCCGTACATGAGTGTCGGAACCAACACCCCCTGATGGACAGCCAAACGAGCCTTGTTAGACACCTTCCGATTGCTCATAAAGGAGTGCAAAGCTCCATTCATCATGTTTTCTGCATTCACTCTTCTTTTGTTATCACTCTCACACATTCCATCTATTGTAAACTTTGAACCCAGATAAACAAACTCTCTCACATGTTCAATTTGTTCATCTCCAATCACGATATTGCAGTCTGTCACTGCTTCATCTCTTTCAAACACCATCACTTTCGTCTTCCTTACATTCATCATCATTTCCTTCCTAACAAAAGCTCCACTCATTGTAGTTACCATCTCCTGCAACTCCTCGGCCGAAGGAGGAGTTTACATGTATAATATAATAGCTAGATACGATTTCATGAGAGAAAACGTTGGAATCTTTATTTTTAGGCTCTAGCAGAACATACTTGCGCGCTTCGCGCTAGGCTTGCAATACATTTTTATTTAAAACAAAAAAATACGAAATAAAGTTATTTATTTTTTATTATAGACCATATAATAAAAAGTCCTATCGGAATTATTTCCTAACTAGATTTGTTAAGCCTATTTTATAACATAGTAAATACTTTAATTAAAAATATGGTACGCGTAACTGCAATTTTATACAACCTGGATTTTTTAAAGAAGATGCAATGCATGCACTTCACCTGATGGTAAGTGTCGACCGCCGCCCATGAACTGCAAAACCAGTTGGATTGTGGCGATCATTGAGTCCGTCGGGCAACCATTTTGTGTCGCTATTTTCAAGTTTTCTTACCTTATTCATTTGACGCAAATGGACCAATATGCGCAATGTACCCATTTGTCAAGCTTTTTTACCTTATAAATTTGACGTAAATGGGCCAATATTCTTTTGAAGGCGACGTTGAAAGCTGCTGCTAATTGACCGGTTGATTATGTGTCATCAGCTTCAACAATCGCCTTTAATTCTTCATTGACGACCAAAGTCTTCAGACGACCACGGGGTTCATATTCAGGTCGAAATTTCCACAAAAGAAGCGGGAAAACCAATAACAGATGGTGCGTCTTTTGTAGTATTTGCTCCGTAAACGTCGTTTATGTTGCGTGCCGCTTGTGCCCCGTTGCTGCTACAACGGTACTGATATTAATAATTACTCGAATTTTAACTTATCCATGATGACAAAAAGTATTCAAATGCGATTAAAACATTACACTAATCAATAAACAAGTGACTAATTTTGAAAAAAGAATTCCATGTTTTTAAAATAATTTGAAATTAGAATTCCCAGCCCAATAAAAATATTTTGATTTGAAATGGTCAGTACTGCAGAACGGCAATTTCATAACTAAAGAACTATTATTTCCTAAGTAAAAAATATGTATCTTTGATATATACAAGTGAATTTAAAAAATGTATTGTTATTTTTAATATAGGTACCACGTCTTTTTTTTCATATTCTTTTGTCATCCGATTCTAAACTATGGTCAAAATTTCAAGTCTAGCTCTTCGAGAGGCTGGTTTAAAATTAATTAATAAATAAATAGACGTACACGAAAGCGAGTTATTAAAAACTTTGTGATAAGCTGGCAACCTTATCGCAAGCTCTTTACTATGTAAGTTGTCTGTGCCGCAAGCTATTTCAAATTCCGCTCGTTGTATTTGTGCCGAATAATTCCAACTTTTAAGATAGTTATTCAAGAGTCCAGATGCTAGGCACATAGGAGCGAGTGCTTGACATTTCACTCTCGGATAACGTTTAATTTCAAGCGAGAAATGAAATTTTAGTTCTCCGTCAGGGTACGCTAATGTTGATAGCCACATTCTTGAAGCCACATTGGGTTTAATTGTCATATGAAAAAGGTTTATTTTGGTAGTTGGAATGTAAAATGTGAACAGTTTTCATAAAAGTATTATTATTGTACTTAAAATTCACAGTAATGAAATTTTTCATTAGATTTTGCATGTAGCGTCCTTAATAACATTACTAAGATTATGAAAGTTAAATTTAGAACCGTATGTAACGATAAGATGTATATAAGTGACTCTTTAGTATTTTGCGTATACAGTACTGTACTTTATTATTTCATAGTACCCGTTACTTCCGATTTTAATATCCAATCATGGAAATATACGCTGCTCGAGGACTATATGCTATACAAGTAAAGGACGTTTCCGTATTTCTCCGTTATTGATTTGTCAAGATAATCTTTTATTTTATTTTTATTCTCTTTTTAAATTTTAATTGGTTTTATATTTATTAATTACCGTGTTCTTTACAAACATGTTATAATCTATTTAACCGTATGGGTTACTTTTATACACTTGCACGCTCCACTTCCATATTCTAACTTGCATTAGTCTCGCTCATAATGAATTCCATACCAAGAGTTTAAGCATCATCAAATATTTAGGTGATCAGTCCAATTTTGACGAAACTTAGCAACTCGATTATTCGTGTTCACACGTTCAAACATTCTTTTCTTTCATTCTTCACACCTTTTAACCTCAATAATGCCTCCCATCGGATAGGTCTTAATATGAACATGGATAAAAAAAAGATCATGTATAACGTCCATGTCTGAATCTATGCCGGTAGTTGTTGGGAGCAATGAGCTTGAAGTTGTTGATGAGTATGATTACCTGGGATAAATAGTCCGGCTAGGTAAGTACAACTCCGACCGCGAGGTCAATCATCGGATTTAACTCAGCTGGGCAGTGTTTGGGAGATTAAAACACATCTTCTCGTCAGGTATACCTCAAAACTTGAAAACAAAATTGTACTACTGTGCGTATTCCCAATGATAACTTGTGGATCTGAGACGTAATCTTTCACTGCTAGCCGTATGAGGAAGCTCAAGGTCACTCAGCGAGCTATGGACAGGGCTATGTTCGGGGTTTCTCTGCATAATACAAAATTATATATTGTAAAATATGTGAAATTTATTTCGAACTAATAACACCTTAAAAACACGGACTGACAGATATTTAAAGGGTAAATCATAACCATCTTAACGTCTACCTTGAGAAATCCTTTATTTCAGAATTGATCTCACAAATAAGACCGTCGACACTATTTTCATATTTACTGAAAATGATTGCACATGCCTGATTTATTTTGGGGAAAATAATCTCGCCCTCAGTTATTAGGTTAAATGACTATTTGTCCTGGGGAAGCAATAATTTTCATGAACGCCTGCACAGCTGTTACGTGTGTGTTAGCTGATGTACTCGTAATTTCAATCAAACCAGAATCATTATATTAATACGTGAAGGGATAACTTTGGGTCCCCTTTTAGGCATATTGCGTCCATGGAGGAGAGTGAGAATTGGTATATTTATAGTAAAATACATTAAACTAAATAGCATAAAACACACATTGCTTACGTTCATAATGCAAATGTCAAACTCATAATTCTCTCGTTTGTTGACTGACATACTGCCAATATCTCAGAGCATATTTATGATAATACTCAGACCCATATACCCAAATACTCAGTCGCTTCTCAATTTTAAGATGCCGTTTAGTCTCGTGCTGTCTCTCTCCCTTTAAGGCAAAGTGACTGTGGCAACACGAGATTTAACGACATCTTAAAATTGAGTAGCATTTGAGTATTTGGCCAATGGACTTATAACTATCATAACCAATGTAAAACACTTGATAATCTGTGTGGTCAAACATTCGTACAGAGTAGAGATTGTAACAATGTTTTAAAATGTTGCCAACAAAATAATTACTGACAGATTTTTTGTAGATCTACCACTTTTTACACAACTACACACTTGGATTTTGAATTAAAAAAGTAATTATGCACATAGCATATTTAGAGATCATCTAAATTTTTGGAAGTAATTCATTAAGATTATGCTTAGATAACAAACGTTTAAAAATCCGAGGGAACAGATGAACATGCTCACATCTAAACAAACACATTCATACAAATAACATTTTACTTAACATCCATTTCAAATAGTGTTAAATTATGCTGTTACTTTTTTGCAGTAACATATCTATGAAAGGTAGATAGAAATATTTACACATTTTTGTTTTCGTTTGTTTGTAAAACATTTTCTATATCGATACTTGTTAAAACTAAACAAATCATTTTTATAATTCAGTTTATTTCTCGGGTTAAAAGTGTCTATTTTCATTCCTACTGAAGCGAAGAGGCGATTTTGTATCTCGTTTCAATGTTGCCAGAAAATACTAGACCAGCTATTTGAGCTGTCTCCCGCAATTCTATGCACCATTTGAAGTATGTAAAGTAAATATGAAACGTCTTTATTCAGCAGTCTGCCGTTGTATATAAGATAGGTATCTAGGATACCATAGGCATTACAAAAACCAGCTATTCTAAACACAGTTTGCGCAAGTTTACAGAGAAAACTACTAGTCTTATATATTTAACTTACGCCATGAGCTACATTATTTCAATTTTCTTATGACTTTTTTGAATCTCTCTTAATTTATATCAAATGAAAATTATTTTTATTCTAAGGTATTTTAGAGAACAAATTTTATAAATTCATTCGCCTTGACAATTGCGAAAGTGTGGTGTGAATTGGTTTAGCTATAAATATACACCAATATCAAGGTTTGACAAATTTAAAATTATTTAACGATGAATCGGTATAATCATAAGTATAATTCCATCTAGAAAAGTTAATTACTTAAGATAGGCCTCCCCCACAAATAGGCCCAAAGTGAGGATTAAGCCGTAGTAACCACTCTTGGCAAGCGGGGGATAAAAACTGCAGTTGTTAACTGCAGTTTTTTATAATTTTGAATTGTTATCACCTGCCATTATCCTGTTTATGTTTTCATCTGTCGCCTTTATATATATATATATATATATATATATATATATATATATATATATGTGTGTGTATATGGCTCGGGACCGTGCTTTGTGGCATTCCTTGAGGGAGGCCTATGTTCAGCAGTGGACTTGTGAAGGGCTGTAATGATGATGATGATATATAGAGCTGCGGGAAGAAGCTCGAAATTATTCTCGTAATTATTTAAATAAAATAACATATCTCGGTAAAAAAACCCTCCTTACTATCAGAAACCATTTTGGAGGCCAATCGCCAAAAATAACAAAGGTGTGAGAGCAGATGCTCAACTTGCTCTCCATCATTATCAGCAACAAAACAGTGCAATACACCGTACGCTCAGCATAGAGCAATACTGTTAGACCAACCGTAAAATGTTTCCGTCAAAATCACACACCGGGGTAACGTGAAGGACCCAATTACGTGAAAACACCAAAGTATGCAAATCAACATAAACACTACCCATATCAATGTAACACGGGGCAGCCTCTCGGTAACACGACCTTCCTTGCCTACACTAGTAGAATAACTCGAACAGGCATAGTAGCGAAAGTGAGATTCGTAGAATTATCGACTGATCTCTCTTAGTCGAGTTATGTCTCAGTAATAAAAATGCAGATGCATTGTCACCTCTGATCACTAAACTGTAATTCCACGTTACCAGTAAAATGGAACTACGGTTACCTACACTCACTATACGAAAACAGCATTATTCTGCTGTGTCACGTTAGTAATCTGTGAGAACGTGGTCCTACCCCGGCCGAGTCGACCTTTTCATGCTGCAGACATAATACAGCAAGTCTCTACCAAGTTAGAAGTTCTGATTAAACTTAAGGGCCAAAGGTTTTGCCATAAACATTAAGGAGGAGATGGAATCAGAGCAATCAAGAATATTATTAACAATTAGCTGTGTAACTAGTAATTTATTATTAGATTTTCCTAATTGAATGGGATTTTGTTCACAATTTCATGGGTCTTAATTTTTTACGCGGAACCCCATTTTTTTTCTAAAATAAAAGTAGTCTAATTTACTCCTTATGACATCAACTATCTGCAAGTCGAAGTCCCGTCAAAATCCGTCAAGCCATTTCGAAAGTTAGGCGGGACAAACACAAATAAAATTTTTAAACTTTTTTGTTATATGTACCGTATATACTTTCATATGCATTTAGTAAAAAGCTTTGACAAGACACTTTAATGTTATTTATTTGTATAAGATTATAAAAATAAATTATAATCACTTTTAATACGTCGATCCTAAAACTAACTACGTAACAGTATATTAGACTTTCAATACTGTTATCGCATTGAGACTCATATTATCGCTTGCTACCTAATCCTTGTCTAATCCTAACACAATGACCAATGATGCTACCCATTTGTATCTCTACGCGATATAATTTTTTCTATTTACTTTTCCAATACCACTGTTTATACGGTTTAGTATCTTTAAGTATTACTATTATATATAGGGAATTAAGACATGCATGCAAAATATATCCTGTAATTAAAATTGGAATATACATAGCTACTTGTGTCGCATCTATTCTCGTGGATAACCCGTAATTAGATGCCGTTTTATCGCAAACTACTGATTCGGAGCGAAGTTAAGCCGTATTTATCTGTGGTCATTTATCAGATGTTTAACCTTAACTAACTCGTCCACATGATTTATGTGTCTCAGCTTAACACATTAATATTTTGTACTATTATGAACTTGCTAATGATACTCTAAATTATAAGGATAAAATCTAGATCCGGGGCCGCCGGTCCCAGTTGGTACAAACAGTTTATCATAAAACAGAAATTTTTGGTTTACCATTTCAATTTGAAAGTCTATTGCAAGCCGAGCGCAAAGCGCGTGGGTATGTTCTACTAACGCCTAAAAATCAAAATTCCAACTTTTTTTCGCATGAAATCGTATCCAGCAATCATATTATACATATAAATGGTGTAAAAAGCACATTGTTAGAAAGATAAATGATTGTTGAACTTATTAATATTTTTTTTTAAATCGATTAATTGCTATGTTTAAATAAAAAAGGGGTTTTAGTGGCTTATGGAGTGGATTTATCATGTCCCCAAGGCTTGTAAACACTATAACTTTTGAAAATATCAATTGTTTACCTCAATCTTTATTTTAATCTCTTCATCTATCATGTGGGAAGCCACTGAATGTAAATGACAGTGTAATTTTGTTTTGTTTAGCTATAATTAATTTTTTTCGGCTCGAAAATGGCGAAATTTTCGTTGATTTGGTAGCCTCGTATAAAATTATTTCTGTAAATGGGGAGCTACAGCCACAGAGTAGTTTACTCACTTACTTAGTTCGCCACGCCATAGATTAATGTATATTTTATATATCAGTTCACCGTCAGTCGCCGTCGTGAGTGGACATTCTTTCGGTTGTTTGCAGCGGCTCAAAAAGATCGCTGTACAAATACACAATATTCAAATAACCAAATTTCTTAAATAATTATAATAATAATAAGAGATTTTTTATTACAATATTTTAAAAGCACAGAATAAATAATAGTAGTACGTACTAAAAGTAAGTAGTATCAATTTTTTGTCATGGGTGAAATTTTCATGGTTTTCGAGGGTGTTGAAACCGATAGGGTTGTCGAAATGTAAATCCAAGATGGCGGCCGCAATAAGTATCAATTTTTTCATAATGGGTGTCATTTTCATGGTTTTCGAGGGTGCTGAAGCCGATAGTGTTGTCGAAATGTACATCCAAGGTGGCGGCTGCAATATGTATAAATTTTTTCATCATGGGTGTCATTTTCATGGTTTTCGAGGGTGTTGAAGCCGACAGTGCTGTCGAAATGTAAATCCAAGATGGCGGCAGAAGTAGGTACCAATTTTTTCATCATGGGTGTCATTTTCATGGTTTTCGAGGGTGTCGAAGACGATAGTGCTGTCGAAATGTAAATCGAAGATGGCGGCTGAAGTAGGGTACCAATTTTTTCATCATTGGTGTCATTTTCATGGTTTTCAAGGGTGTTGAAGCCGATAGTGCTGTTGAAATGTAAATACAAGATGGCGGCTGCAATAGATATGATTTTTTTTCATCATGGGTGTCATTTTCATGGGCTTCGAGGGTGTTGAAGCCGATAGTGCTGTCGAAATGTAAATCCAAGATGGCGGCTGAAGTAGGTAACAATTTTTTCATCATGGGTGTCATTTTCATGGTTTTCAAGGGTGTTGAAGCCGATAGTGCTGTTGAAATGTAAATCCAAGATGGCGGCTGCAATAGATATCAATTTTTTCATCATGGGTGTCATTTTAATGGGCTCCGACGGTGTTGAAGCCGATAGTGCTGTCGAAATGTAAATCCAAGATGGCGGCTGAAGTAGGTACCAAATTTTTTCATCATGGATATCATTTTCATTGTTTTCCAGGGTGTTGCAGCCGATAGTTGCTGTTGAAATATAAATCCAACATGGCGGCTGAATAGATATCAATTTTTTCATCATGGGTGTCATTTTCATGGTTTTCGAGGGTGTCGAAGACGATAGTGCTGTCGAAATGTAAATCCAAGATGGCGGCTGAAGTAGGTACCAATTTTTTCATCATTGGTGTCATTTTCATGGTTTTCAAGGGTGTTGAAGCCGATAGTGCTGTTGAAATGTAAATACAAGACGGCGGCTGCAATAGATATGATTTTTTTCATCATGGGTGTCATTTTCATGGGCTTCGAGGGTGTTGAAGCCGATAGTGCTGTCGAAATGTAAATCCAAGATGGCGGCTGAAGTAGGTAACAATTTTTTCATCATGGGTGTCATTTTCATGGTTTTCAAGGGTGTTGAAGCCGATAGTGCTGTTGAAATGTAAATCCAAAATGGCGGCTGCAATAGATATCAATTTTTTCATCATGGGTGTCATTTTAATGGGCTCCGACGGTGTTGAAGCCGATAGTGCTGTCGAAATGTAAATCCAAGATGGCGGCTGAAGTAGGTACCAAATTTTTTCATCATGGATATCATTTTCATTGTTTTCCAGGGTGTTGCAGCCGATAGTGCTGTTGAAATATAAATCCAACATGGCGGCTGCAATAGATATCAATTTTTTCATCATGGGTGTCATTTTCATGGTTTTAGAGGGTGCTGAAGCCGATAGTGCTATTGAAATGTAAATTCCAAGTGGCGGCTGCAATAAGTATAAATTTTTTGATCATGGGTGTAATTTTCATGGGTTTCGAGGGTGTTGAAGCCGATAGTGCTGTCGAAATGTAAATCCAAGATGGCGGCTGAAGTAGGTACTAATTTTTTCATCATGGGTGTCATTTTCATGGTTTTCAAGGGTGTTGAAGCCGATAAGTGCTGTCGAATGTAAATCCAAGATGGCGGCTGCAATAGATATCAATTTTTCATCATGGGTGTCATTTTCATGATTTTCGAGGGTGCTGAAGCCGATAAAGCTGTCGAAATGTATTTAAACTACTTTAAAAAAAATCCGTATAATCATGCTATACGTTATTTTTAATGCGAAGGCATGCTCAATTGGATTAACCAATATTTTATCTATTGAGCAAAATTCAAGAAACAGCTGATTAATTTTAAAGAAAACAAACAGTTGTACTTTTGCAAGCTTCGTCCAGAAGAATATTAAAATTTAGTTAAAAAGAACAAAGTAGAAATTAAGAGGTAACTTTGCACCTGTGTGATTTTAATTCCATTTAAAACTTTATTTATAAATTTGTGATTTTTTTTATGTTCTTTTTGATATATTTAAACATTTTATTAAGAATTGCATAGTGTCAAAAAGGTTTTAATTTTTAACGCTATGGAATACCGTAATATTTAACATACAATATTTAAGCGACAGTAGTCTATGATAGAGTGGGCGGATCATAAACTGAAAAGGCAAACTATTGAATGGGGCATTCGACTACTGTCGTGAATCTACTCAAGAATTTTAAAGTTAATTGGAGTGATAAATATAATTATTAGTAATGTTCATAGTATTGCTAGTTTTTCAAAAAATATCTAGATAAAAAGAGATGGGCAATGGCTGGATACAAGTGGTAATATTAAAAATTTTGTACAACTGACATCAATATAAATAAAAAATCATCAATTTTTAAGAATAACTCAAAAACTACTAGTCAGAACTTGAACAAATTTATATGGCATCACATGAGAAGCACCAGCTTTCAAATAAAAAAATCAGCAAAATTGGTTCACCTAGAAAAGTTCTGAGGTAACACACGTAAAAAATATAGTCGAATTGAGAACCTCCTCCTTTTTTGAAGTTGGTTGAAAATAGAAGTTCCTTTAGCACAAGCAATGTGTCCTATTGCCGAAAAACTGACCAGTGTTACCTTGTGATATGTAGTGTTACTTAACCTAATTTGTTACCCTATAATATGTGCATTCGGGTGGCCATAATGTAATTAATAATGAATTGCGTAAGCAAGAGAGCAAGTTGCACATCCGTTTACTCATTTTATTAATATTAAAAATAACCTGTTGTTATGTTCCAAGCAATGTATTAATAGGATTGCCAGGTGGTGGTAGTGTTAGAGAATCCATCTTCCATTGGAGATAAATATAAGGCCCGAATAAGGGAAATGCCATAAAGATATCATATTATGGTTCAATTCAGATCATATAACATCCAATACCAGATGTATACAACATTAAATATACAGACAGTCGAGCAAGGAGCTGTACCAAAGTATAGTTGGTACTGCGAGGGTAACGATACCGCCGGCCGAGTGTAGTGATTCAAATTCTCAAATTGTCTCAGATGTCAAATTCTCTCTACAACGGAATAGGTTCATGTATAGTAGAAGAGTTTTAGGTGTTACTCTGACATGCAGGTTCCTTTACGATGTTGTTTTCTCCGTTGAGCACGTTTTAAATTTATTTACTTATAATTTCTTAGACTAAAGAAAGTAGTGTTACATTTCAATACGTGTATAGCTACTTAGCTGTGCCCCGCGGTTTCACCCGTGTATATCACGCGTCTGAGCCGCGCGACTAGTGTTGCCAACTTAGTGGATTTTCCACTAAAACTGGTGGTTTTGGCCCCTTTTTAGTGGAGGAATGTTGCTTATTTTGGATAGTGGTTTCTTTAGTGGTTAAGTAGAATTCAGTTTCAATTAATGAAAAGATGATCACTCAAATATTAAGTCACGTACACTTTTCGAAATATATATCTACTTAATTTAAGGATTATTTATTTTGTCTGTTTCGTCAGATGATCCCGGTTACGCTACACTATTTGCTGGGATTCCTTGTAGAGTATTTTAGTAGTAGTTTATTCAAGTCAACGTCGTTTTTTTCACAAGTTCATACGTCACTACGGCGATACCAGATTATTAACATAATTTTCGGGATTCTTGGCTATAAGATCCTTATTTAAAGGAGTGGTTCTAAGTGATTACATTATTACATAATTACATTGAAATACTGGTCAATTAGCGAAAATAATTAAAATGAAAAAAAAAATTAAACTGAAGATTTAATTTAAAATAGCAGTTAATTAATAATAATAATATTATTAATTTACTAATTATATTCTGATTAGTGTTTATTTACATAAAAAAATTAATGTTTTCTAAATGTTAAAGTAACAGCATATAAACTTCCACGGCTGGGCATAGGCCTTCACTTCTGAGCGGATTTTTAGAGCAAGTAAATTTCTGCCGCACTACCCTGCGTGTTAGCGAACTTCACATGTCCTCGAAATATTTTTTTCTTATTTCTAAGCTATGCAGGTTTCCTCACGATGTTTTCGTTTAACACCAAACACGTGGAAAATCAGCATTTAAAACTGCAATTAACAATTTCATTGGTGCTAGCGGAGATCGAACTGGGGTTGCTCATGTACTGTGGAATTTACAGCGTACACTAAGCCTCTGAGGTACCACGGCTGTTTTATTACACAGTATGTAATAATTATAATAATATGATAATAATAATTTTTACGTGGTAGTGGTAGGTTTTAGGTTGTAGCACGAATGGTTCGGCTCAACCGGGGAAGGAGCACGCTCTCACAGAATACCAGCGTAAAATAGCAGTTTAACGCTGCTGTGTTTCGTATGGTGAGTGTAAAGAACTGGACACCCTTCTTACTGGAAAAGAGGCATTCGATCTTAGTCCTCACGGGTGACAACGCATCTGCAATTTAATTCGCAAACGAAGATAGATGTAGATGTCTATGTGCCACAGCGACCACTTACCATCAGCTGGACTGTGTGCTCGTTTGTCACCCTTATTCTATAAAAAAATTAAGGTAAACAATTACAAATATACAAAATTTTACTATTCTAAATTTAATTAATATTTTTGTTTAATAAACAAAAATATGTGGTGGTTTTAGATGTTGACTCTGGTGGAGAGCTAGTTAATTACTTGGCAAAACTGTGTGTGAATTGACATGACATCCTGCTCGTAGAAGTGTGTTCTGTTTACACACTTCTATGAGCGAGTGTGTTCTCATAGGTTGGTTACGGTTTATGCGTCGTTCGTGCGCCAAGCAAAGTGTTTGATTATATTAATTTTTCATGATCTCATAAACGATACTTCCAAATAACATGCTAGAAAGAGCAAAGTTTATCTTTTTGATGATGAAGTAACTTTCATTCGTAAGGATTAATGTGCCATGCTTAATAATAATGCTCATAAATCACTTTTTAATTTTTAAATATTTTTTGTCACTAAATACCTTATTGTGGCTTATGTATAGAAAATAGGCATATGGTATTCCGGACTCCTTTTTTAGGAGTAGAAAAGATCTATATATTAATAATAACAATTAAAATAATATATTGTATTTACGTAAATCATTACATTATATATAATTTTGGGAGCGCTTTTTCTTCTGACTTTCTTAACAAAATCAAGGCTAGCTGAGAAGTGTAGCCTAATGCGAGATAGCCTATACTATTCGTCATGACTCTGAATATAATATTAAAAAATGTTTTTTTTTAAATCGGACTGGTAGTTCCAGAAGTTAGCGTGTTTAAACAAAAACAAAAAAAAACAAATAAACTCTTCCGCTTTATTATATTAGCATAGAATTACAATAGAATTTAAGATAGTTAAGTCTCCGCTTCTCTGGGTAGACTAGGGCTTAATCTGCAATCATGATTAATAGCGACTTAGTTTAGAAATATTAGCATCGAAGTAAGCGCTGGGTCAAAGTTTCAAATTAATTGTTGGACAAACTGTAAGTGAAACTTTCATACCGAAGTTCGATTAAATTACCGAGCTACCGGTTATCCATTAAATTTGATCACTTTCATTACTAAAATTATACCTCTATAAAGTTAGAATAATGTTTTGAAAGAAAGACTGTTTAATAGTATATTTCTATTGCATTTTCTTGCTGCGCCAGTCTGAGAGTCTGCATATAATAATAATAATAATAATAGCCATTTATTTCCCAATTTTCATACACAATCCATATTAGAGAAATAATTTACAATATTATTATTATTCATGCAATTTTGTTTCCTTTACTAAATGTCATGTTATCAGTGTTAATTTCAAATAAAAAGTTCAAATTTAATTTACAAAATTAACTTTTGATTATAAACAATGTTTCAGTAAATAAACCATTTTATATTTATTTAAATGTCAATTTTTTTTCTTTTAGTTGATTTTCGTCATATAATATAATATTAAAAATAATAAAATTTAGGTTAATATTGATCAAACGAATTTGGATACAAACATGAAATAGACATAATTTATTTGATTAATTATTATTAATATTGGGATACCAATTTCCGGGTGAAGGCTTCCTCCATTCTTTTCCATGAGGTTCTGTCTGCCGCTAGCCTGGTCCACGTTGCTCCTACCACCTCTACAATGTCGTCACACAAGCGCGCCCGCGGCCGGCCGCGCGAGCGCGTCGCATCACGCGGGTACCAATGAAGCAACCGTTCAGTCCATCTCCCATCATTGACACTTGCCACATGTCCCGCCCATCGCCACTTCAGTTGGCACGCCAATTTGGCCGCGTCGATTATGTTTGTTCTTCTTCGTATATCGTTATTTTTATTTCGTTGTCTTAGTTTTATGTTAAGCATGCTGCGTTCCGTTGCTCGTTGGAAAACTTGTAGTTTAGATATTATTTTCTTTGCGAGATCCCAATTTTGACATCCGTATAATAAAGTTGGGAGTACAGTAGTATCCATCGCTTTCTTTTTTAATTTAGTTGGTAGTTTTGCCTTGAAAATATGTTTTAATTACCAATATTTGTTCCATGCCAATTTAATTCTTCTATTTACTTTCGTAATTGTTAAGTTGTGAAAGGAAACATTTTGCCCTAGATAAATATATTCGTTTACATATCTGATTTGTTGGTTGGTTTGTGCTATTTGTCAATATACAAGTTTTATCTGGGTTCATTTGTAGGCCACATTTTCTGCTTTCTATGCCTAAAGACTGAACCATATATATAAGATCTTCGTGATTTTCGCTCAATATGATAATGTCATCTGCAAAACGTAGATGACTCAAAATTTCTCCGTTAATGTTAATGCCTCGTCTGTCCCAGTCAAGTTTTGAGAAAATGTACTCTTATACACAAGTAAATAGATTAGGTAAGATTGGGTCCCCCTGTCTCACACCTCTCTCGATTTTAAATGGTTCTCTTGGTCTCTCCATTTTTATTGTTGCTGTAGTACGACTATAAATTTCTTTCGGTACTTTTATATATTGGTTATGTATACTATGAGATTCTAATGCCAACCAAAGTGAGTCATGGTAAATAGAGTCGAAAGCTTTTGAGTAATCAATAAATGCAATGTAGAGAGTTTTGCTTATATTCTTCATATCTTTCCATTATCTGAGTCAAAACAAAGATGTGATCCATTGTAGAACATTTCGGACGCAAACCAGTTTGTTCTCTTGGCTGCATTTAGTCTAATTTGGGTTTGAGTCTGTTAAGTAATATGCTTGTGAAAACCTTATAAGTTGTTTTCAATAGGGATATAGGTCTCTAGTTGTTAATATTTAATTGATCACCATTCTTGTGTAATAAAATTATAGTAGATTTTGCCCATTCTTCTGGTATTTGACTGAGGTTAAGTATGTCATGGAAAATATTTGTTAATATAGGTGTGATGGGTTCTTTTATCGCTTTCAGAATATCTTTTGAAATACTACCTTCTACTGAGCTTTTTGCACTTTTAAGATTTTTTATGACATGACCAAATCGCACGGTAGCAGTGGCGGAATACGATCATTTATGTCCTCATTACTACCATTTTTAATTAATTCACCCGTACTGTTATTGTTGATGTAATGACTTTTGTATAAATTTTTATAAAAGTCAGTAGCTATTTCTAGGAGGTGTTCTCTATTTGTAGTTTTGCCACTATCATTTACTTTTAGTGAGGTAATCCACTCCTTGGATAATGTGAGTCGTTTTTGTGCATTTTTCGTAGAGCTTTTTTGTAATAAATCTACTTCTTATATTTTTAAATGGTTGTCTATTTTTTTTTATTATAACTTTTTTTATTTTTAGGTATAGTTTCGATAGTTTTTTATTCTTCTTTGGTCTTTTTTGTTTTACTTTTCAGTTTTGTTCTTTCTTTAATGAGTTCTTTTATATCTGGACAAAATTGGAATTTTTCTTTATGTATTTTTGGCAGCTTTTTTATACTCGTACAATCCTCTATTGAGTTAGTCAGCTTTCTGTAGTTTTCTTGCAAGTTTTCCTTTCCTTTATTATTAATTAATAACTCTGTAAACCTGCCGTTGAGGAATTCTTTTTCATTTGGTGTTAATTGTTTATTTGGAGTATAAAATTTTTCCTGTCCTTTTTTACTTTAGTTTTAAAATTTACGCATGCACGTACAAGTCTGTGGTCTGAAGGATAGGTTGTATTTATTATTTCTAGGTTTGTCATTTCTTTTATATCTTTTGTAAGAATGAAGTCAATTTTGTTACGCGTTCTGCCATTGGGTGATATCCAAGTCCAACTATTCTTTAATTTTTTCTTGAAATATGTACTACTTATTTTAAATTGATTCTCTAAGCAAAACTAAATTAGTAACTCACCCCCTTCATTTCTGTCACCAAAGCCCCAAGGTCCGATACTATTTTTGTCTTCGGGCGTTGGTTGTCCAATTTTGGCATTAAAATCGCTATTATTATTGTAGATAATGATGAGTTTTGTAGAGCTTTTAGTATGTCTAAATAAAGAGTTGAATTTCGCTTTCTTTAGCCTTATATGTATGTGCGTAAACTTGGATTAAACTTAATTTTTTTTTTGGTCAAACTTCATATCTAGACGTGCGACTCTATCAGATTTACTTATGTAGTTCAATATATTTCCTCTCCATTAACTTTTAATGATAAATCCGACTCTATTTATACCGATCATCACTCCTGTATGGATAAGTTTATATTTTTCATATTCTAAAATTTTAGTCCCTTCTTTTTTAATTTAGTTAAGCCTATAATGTTCCATTTTATGTATCTAAGGGCATAGTCTAGTTCTTCTTGACGACCATCTCCGACTAGAGATCTTACATTAAATGTGTCAACATGTATTTTAATATTGTTTTCGCTATTTATTTTGACTTTGCAGATAATACTCTTATCGAATTCCCAAATGTTAAACATTTTCATTGTTCATACTGTGACTTTCAACACACACTAACTAAACGTCCAATGTCGTTGAACGTATTATCCAAGGAGCGAAATTTGTACGAAACTTTGGTTGTGGCAAAAATATTTGCGTAAATTTTTTACACGTTGCACATGACGTTAAGCAATGTAGATAAAATTTTGTGTACCGAACGTGCAACAAACAACATACGCTAATTCATTTCGATGATCAATCTTAAGTAGGTGCTACCGAAACAGCTGATTCACATGACAACTCCGCTTCACTCTCTCCTATAGCGTATGATACCGCTACTTTGGGTAATTCTCAGCTCGTTATGGCGTTGATAAATCACACGACTTGCGACAATAGCGCGCAATCTAGTTCTACTCCGTCGGTACGAACGAGTACAGTGCTACTTTCAACAGCGCTCATCGATGTTAAAGTAAGTAATCATAAGCGACCGACCGTGCGTTGTCTCATAGATATAAATCTATGAAACACTACTGTTGACAGTAGCACTTTTAGGTGATGTATATAATGATAGGCAAGCCAGGTTTGTTTTATGAGTGAGGCGTGCCTACTATTCCTCCTATTTATGGCTTAATTTCTTGCAATGCGATGCGATTACACCAAAAATACCACCATGCCGTTTTGTGCCTGGGTGCGAACGGCGCTTCCTCTCGGGGCTTTGCCGGGCCCTCGACTCCCACGGGCGGGGTTGCTCAGCCGCGCTCTCTGTCGGGCGACGCTCGGCGCTCGCCTGCCGCCCACCGTGCCCCTGGGTTTGAGGAGGGTCCCTCCCCCGACCAGTCGGGGTGTCGTTCCTCCAAGTATAATTAATAGCGAAACTGGTAAGATTAACTCTCGCAATTCAAACTACCAGTTAAGTGTTAATAACAAATTAACCGAATCAGATCAGGACGTTGCAATGGTTTTTGAGAAATATTTTACTGATATTCCGATATTAACCACTAAGTCACTGAATTCTTCTCCTGCGGTCGCCGAATCATTACTTAAACAAAATGTAAATGCGTGTACAAAGAATTTTACATTTCATAAAGTATCATCAAAAGATATTGTAAAATATTTTAAAACTATTGATGTTAAGAAAACTGCGGATCTGTGGGGGATTTCCGTTAAAGTTATTGCGTCTATAATAGATACAATCGCGCCTCATTTAGCTACTATTTTTAATACTAGTATCGAATCTGGTGTGTTTCCTGATTTAATGAAGTATAGTAAAGTAATACCTTTATTTAAATCTGGTAGTACATTAGACCCCGCTAATTTTGGACCTATTTCTGTACTACCAACACTTAGTAAGATTTTTGAAAAAAATATTCTTCATCAAATGTTAAATTTCTTTAATATAAATAATTTACTTCATAAAAATCAATTTGGTTTCACAAGGGGTCGCTCGACAACTGATGCCGGTGTTGAGCTGATTAAATATATATTTAATGCATGGGAGAATTCACAGGATGCTTTGGGTATATTTTGTGACCTATCCAAAGCCTTCGATTGTGTTCACCATGAAACATTAATCAGGAAACTTAAACACTACGGTGTAAGAAGTGATGCTCTTAAATTAATTATTTCATATTTAAGTAAGAGAACGCAAAAAGTTGTCATTAACAGTATGAGTTCTTCCGGGTCGATGGTACAGATGGGCGTGCCTCAAGGCTCAATTCTAGGCCCCTTTCTGTTTCTTGTATACATTAATGACTTACCTTACATAGTAGGAGATAACCATGATATAGTATTATTTGCAGATGACACTTCTTTAATTTTCAAATTAAGTCGACAATTGCTAAAATATGACGAAGTAAATAATGCTATATCTAAATTAGTAAATTGGTTCAATGTTAATAATTTGCATTTAAATGGCACTAAAACGAAATGTATAAAATTTATGACTCCAAATGTCAAACAATTAAATACTAATGTAATTTTAAATGGGGAGAAACTGAGTCTTGTAGATACCACCATTTTTCTTGGAATCACACTAGACGCGAAGCTTCAATGGAGCCCCCATATATCAAAACTAGCAAGCAGACTTAGTTCTGCAGCATATGCCGTAAAAAAGATTAGAAGTCTAACTAGTGTTGAAACAGCTAGACTAGTTTACTTAAGCTATTTCCATAGCATAATGTCGTATGGTATTTTGCTATGGGGACACGCAGCTGACACTGAAATT
This sequence comes from Parnassius glacialis, assembly GCA_033319125.1. Lineage (NCBI taxonomy): Eukaryota > Metazoa > Arthropoda > Insecta > Lepidoptera > Papilionidae > Parnassius > Parnassius glacialis. Next base: position 4,924,184 of record JAVANC010000006.1, read on the forward strand.
ATATTTGTTTTACAGAAGAGGGCCATAAGAGCAATTTATGATTTAAAGCCTAAAGAGTCGCTGCGACAAAAATTTAAGGAAATTAATATATTAACTTTGGCCTCTCAATACATTTATGAAAATGTAATGTACGTACACAAAAATAAAAGTAGTTTTACAAAAATAAGTGATATTCATTCTGTAAATACTAGGAACAGACACAAGCTAGTAGTACCGGTTACTCGACTCCATCGAGTCAGTAATTCATTCTTGGGGCGATGTATACGCTTTTACAACAAAATTCCAGAAAATATACAAAATTTGACCTGCTCAAAGTTCAAAAACTTTATTAAACTAAGTTTGTATAAAAAGGGTTATTATAGTATTAAAGAATTTATAGATGATAATAACCCCTGGAAATAAGGTGATCGCTACCAAGCTATTTCTAATTTGTTGTGTTGTTAATTTGTGTAACATACATGATTGTATGCTGTTATAAAAAAAAAAAGTCCCGCTGGGTTTCTTGCTGGTTCTTCTCAGGACAGAGGTTTTTTTTTCGAACCAGTGGTAATTATACAAAGGAGTGACTTTCAATAAGCATTATTTATAATCTATATTGAATAAAAAAGTTTCTGTTTCTGTTTCTGTTTCTGTTTCCAGGGGCGGCGGGGTTGTCGCCCCCCTCGGAGTGTGGAGAAGAACTTTACAGCCACTCAACAGTCAGCTAGACCCTTCTCACCCCCGTTAGCTGAGTGGCCCGTCCCCCTTTTGATGGAAGCAGCCCTAGCTAGCAGCCGCCCTAGCTCCCACCACGGCCGCCTCCACTGAGCCTTTGAGCCCACTTGTCAAAATGTTCTATTGTCGACGGCCTCAGTGAAAGCGTGCAACCCGAGTGGCGACTGTTTAATGGTTCGCGCTCTATTGGATTCAGGTTCACAACGCTGTGTGGCCTTCACGTGGTTGGTGGGAAGACTAGGGCTCCCTTGGAGCGTTGAATCACGCTGTCAAAGAGTATTAGATTTAGTTTTGGTCGAGCATTTAATTAAAAATGCTTAAAATTAAAAATTAAAAATGCTTTGGTTTTTCCGCGAAATGTTTCGTAGTTGTAGCGGTTGTGAGTAAAAAAGTGAATTTAATATACAAAGTCAGGTCATAAGTATTGTCACACAGTAAAAACTTTTCTTTCAGAATACTGGCCACAAAAAAGTTTATTGAATTCGAATTTCGAATTATTCATAAATATAAAACTGTATACTTTTTAGAATTTTACTCATTTTTAAATATGGAGTGGACGCTTAAAGAAGAACGTGTTGCAGTTATAGCGTTACATTGTTGCGGTTACGCGCCAATTCAAATTTTTGACATACTGAAAAATTTGAAAATAACCAAAAGATTCGTTTATCGTACCATCAAACGATACAATGAAGACTAGTGTAGATGACAGGTCAAGAAGTGGTCGCCCTCGGTCTGTTAGGACTCCAGCAGTGATAAAAGCTGTGAAGGCGTGAATTCGAAGAAATCCCAAACGTAAGCAGAAGCTGTTGGCCCTTCAGATGGGGTTAAGCAGAACCACGGTGAAAAGGGTGTTAAATGAAGACTTAAGGCTTCGGGCATATCGAAGAAAAACAGGACATCGTTTGAATGCTCGTCTAATGGACCTGAGCCTGAAGAGATGCCGCGCTTTGTTGAAGCGGTACGCGGAAAAAAATATTGGGAAATTCTTTTTTCGGATGAAAACATTTTTACCGTAGAAGAGAGCTACAACAAACAAAATGATAAAGTGTACGCACACAGTAGAGAAGAAGCGAGCAACCGTATTCCACGTGTCCAATGAGGTAATTTTACATCCTCGCTCATGGTATGGTTGGGAGTTTCTTATTGGGGCTTAACAGAGGTACATTTTAGTGAGAAAGGTGTAAAAACGAATGCAGTTGTGTATCAAGAGACCTCGGGTTGGTTAAGAAACCAAACGCTTTGCCTTTGTATTGGCGCCGTGGGCGCATTGTTGAGTTGTCGTGTGGATTGGAGGGAGTGCCTAGGGTGGCCGAGGTTTTGGTTGGAGATTCGGTCTTGCAACGTGCCGTCGCGTCCCTGTCCCGTTTGCCAATTTACTCAAGGACATAAGTCCTTATGTCCGGGACGGGGGTTTGTTTACGCCAAATATTGGCACTTGAAATTTGCATTCAACACGCGTCATTCCGCTGACTTTGTAAAGGTCACCTCTGGCCCCCTCTCTCGGGCGGGTCTCTGGGCTGAGCGGTCAGTAGCTCGACGCTGGGACATTGTATGGTCTGCGACCGCTGGATCGGTTGCGCGCGGCCAGTGTTTATTTTGACGGTCTGAATTTTGAGTAATTGTGCGCGTCTAATTTACTATCGAAGATTTGGGTCCGGTTAAGATCGCCTCTAATTGAGTGTCTGTTTTGAGCGTTACGTGACAAGAGGCCTAATTTGAGTTTTGAGTGATTAAAGTAAACTGATTGATATTGATTTGCGCCGAAGAGTTGTAGGTTGTATGTGAGTGTGGAACGTTGAACTTTGATCGACCGTTCATTAGTTATGCAGCGTGTCACTTGTTTTAATTTCGATGAACGTTGATTTTGTTGAATTTGAAGTTAATTAAATGTACAATAAAGTTGATAGATTGAAATAGTGTACAATAAAGTTTATAAACTGAAATAGTAAAATGCAGTGAAGCTACTCGAACCGCGTGGTCGCGTACCGAACAACTTCTAATTGTGTCTGTTTTTGTTAGTACGTTTTACGTAACGACGAGGGTTTTGTTGAGTAGAGTGATTAACTTAATTTCGTTTGCAAGTAATTTACGTCAATTTTTATAGTGATTGCCTGTTGAAGAGCATTTGACAATATTAATTTTGCTCGTGTGGCGTTTGATATAGTTCTGTAGTAACATTTTGCTTTGTAAATAAAAACGCTAAAACTTTGTGACGAGTGATACCACATCGTGGGGCGGTGCCGGGAGTCAGGGTTGCTGCCGATTAAATGGGTTACGTCAGGTTACATATACACACTCTCTAACACAAACTTGCATGCACCTACCTACCGCCTGACCAAGCCTTGTGGTCAGTCTTCGCTTCGGAACCAGGTAAGTCCTATTTAATTACCTAGCCCATATATATTAATTATACATAGGCATTTCGAGCCCCACCCTTAGTTGTCAACTTAGTTGGCAATATGCTCCCCGGCGTGAAAGTGGTCTAGTCCGCTTCAATTGGTAATGTGATGATGAGATTATAAGTCCGAAGAAGATGCATTTTTTTGGTCTTGACTTAAGCTACTCTCGTAGCACCATCAATTCCTAGAATGAGTTTTTGACGCGCCCCAGAAGCCATAATAGTGGGAGAAGATTGTTTTTCTTCACCAAAACCATTTGTCCTATAGTCAGGTCACCGCAAGAGATGCGCCATTTTTTCTTTTGCTGTAGGAGATGAATATAATCATTAACAAAACGCTTCCAAAAATGTTGTTTTAGCTTCTCACGCAAATCTAGCTAGTGAGTGCATATGCTTGTCTTCGATTTGTGGATACGGAACTGTGGTAGTTGTCCGTCCAATAAGAAAATGGGAAGGAATTAATTATGTTTAATCAGTGGGATCGGATGATAAGGGTATAAGAGTTCTGGAATTAAGGACAGCTTCAATCTAAGTCAGACAAGTTGAAAGGTCTTCAAATGTGAAGTGAGTGAGGCTCATAATGCGTCTCAGATGATGTTTGACGGACTTTACGGCAGCTTTCCACAGTCCGCCAAAATGAAGAGAATAGGCAGGGATAAATTTAAATTCTATACCTTGTTCTGTGGTGTCTGAAGTTATGTGGTCTGACGTGTGCCTAAGAAAGGAAGTGAGTTCATTGCAGGCACCTACGAAATTGGTGCCGTTATTTGAATAAATGCGCTGCGGTTTTCCTCGTCGAGCTACAAACTGACTTAAGGCCGCAAGATATGCCTCCTGAGATGAGTGAGATGCGTGACAAGTTCTAAGTGGACAGCATTCACTGCTAAATGAACAAAAATACAAATATAAGGTTTTGTTAAGGTACTGCCTCTACCCTTAAGATTGACTATTATTCTAATTATAACAGTTTTGTGAAATTGGATGATTTATTGATTATGTTTAACTTATATAAAGCTACTCAGACACAAGAAGAAAAAGGTAGCATAGCAATTGTTTCCAATCCATGTAGGTACTTCTGCCTCCGACAAAACAGACGTAGAAACTATATCACGTTATTTATCCCTGGGTAAACTGGATCGTGTCACTGCTTTATTATTCCGTTTCTATGTAAAAAGATCCAAACTCCTCTTTCTAAACACATTTCCGTAACCCAGTTCAATTTTAAATTGACTTGTATTTCTTGTACATCATTCCGTTTTTCGTGATGACATTTATAACCTTTCTAAGAAAAAACTCCCGTCAAATCAAATAAGACACATAAATCCTTTTATCTTAGATTATTATTAAGTCATCGCGCGCTCTGACTAGATACCGCGCTACGTGAAAGTAACAGCTCCGTGAATGCGGCATCTCAATATTGTAGTGTGTATAAGACAATTTGCAAGGATGCTAGTGTGTGTGAAAAATTGTATATGCCAGGAGCTTAACTATTAGCCGATTAACGGGAAAATTTATTTTATGCTATGGCTTAGTAGTTAAGTTCATAGCTGTGAATGTTTTTTTTATAGGATAAGGGTGACAAACGAGCACACAGTCCACCTGATGGTAAGTGGTTACTGCGGCCCATAGACATCTACATCTATCCTCTATTACAAATCAAGATGCAGATGCGTAGTCACCCGTGTGGACTAAGATGGAATGGCTCATTTCCAGTAAAAAGGGCCTCCGACCACCTGCACTCACCAAGCGAAACGCAGAGGTAAACCTCTACTTCACGCTGGTATTCCGTGAGGTCGTGGTACCACCCCGGTTCGAGCCGGCCCATCCGTGCGACTGCAAAAGCTACCGCGTGGCTCTATCACTGTTAAAAAATACTGGATTTTTAGGAATGTTAGTGTGTATTGAAAGTCTCAAACAGATAACTAATCTTGTGATCTGGCGTTATCGTGATGAAAGACCACTCCTTTTCTAATTATCAATACCTGTAGTTTTCTTTTTCTATTTTTTGCTTGGCTCATTATTTTTGGTAGTAGAGATCCGAATCGATGGTTTTACCCGGCGGTAAAAGCTCATGATAAACGATACGCTTTCATTTCAATTCCACCGTACTCACAGCATCATTTTATTGCGTGTTAATCCAGGTTTCGCTACAATCTGTAAACAAAACACATATGAATACAGAAAAAAATCACGTTTCTTGTATGAACTTCATACAAGGAACGTGATTTTTTAGGGTCCTTTAATATTTTATTTTATTTTGCGTTATTATAGCAGCAATATAAATACACATTCTGTGAAAATTTCAAGTATCTACATATTACGGTTCATAAGATACAGCCTGCTGACAGATAGATGGAACGATAGTGGAGATTTGGGTCCCGTTTATACTCTTTGGGTACGGAACCCTAATAAAAGGAAATTAGGTCATTTGAGCTATACTTCATAAATAAAAATTAAATAATATGGAATAAGTTATATTATAAAAATTTTAATAAATTATATTATCAAAAAATATAGTAATAATAAATTCACATATAAAAATCTACTAATAAACTAGGGGGAACTTTATTTTTGTATACGCGGCAACACTGAATGGTACCATTCATATTTTGTGACTAATTTATGGCTCTTGTTATTTTATGTTGAAATTTGGTAATAGTATGATACTGATAGTTTGTGATCCTAGTGTCTTTTATTTTTCTTGTAGTATTATTTTTATACAGTTTCACTACGTAAACTGGTATTTCACTTCGGATTATGGTCAAAAATTAATAAAACATTCGGTACGTCCACCTCACATGTTGCCTGCAACGCGACTGGCTCGGGTACGCCGACTTCGGCGAAGTATTTGTTGCCGCATTTAACAAGAGCGCCGGCGGTATCTAGTCAGAGCGCGCGGTGACTTATTAATAATCTAAGCCTTTTATTGACTAAAACAATTTTATTTGTGTTGGTTGAAGCATACATAAGTCCCTTTAACCATATGATTCTAAACACCAATTAATTTTACCTAAAAACATCCGTTAACAATTTTAAATATTAATTACACTCCCGTATCCCACATGCCGACCATGGTAACGGCGGGGCCAGGGGTACTAAGAATCTCCGGTGGAGGTTCGGTTGCCACATACGACGATTCGACCTGGCAACATACAACGCACGCACCCTGAGGACTGACGAGAAGATTGTGGAGCTGGAAAAAGAGATAGACAAGTTACGCTGGCATATTATATGATGATCCGAAGTCCGAAGAGAGGGGGAGGACACGGTAATCCTCGAATCCAGCAACTTGCTCTATCACAAGTCTTAAGTAGGTGTCGAATTTATCGTCCACAAGTCTCTCGTTAACAACGTTGTAAAGATTGAGAGTGTGTCGACGAGGGTTGCGTACCTTATACTCAGAATCACCAAACGGTATTCGCTGAAGGTTATACAGGTTTACGCACCAACCTCGGTACACCCCGATGAGGAGGTGAAGGAAATGTATGAGGATATCTCTAGAGCCATGCATTCCTCCAAAACCCAATATACGGTGTTAATGGGAGACTTCAATGCAAAACTAGTCACAAGAGAGAACGGTGAGCTGAAAGTGAGGAAATTTGGAATAGCGCAATGAAACCCAAGGAGCCAACAGCTGGTTGACTTCATGGAGAAAGAGAGACTCTTTGTGATGAACTCTTTCTTCCAGAAGCGGCCCCACAGGAGGTGGACCTAGTCGAGCCCCAACGGTTTGACAAAAAATGAGATTGACTTCATTATGACGACCAGACGACAACTGTTCAGTGATGTCTCAGTGATCGCGAGGGTGAAAACCGGCAGCGATCACCGAATGGTTAGAGGTACACTGAACCTAAATGTTAAGTTGGAGAAGTCTCGTCTATTGAAGTCAACGCTCCGTCCTCCTCGTGCTCTAATCCAAAGTCCAAAAACTTTTCAACGCGAGTTACAAAACCGTTTTCAGTGCCTAGAAGACTGCAATGAAGTGGACGATTTGAATGACAAGCTGGTGGAAACTGTCCATGCGGTCGGAGCTAAGTTCTGCAAGACCCGCCGCAGAAGAACACAAAACCTCTCCGATCACACTCTTAATCTCATGGCTGTTAGACGGGAGATGAACACATTACATTCATACATTCTTCAACAGATTTGACAGCATACAGGCAACTGAATAGACAGATCTCCAAATGCATGCGGTGGGGCTTATGCAACTTCAATACAGCACGTATTGAAGAAGTGATCGAGCCGAACCAAGGCTCCAAAGTCTTTGCCAGAGATCTGTCTGCCAGAAAGAGCCAACTGTCAAAGCTGAAAACCGAATGTGGCAGCATCGTTTCCGGGGCACCTGAGATTTTGAGTGCGTTTGAGAGGTTCGATGGGCAGCTGTACACGTCATCGTTGGAGCTGCACGCAAGTGTGAGTAACGATCTAAGAGCGAGTCTTATCCGACATCATTCCGATTATATCCCTGACGTCAGTCTGGGCGAGATTAGAGTGGCTCTCCAGCACCTTAAAAACGGCAAGGCCCCAGGCGAGGATGGAATTACAGCGGAGCTTCTGAAAGCGGGTGGAAAACCGGTACTTGAAGTCCTTCAGAAGCTTTTTAATTCCGTCCTCCATGGTGGCATTACACCGGAGGCGTGGAGCAGAAGTGCGGCGGTCTTGTTCTTCAAAAAAGGCGACAACGCTCTCTTGAAGAACTACAGACCGATTTCGCTTCTGACCCGCGTCTAAGTGCTGTTTTCGAGAGTCATTACGAATCGTCTCGCGCGCAGACTTGACGACTTCCAGCCTGCCGAACAAGCCGGTTTCCGAAAGGGCTTTAGCACCATAGACCACATACATACCCTTCGGCAAATTTTACAGAAGTCCGAGGAGTACAATTTGCCACTATGTCTGGCGTATGTGGACTATGAGAAAGCCTTTTATTCCGTCGAAATTTGGCTGCAGTCCCTTCAGCGGTGCTAAGTTGACTGTCAGTATATCGAAGTGATGAAGTCCTTGTACATTAGGGCTACGATGGCTATCCAAGTACAGAACCAGAGTACGAAATCTATCCAATTGCAGAGAGGTGTAAGACAGGGTGACGTCATATCCCCGAAACTCTTCACCGCTGCATTGGTAGACGTTTTCAAGCTTCTGGACTGGAAAGGATACGGTATCAACATCAATAGCGAGTATATCACTCACCTTCGATTAGCCGACGATATAGTTCTTATCGCAGAATCGCTGGAGGACCTAAGCACTCTGCTTAATGACCTCAATAGTGCTTGCCAACGGATAGCTCTTAATATGAACATGGACAAAACAAAGATCATGTTTAATGTCCATGTCACACCTATGCCGGTAGTTGTTGGGAACACTAAGCTCGAAGTTGTTGACGAGTATGTTTACCTAGGACAAATATTCCGACTAGGTAATTCCAACTTCGACCGAGAGGTCAATCGACGGATCCAACTCGTTCGGGAAATTACGACACATCTTCTCGTAAGGTATACCTCAAAACTTGAAAACGAGACTGTACACCCAGTGCGTGTTGCCAGTGATGACATACGGAACTGAGACGTGGTCCTTCACTGCTGGCCGGATGAGGAAGCTGAAGGTCGCTCAGCGAGCTATGGAGAGGGTTATGTTCGGAGTTTCTCTGCGTGATAAACTCAGAAATGAGGATATCCGCAAAAGAACCAGAGTGACCGACATAGCCCAACGGATTAGTTAGCTGAAGTGGCAATGGGCCGGCCATATTGCTCGAAGAACCGACAACCGATGGGGAAGAAAGGTTCTTGAGTGGCAGCCTCGTACCGGTAGGCGAAGTGTAGGGCGTCCCGCCACTAGATGGAGTGAGGACCAGATAAGATATGCAGAAAGTCGATGGATGCAGGTGGCTCAGGACCGTGCTTTGTGGCATTCTTTGGGGAATGCCTATGTTCAGCAGTGGACTTGTGAAGGGCTGTAATGATGATGATGATGATGATCCCACATGCCGGTGCGCAAAGTACCCTATACATACTACAAAAATATTTGATGTTATCCGGTAGTGACGTCATACGACAATGTATTAATCACTGCGCCCGTTGTTTTCGAGCACGTCCCGTGCGCCCGCAACCCAACATGGGTCTATTGCCTGCCTTACGTTTCAGACTCACTGCCGTAGATTTCGCTGGTTCTTTCTACGTTTGAGCTAACAAAGTACGAAATGCAAAAATAGTAAACTGTTACGTCTGTGCATTTTTATATATGTGCGTTAAGTCATTTACGTGGCCTTTTTGAAGCGGGCGTCATAAGTTTTAAACACCATTTTCATCAGGTAGTAAGTCCTCGTATCCTAATATATCACAAGACGCATACCCTATTATGTCAAATAGAGGCAGAGCTAAACTCGCGTCCGCTTTGCGTATTGAGCTCCAATGCGCGGGAATCCCTCCCATTAACTCCCTTTTAACTCCGTCTCAGTTTCTGATAGGTGAACTGTTAACAGATATTCCCGACATTTAGCTTGTGGATGAAAATGCGGGTAGATTGGTCGGGTGGTGTCTAATACAACAATCGTTTAATAAACATTTCTGGAAAAAATGGAAATTCAGGAACGTGGCAAATGGATCACAAATCGTGGAAATATGGTTCATGAAGGCATGATTGTGGTAGTATGCGATGACAACCTTTCACCTTTACGATGGCGATTTGCGCTTGTATACCACCTACATGTATATAAAGCCTGGATGGCTTTGATGGGATTCCGCCACTTGTTGTAACTCTCCAAATGGAGATAACATATTTGAAGCCACCAGTCATCAAAATTTGTCCACTTCCTTTAGAATAATAAATGAAAATAAAGATTGACATTTCTTATTTTACTTTATTCAGAAATAACTTTAAATATTTATTGTAATATTAAGATATAGTTTAATACGTACAATCCCGTACTACGTTTAACTTTGCTTTTACTCCTTACATTTTTATTTTATATTAAAAGCTAGTTTGGATTGAATATTTTTTAGATTTAATTAAAAAATACTGCGTACTTTTAAAGCGAGTGGCATGTTCTATATAATATGATATAATTGTTTTTCATTGAAGTTTTGGTATAATTTTTATAAATAGAAATATTGCAATTCGAAAGGAAAACATGTCTTAAATAAAACATTTCAAATAAATATTTTTCCTTACTGGCAAGCACTCTTTAACTTTGAACCAAATTATATTTTTTCAACTACACCCGCAACGAACACTAGAAACGTCCAATTTCCTCGTCAACTCAAGCAATAAAGCTTTTGACGTACAGATTACGTGTGCGTTCCGTTATCGGCAGTAGATAAGATCTCATTTCCCTGCTCCATCGAATACTAAGGCAGTTTTCCATACCAGACCTGTGGATAAAAGAAAATAGTGGACACATTTGGCCCGAAGATACATCATATTGGTCCCGGTAAACGTCTGGCTGCTCAGATGAGTGCTTGGCAGGTCTTATGTGTACATAAAACCTAAAAAATCCGAAAATAAATAAGTATTCCAAAAATGTATCAGTGGAAGTACTTTGAGGAAATATAAATTGCTCCATATGGCTAAGAAAAAAATACCAAAGATAAGAAACAATAAAACTATTCTAGTTTGATATCGAATCTGGAGAGGTTGTTTTGTAAACAGAAGCTCGTCAAAAAGTTATAGATTTCTTCGAACAAGATGACGTTAGTCGAATGTATCCAACTAAGGGAGACTGTTTACAAAAAAAAATGGTATTAGGAAACAAAAGCGCATGGCTATACCCTATAATACCATTATCGTATCCAGCAAATTCACCTGTCATTTCGGGAGCGTACGGTAATTTCCGGGAACGTTACTACCTAAAACTTCATAAAACACATCCAATTTTAATAAGTTTAACAAAAAAGAGTGTATTTATATTAACAAACCGTAAATATGTCCACGTAATGTAAATTTAGTCTTAAATGTTTGAGACATTATTAAGATTTTCATGAGTTGCATGAGTACAGTGACTAATATTCGTTTTTATATGTATTTGATTTCTAAAATACTACGCTTTTTAATGTTATCCATATTTTAGATAATATTAAAGAATATACACATCAATAATTGAATAAATAAAAAAAAAACTTTTCAATATTTTTCGGACAATTATTTAACTTTATAAAAACGTTCCCGAAATAACAGTTTTTAGCGATATCTCTGTTCAAAAGCAATATTACAAAAAAATATAAATTCTATACGCTGCGCTATCAAGTATTGCTTAAACATAGATTAAGTATAAAGTAATTATCATCATTACAGCTTTTAATATTTTTCACCATAAATCAAAAGTTTTACGTGGTAGAGCCATGCTGCAGCTATATTAGTAGTATAGTTGCAATACTAATGGGTTGGCTAAACTGGGGAAGGAACACGCTCTCACAGAATACCAGCGTAAAATAGCAGCTTAACACTGCTGTGTTTCATATGGTGAGTGTAGAGAACCGAGGATCCTTTTTACTGGAAAAGAGGCATTTCATCTATGTCCTCATGGGTGACAATGCATCCGCATTTTGATTCGCAAACGAGGATGGATGCAGATATCTTTGGGCCACACTAACCACTTACCATCAGGTAGACTGTGTGCTCATTAGCTACTCTAATTTATATAAAAAAAACATCTTAAAATCTTCAATCTGGGTGATTTTGAGCTATCTGCGTTTTGATTTCTAGTCGAGTATAGATCTAAATGTCACAATATCCAATTAGTATAAGGAGGACTGTGCTCGTTTGTTACCCTTATTCTATAAAAAAAAGTACGTGGTAAATCAGCACTTGCAATTAATAATGACGTTGGCACCAGAGGGAAACGAATACGAGTTGCTCGCGTATTGTACAATTGAGCACCTACTCGTAGCTACTAAGCTACGACGGCTTACCTTCATACATCACAGTCACAATCACATTATCACTACAACTCATCAAAATTCGTCCGCTGAACATAGGCCTCTTTCCACTTCCCACTGTCACAAAATGCTGTCCTCAGCTACCTGCGTTTATCGACTTTGAAGTTTTTATTGTATAGAGTAGACGTGTGTAACGCAGCTCTGAGCCGGTTTAAATATACAGATGATAAAAACATTAGCCGCTGAGCTTCCACTTAATAACAAACTAAGCAGCCCACGGCTCACAAATATTAACATTGCCTCCCCACTCCAAGGGTAATGAATGAATATTGTTTGATTCATATATCTATAATTGTATATTTTGCTGGTTCTTTTTTTGATAGTTGAGTTTGAATTTAATATTGAGTAATTGAGCTATTTATATGTTGGTCCTAATAATAATAAACCTAGCAAGTTAACAGCATAGCAAAGTGGCGAAGCAATCAGCTTTGTAGCGATTTCTAACGGTTGCCGTTGAGCAATCAGTTTAAAATAGGAGGTTCAGATGCGTGGGTGATCAGTAATCGATTGCTGTAAACAGAATTTGAAAATGTGTGGGACAGACGGACAGACGGACAGACATCGTGAAATCAATAAGTGTCTTCGCAAGCTTCGCCACTTAATAAATCCCGCAGGGCAGCTTGTTGCGAGCTACTGGTAAGTGGTGAGACCACGGGCCATAACCGAGATCTCCCCGGGAGTTTGTAATCACCCATCTTTGCAATATTCATATTTTCACCCTTGTTGAAGTGTTGTTACTGTTTTGTGTTCTTGTGTTCATTAATACAAGATAACGACAAGTGTCCCGAGTCTCTCTTTGATAAATCTGTGTCCCAATCTACCGAACATCCCAATATTTCCAATTTTATTCATCCTATTTTGCCACTAGTTTTTAGTAGTGTATGTTGCTAACGCTTTTATTCGGATACAATTGTATAATGTATGAGGAGATAGGCCTACAATACAAACCACATGGCAAGGTAAAATTTTTCAATACGTATTGGACCCATATCTTTACAAAAGTTTGTTAAATGACTCAGCGAACCCATAATCAAAAAGCCTACCTAGTCACAGTGCGAAAACGCTTTTTGGCAGACTAACGATATAACTAACATACTTCCAAGAAAACGGCCTCCTAATTTGTAAAAGTCCAGCAACGCACTTTAAAATACCATTGGTGTTGTATATGATTATAGGCGGCAATGATCATTTACATTTACTATCAGATGAGTGGAATGCTCGTTTGCCTCCTTTTCAATAACAAATACTAATTCGGCTAGTAATATTAAGAATTGTTAATTTTAATCCACTACGTATCATATGCTCGGCAATAAAGAAAACTATCACAAAAATTCTGAATAATGAGCTTGGAAAATCAGATTTTACACAGAAAACAGTGACTCTTAATGACGTGGGCAGCCTACTTTTATATGCATTTATTTAACACCACATGTATTCACACGGTCGTCATATGACCCTAAAAGCCCACCGTGTTTCATCATCAGCCCTTTAAATTCGCACTGCCGGACATGATGTGCCTCTTAAATAATGCCTTATAATAGCGCTGGTACCCAACAACTAAATTCTCTATTAAGATTAATAGCTACTAAGTTGGCAGTAACATGATTACGACGGAACTAAGCACAAGATCGAAGACTCAAATTAATCGCCGAACTAACTGCAAGAGGAACTTTCCGATGGAGGCTTGATCTAACGCTCGCATTACTTATAATTTGTAAAATAATTTCTATCAATATTTTTTTGTAATAATAATTGTTTAAAGCAGCATCGCTATTGGGTCGGTATTACCGGGTTTTTTTTGTTATTTTGAATTGTTATCAGGAAGATGCAGCTGCTCAACGTTTGTTCCATTTCCCTTTGTTGCATCTTTCGACACTTACTGGATTTGATGGGGTAGCTAATTATTTTACGCTGTCACTATACGGCAAAGCAAAACGAATAATTATTTTTCCTAGAATACATAATTATTTTAACTTACGTTTTTATTTGATTCAGTGTGCAGTGGTGAGCTGTTAACGGTTCAACCTCATAGTTTGATTGCAAAGCTCATTAATTATTTCAGAAGAGCCTGAATTAAAAACAACAACTTAATGGTTTTTGTGTATAATTTGTGTTATGTTATTGTTTGTTTATTATGACACAATTATTAAAGAACAGTAGAAAGTAAAGATAAACAAATGAGACGATATGACAATTTACTTAAATTATTATATCGTCTTTAAACAGCAGACTTCACGGCATCTTTTTTAGGTTTTTGATTAAATTTAACCAAATATATAGTTTAAAACACTTTACCTGAAAACATATTATTGATAGATAAACGCTTCCAGCAGAAATCGTGAAATGTCACTGTAAACGAAATTAAATAACAGTTTATAGGTGGTTCGTCTCTGTAGATAACAAACCCTGATTACTTTTTTCTGTTTCTCTGTTTCTCTCTTCTTTTTATTCTTTTTTGGATCATATCGTCTGATCCAAGCTTATCATAAATGTTTAATATAGTCAAAAGCAAAGCAAGCAACTGCAGTATTTATTTTTTGAGTTTTAGCAGTGGATTTTTGATAAGCTTACACGAATGGATAAATGAGCACGTGAAATAATATCACAGTCATTTTAGATCTTTTTATGCAGGAAAGAACTCGCCGCGTTGCTTTCATGCGTGTTGGCGTGCATTAAAATTCCTAACATGATTTAATTTTTCTGATAGGCATGTTGCCTCACAGTGATGATAAGTAGTGATGCAGCCTAAGTTGATGAAGCCCATTGACTTAGCTTAACAAAATCTTATTCACTCTTGCCTTAAAGACTGTATGTGTATTCGGATAAAAAAGACAGACTCTTATAAATTATTCCACTCCTTTGCTATACGCAATACGAATTTATTATCTAAAATTTATTATGTAAAAGTTATTATCTAAAATTTATTATCTAAAATTTATTATATAAAATTTATTATTTAAAATTTATTATTTAAAATTTAGTATCTAAAATTTATTATATATAATTTATTATTTAAAATGTATTATTTAAAATTTAGTATCTAAAATTTATTATATATAATTTATTATTTAAAATGTATTATTTAAAATTTAGTATCTAAAATTTATAATCTAAAATTTACTATCTAAAATTTATTATCTAAACTTGTCCATCATTATCAATATTTCGGCAAATGTACAGCCACCAGTAAAGCATAGCTGTGAATCTAAATATAATATAATAGACTAAAAATCTCATTGTATAGCACAGATATTAATAGATCATTGGCTTCAACTGTGTAATATCTTATACGTTGTCTAGCTCCCAAGACAGACCATTCTATTCTAGGCAAACGTGTGTGTGTGACCCAATTATTCTTCAGCATTATATTTCCATTTCTACTATTTTCACTATGAAGCACACATAACAGCTTCGGATTGAAGCTAACACACATTAGAACATATTGCATAAAAATTAAGTCTAAGTCAAATGAATGTGTTAATATATTGTTTATGGTTAAATTATTTTTCAACATACATAATATTATATGATGCTTCTCCTCCTTCAGGTGTAAATATTTACAGTTTATTAATATTCATCAATTACGACAGCGACTACTCAACTAAATCAACTACCTGTATAATAGCTATTAAACCAAACATACCTGTTCTAATGATCGTCGCATTGGAAAAAGAGTTTATATAGTAAAATCACAATGAGGATACAAAATGTTTCTGCATATTGTCGATGCAACGATGATAATTAAGTACTGAATGTTAACATCGTGGAATAGCAGGGAATTATCAATATCCGTATCCCCTCATGTGCCCGACCGGTTTATGTTTTTACGCTTCAAATGTCAGGGGCCTTTGGGAGGTCGGGCGATATCGGCATGTGCTAATGTACACAATTATATCTTTTTAAATTTGTACGCAAGCTATTTTAAAAAAAATATAAGGATCGATTCTTTATGAATTAAGATATTTAATTCTACTTTATAAATATTAAATTATATCTTTATATTATTATCAATCTCATTTCATAATGGCGTGACATAATTTTGCCGGTTTTTTGTACATAAAGTGTAAGGATTACGAAATTAAGCCATTCTATAAAAAAGTATTTAATTTATTTGCATAACAATATAACATATCAAAAGAGATTAAACAATCACAACCCCTCAATATTTTTTTCACACAACAAACAAAATAAAAACGGGTTCAAACAATCGAAAATGTTAAATTCGAAAACGTTACATTACGGCCTTGTCTTTAATCTATGTTGTTCATAGATCAAAACTTATATTATAACCTCCTTAATCAAAACAGCGTTTTATCTTTGAACATCATAGATTAAAGACAAGACAACCATATTTTCGCATAAAAGTATAAATAAATTACACTTTTATGCGAAAATATGGTATTTAAGACCCCTAAAAATATGAAAATATGAAATAATTTAGGATCAATATCTTGTTTGAAGATTATTTTACGCAAAAGTCTGTCGAAGAACTTATCAAAACACTTTTTATATAAGCCGGCTCCTAGCAAGTAAGCCGTTAACATTATATTCTTATTGTTATTGAATAAAAGGTTTACACAAAGGAAAGGGTGAAAGCTTTTACAGTGAGTAGGTTATAAGGTAAAGGTAATCTTTGGAATTCCATGGTAACAATAGAGTCCATACTAAGGTTCAATATTAACAAATATTGGCAATATTACCCATAACAATGTGTGAGTAAATGTTGCTTATTTGCGGTTTGCGGTCCCCCAGTGCGATAGTGCTAACTCTGGTGTGAATTGGGGTTCGGGCTTACAGTACCAGTATCATAGCCATGTATAGCGATTTAAAGTATATTAAAATATTTTTTTTAAATTTCACGATAAATACTGTTTTCGCTAAGAGCACGACCTCACAGAAATCATTCATAACTCTATTCATTATAGCCTATCTATAGCCAACTTCTAAACATAGGCCTCCCCATAAATTGCTTCATATAGCTTTCTAAGGCTGTTTGGCACTCGCAGATTTTTTAATCATTTTGAGTTATTGTCAGGAGTATGCTGCTGCCCATCTTCTGTTTGGTTTCCCTCTGTTGCCTCTCACGACACCCACGGTACGAGTGGATTCTCTTACGTCGCCACAACATGGCTTAGTTTACTCACTTAGTATGGAATATTTCATTAGTCCATTTTGTTTTGGAATATTTCATTAATCCATTTTTACCCTCCTTTAATCAGCGATGCGGTTGTTTGTGTTTCAGAACGAATTATATTCAATAAAGTTTGCTTTTGTTTTTTTTCTTTAAAAGCGCTTAAGCGTTCAGAATTAAAACTTCCATTATAATTGATTTTGAGAAATACAAAAACGTAAAGTTATACGTGCTTTTTTTTTTTAATTTCATGCTAAATTCAGCTAACCGAAGCTCTTTGTGTCTGCCACAAATGGTTTCTTTGAGAGTGTTTCAGATACTATAACAAGTCAGGCCACAATTAATGTAGCAATATAAAAAAGTTCCCTTTCTTTTTTGTCGAATTCAAATTTGGAATGCATTAATTGTATTAACTAAAACTTGGTTCCATAGATTACGGTATATACTTGGTTCATTTTGCCACCATTTTACATATTAGTTTTCACCGTGATTGTTAAATTACATTATGGAGTGAGGTGTAAAAGAAAACAGAATTGCAGTGACTGCATTACACCTAGTGGATGTGGATCCATTAGTCAATTTAGGTTGTTTGTGCTAAGTACTAGATAAGGTGGCCCTCTCCACACATTACTCCGACATTGTGTCTCTAGAAGTCTTCAGAGCTAGCAGTGTATCGTAAAACTATAGATTAGAATCAGAGATATTAAAGGACTGTATCAAAGCCAAAAGGGTTCGTTTTCTGTATGGGTTTTACCACACAAACTTTTAATTAATATTTGATAAATTATAAATAGTAGCTTCTAGGTGTAATATTTATTTATTGATATTAAACCTATTGCTAATGATAAATGATAAGTATTACATGATTGATAAATGTGAGTACACGCGACCGTAATATATCGTGACCAGGTTTTATAATATAACTACAGAACCACCCCGGTTTCAAGTGGGTAAAAATGTCTTTTTTTTAATATACATAGCCTAGAGCCAAGAAGGAGGGACCTTATATTGCTCTCTATCTGTTCGTAAAGTTTCATCACAATCGGTTCAACCATTACGAAGATAAGCTTACACAGACAAACAGACAGAAAGATAAGACATTTTAAAATGGTTATTTACGACTTGGTAGCATGCAAATAACTGTGAGCTTAATAAAGCCAGTTATTTCAATATTGCAGACACTTCAATTTTATTTATATGTATCTAGTTTATAATTACGATAATCTGCGAACTTATAATCTTTGGTGTGTAACTTTTGAACGACTTGACTGATTGATGTGTTATTGAATGTGCACTTAGTTTATTACTGTCTTAGAATTAAGCATAATATGTACTAGTGTAACATTTGTTGGTGAATGAAATAAATGAATAAAAATAAATAAATGTCATATTCACACAATAAGTTTGTCATCGACCGATATAAGTAAAGCAGTCGGAGACAAGGACCGCAGACCCCTTACCTAAAGGCACGGCGGTTTGATAACTCACAAACACCCCACAGGTAATATGATGATTGATTGTGAACCAAATCATCGTCATTATTATTGTTTTTCTCTTTTTAGAATAGAATAGAATAGAATAGAAAAAACATTTATTCAGCACAAGCAGTTCATACACATGAAAGTATAAGTAAAATATAAAAAGGTCGCATTGTGCCGAAAAGGGGTTGGCTCAGCATGTGTTGTGGTATGGCCTCACACAGCGCTGATTTTCAGCCAAGAAACCTATTCATTGGCGTCACGAACGTAGCACAGCTGTTACGTGTAGTCTAGTCCTTCGATAAAACGAAAAAAGCCTAAACCTTCTATATAATTATAACACAAAAATTAAAACAAAGCAAAAAGCAGCAAAAAAAAAAAACAATATAAGACATTAAATATAACCTTATACATAATTGTGTGTGGTAACAAAAACTATCAATTATCAATTAAAATGGATTAGTAATAATAATAATAAACAAAAACAAAAAAAAACAAGGAAAATGAAAATATCAATGCGATACTAATATGTCCATCAATACGGTTTATATTGATAAACATACCGACACAACAGAAACATACAAACAATTTTGTAAATAACCGTACAATGCATTATAGGAAGGAGCTTTCTCGGTTGATATTGCCATGTTGTATTTGTGCATCAATAAGAAATTTTTTTTAGCTTGATTTTGAACTGGTGGAGATTTTTTAAACTCCTGATTGGAGGTGGAATATTATTCCAACATTTTGTAGCCGCATATCTAAAACTACCCCTGAAAGCTGCTGTTCTGTAACGCTGCATAGATAATTGTTGAGAACACAGTCTGTTGTTACCTTGTCTGTTTCGCGCGACCAAAGCTAGTTTGTCGTGTAAGTATGGTAGATTTTTATACTTCACGACACCAAAGAGAAGGCATACCAGGTGGAGTTTGCATCTAGATTTCATCTTCAATACGTAATGTTTATTAAGAAACGGTGTTAAATGACTACGCGCAGGAATTTTATAACAAAACCTAGCACAGGCGTTCTGAACTCTTTGTACTAGTCGCTGTGTACGAGCTAGCAGTCTGGGCCCATAAACAGTGTCTGCATAGTTCAACTTCGAGAGCACGAGCGTCTCTACTAGCTGTTCACGTAGTTCGACACTGAGGTACGGTCTAATTTTGTAAAGTGTCTTCAATCTGTAAAAACAAGCTCGCACGCAATCTGCCACATGATTCTCGAATCGCAACCCTGCATCCATGTTCAGACCCAGATTCCGAGCTTCGTACACCCGCTCAATCGATATGCCAAGAAGCATTGGAGTTAGTGCAGTCGACTGGGTTTGAATTGTAGTTAGTCCTTTTTTGTGTCCAATCAACAAGTACTTAGTTTTAGCCGGATTAAGAACAAGACTATTGTTCTCAGCCCATGTGGCGATTCGCTGTAAATCCTCATTCAATTCTGTTATGGCTGTGTTCATGTTTTCCGCTTTAAAAGAGATATAAACTTGAATATCATCAGCATAGATGTGGAATTTGCATTTCCATATATGTTTAGTGATATTCGCAGAGTATAGGATGAATAATATTGGGCCTAGAATTGATCCTTGTGGCACTCCCCTGTTAATCGTCGCAAGCTTTGAGCGTATCAGTGAGCCGTCAGGTTTTTTTAATTCAACAACCTGTAATCTGTTAGTGAGATAACTGCTAAACCATTTAACCGTTTTAATGTCAAATCCATAGTAGGTTAATTTTGATAAAAGCAGAGAAATTTTAATTGATTCGAATGCTCGTGAGAAATCTAATAATACAAGTAACGTGCACAATCCCTGATCCTGTGCTTGTAGAATATTGTCCGTTACATCTAGTAAAGCGGATACAGTTCCTCGACCTTTTCTGAACCCAGATTGTGTCTGTGGCAATATGTCGTGTTCTTCGATGTAATCTGTTATCTGGCGGCATACAATTTTTTCTATAACCTTGGAAAGACACGGCAAAATGCTTATAGGTCTTAAATCCTTGATATCTAATGGATTACTATTTTTAGGAATTGGTCGAACTACAGCTATCTTCCATAGTTCAGGAAACTGAGAAGTCACGAAAGATGTATTTATTAAGGCTGTAATAACATCCAATGTGTCAGAGCATGTTAAAAGCAGCATATTCAGTGTTATTTCTTCGTATCCTTGAGCATTGGAATGTAAACTCTTGATTACCTTAAAGACGGCTTCTGCACTAGTTGGTTCTAAGCTAAAACTGTTTTGACAATATTTATTAAATTCAAAGTAAGTTAATTGAGACAGATTAACCTTTGTACTACCGGGAATATTTAGGAAATGGTCGTTAATTTTTTCAGCGTCAGTGAAATGTAAGGGCAGCTCTTTAGGTTTTTTTAAAGGTAATATAATAGATTTAAGACTTTTCCATAGATGTTTTGGTCGACTTTTTTGGCTATTGATATTATTATTAAAGTAAGCAACTTTTTCGAAATATATTGTCTTATTTACTAATGAATTTAAAGTCTTAAAATATTCCTTTTTTGTAACGTCTTTAGTTTTACAGAAATCAGACAAGGCTTTATTTTTTAAAGATATCATGAACTTCAGGTTAGGTGTCATCCATGGGTAGGGTCGAGATTTGAATACGCATTTCTTATACGGTGCATGAGTATCAAATACACAGAGGACAGATCTGTTAAATGTATTTAGAATATGATTCACGTCAGCTAATTGTGCTATTAAGTCCCAACGAATAGAATTCAGATCTTTTTTTAAATTATCATAGTAAATATCTTTTATTGGTCGCATATAAATACATTTGTGGGTAGGTTTATCTCGGTATACGTCAAACTTGCAAAACACCATAGCGTGCCCATGTAGTGTATCTGCTGCCTCCACGGTGACATGACGTGCGCTCAGGTCTGTACAGATAATGTCGATCAGGGATGAGCTTGACTCGGTAAAATGTGTTGGCGAGTTTACAAGTTGCGTAAGAGTGTATTCAAAAAAGAGTGTAATTTTTTTATGTTATGATGATTGTTAAGCAACAAGTTAATATTAAAATCGCCTAATATAATGATGTGGTCAGAGGAAGACATGCAAGTGATTGTGTCAGTGAGTGCATCTAAAAATAGATTTACATCGAGCCAGGGGGGCCTATAAGCTGTACCTAACGCCACTTTTTTACCACTTATAGTGAATGTTAGCCACATTTGCTCATCCATGTTATGTTTTGGATCGACAGGGTGTATATAGGTATGTGTATTAATTCCTTCTTTAATGTAGAATCCCACACCGCCACCTCGCCCTGACTTTACAATTTTTGGACGTGGAGTATGCCGGAATTTATATTGCGGAATCACTGGTGCGTGTTCATCCTCTCCAGCTCTCAGCCAGGTTTCGTTTATGGCCATGATATCAACCGATAACTTAGTAATTAATGTAATAAACTCTTCACTTTTTGTTCCGAGAGAACCTGCATTGTACAAACCAACTTTGAATTTTTATAATATTCGCCACATTATTTATGGCTATATAGTTCGCTATTACTGTTAAGGCAGGGCTCGCGGCCTGCAAGGACGAGTCAGATTAAGCTGTAAAAGCCAAAAAGCTAACAACACTAATATCTCAGAACTAAGAACAAAATATATTTCTTTTATCGAGACGATGGTATATGCTAGGATCCGAGAGTTGGCACTGTAGTCAATTTATAAACAAATTCTATACTTATGGACTAAATGACACATGTTCACAATGCACAATCTGGACCTAATAGGTTTATTCGAGATAATAATTTGTTTTAATATTTACACTAAAAGGACCGGATCGAAACTCGTCGCGCCACTTACCTGAATGGGAAGAACAACGTTTTCTAATCCAGCTAGTAAATTTGGTAGAATATAAATAAATAGAATGATTTTTATTCAATATACATTACAAAATTACTTATTAAAAGTTATTTAAGCTTTTACCTGGTTTTAAAAATAACTGTCTTCGGAAGAACCAGTTGCATAGAAGGAAATTTTCTTTAAAATTATTTTACTATATGATATGTTATACAATTAAATATTAAACATACAGAAACAGTATTGTAGCAACAGACCACCCTCATTCGCAAGGTTTATTATCCTCTTTAGTAGTGTAATTATATAATAACTCTTATTAAACAATTTTTGCTTTGCCCTCTTATTTTCGGGGACTTAGTTGTAAAGGCGTATTATCTATATTGCCCTATGAATGAATTACGGACTCTTCGGAGTCGAGTCACTGGTATAAATAGCTTGTGCTTGTTTCCAGCATTGACTCATCTAGCGTAAGAATTTTGCCAACCACGCAACTAAATGGCACCATTAATTTTTTTTATAGGATAAGCGTGACAAACGAACACACAGTCCACCTGAAGGTAAGTAGTTGCTGTGGCTCATAGACATCTACATCTATCCTCAATTTCAAATCAAAATTCAGAAGTTTTGTCAGCCTGAGGACTAAGATGGAATGCCTCATTTCTAGAGAAATGGTCTCCGGTTCTCTACACTCACCATACGAAACACGGCAGCGTTAAACTGCTATTTTACGCTGGTATTCTGTGAGAGCGTGGTCCTTCCCCGGTCGAGCTTACTCATTCTTGCTACAACTATACTACTAATATGGCTATACTACGTAAAAAGTTTAGAGCCAACGCAACTTTAGGTTACGTCAGGGTTAGATTCAGACACTCAAAAATATTGTACATGGAAAATAAAATTATACTTACTAAAATTATACCACATTTGACGTTTCATGTTTTTTTCGCATGCGCCGGGGTTTTCGCGTCACACGCTTAGCGTTTTTTTATAGGAGAGGGGGCAAACGAGCATGCGGCTCACCTGATGGTAAGTGACTACCGCTGCCCATGAACAAACGCAACACCAGGGGAATTGCAGATGCGTTGCCGGCCTTTTAGAAAGGAGTAGGCTCTTTTCTTGAAGGTCCCTACGTCGTATCGGTCCGGAAAAATCGCTGGTGGTAAACTATTCCACAAGGAAGTTGTGCAGAGAAGAAAACATCTTCTAAATCGCATAGTGGTGGACCACCAATCATCCAGATGGTGTGGATGGTTCTACCGCGATGTGCGTTCGTGAAATTTGGTGGCTGAGATTAATCCGAACAATTCCTCAGAGCACTCCCTGTGGTTAATGCGAAAGAAAATGCAAAGAGATGCAACATCTCTTCGCAGCGCCAATGAGTCGAGCCGATCGGAAAGGACTCGGTCGTCGACGATTTGAGCCGCAAGGAGATGGCACTGGGGAGCCCCAGCCCAGAGATGGAAACAGTATTCCATGTGAGGCCGAACCTGCGCCTTATAAAGTTGCAGGCGTTATGCCGATATATCATATACTGTCCCGCTCTGCTGAGCACGCCAAGCTTTTTAGAGGCCAATTTGGCCTTCTCTTCCAAGTGTCCACGAAACTGCACGTCACTCGATAAGTCGACGCCGAATATTCCGATACTGGCTGAGGCAACAAGGGGAGTACCTTGAAACTGAAGAGATATGACAAAGGCGTTCTTTTTAGCGGTAAACGCGCAAACTTGTGTCTTCTGAGGATTAAACTGGACTAGATTTAGTCGCCCCAATCCTAGACTTTGTCCAGCAAAGACTCTACTTCAGATACAAGTTTGTTCCGATACATGGCGACGTTTTCCCGAGAAATATTGGCACGGCCGGTGTATAGAGCATCACAGTGCTGTCATCTGTATAGCAATGAATGCTACGGGTTTGCAACATATCATTGATATGCGGAAGAAACAGTGTTGGTGAGAGCACGCAGCCTTTTGGAACACCAGCGTTAAAAGGCTTGTAGTCGGAGCATGCACCGTCTACAACGACCTTGATGCTCCGAAAGAATATAGGAAGGAAGCTTCGAAAGAAGCACTTTGTGCCAAACGCGATCGAAGGCCTTCGCAATGTCTAAACTAACGGCCAACGCCTCCCCCTTGGACTCTACTGCCTCCGCCCATCTATGAGTTAACAAGACCAGAAGATCACCAGCTGATCGACCCCGATGAAAACCGTATTGGCGGTCACTAATCAGCTGGTGATCCTCAAGGTACCGCATGATCTGGCAGTTAATAATAGATTCCATTATTTTGGAGAACAAGGAGGTGATGAATAGAATAATAGAATAGAATAATTTTTATTCAATATACATTACATGTGTAATTCTTATTGAAAGTCATTTTTTACTTTACCACTGGTTCGAAAAAATACCCTCTGTCCTGGGAAGAACCAGCAAGAAACCCAGCGGGACATTTTTTTGATGGCGATAGGCCTGTAGTTGGACGAGTCTGAGCGGTCGCCTTTTTAGGGATCGCGTGGACAAAAGCTGTCTTCCATGATTTCGGGACTATACCTTAGCCGTAGGAGTACCGGAAAAGACGCGTTAGAACCGGTGTCAACTCCGAAACACACGTCCTCAGCACAATTGGGGGGATTCCGTCAGGCCCACTCAACTTGTGGAGGTGCAGAGAGAGGAGTGTTCTGTGACCCGAGCGCTGTGAGAACAGCGCATCCGGCATAGAGCACTCACACCGCGGGATGGTCGGTGATGTGTTTCCGCCGTCATCTAGAGTCGAGTTGGACGCAAAGAGAGAGCTCAACAGATCGGCTTTCTCTTTTGCGGCATGTGCCAGTGAGTCTTCTCTGTGCAGAGATGGAAGAGATGACTGACAGAAGTTCACTTGAACAGCCTTGGCGAGAGACCAGAATGCACGGTTTCCCGAAGGAAGGCGAACTAGTTTCCCGCCAATTCTGCCTATGTGCTCTGACTTTGTCTTGGCAACAACTCTTTTGAAGGACCTGGAGGCGAAGTTATACTTCTTTTTATGTATGCTGGTGTTTACGTCCCGAGTCGCCGAAGCCGAAGCCCAGGCTTGATAATACTCCTGCTTACTGCGTAATGCAGTCTTACAGGAGCGACCAAACCAAGGCTGAGATCTATCTCCGATGGGTACCACAGATGATGGAATAAATAGTTCTATTCCCTGTAGCACCACATCAGTGACAGAGTCAGCAACACCGCTGGGATCATCCGGCGAGAAGCAAACCCGCCCCCAAGGGTAGGAAGCAAATAAAGATCGCATTCCGTTCTTATCCGCCGAACTGTAATGCCGAACACGGCGGCAACCTGCAAAACGCAACCGCGAAGGGAACGTGAGGCACCACACTCCGGATCAGACAACGGTCCGAAGAGCCAAGAGGGGCATCGACGGAAACCTGATATCCGTACGGATGATAGGTCAGCAGAAGGTCCAACAGGGAAGGTGTATGATCCTCAAAATCTGGAATCCACGTAGGCGATGTTACCAGTTGTATCAGACCATATGCCAAGGCAAAGTCATAAACAGATCTTCCCGCATGATCAGTTAAACGTGAACCGAGCCATTCAGCGTGGTGGGCGTTAATATCGCCAAGGATCACGATCTCTGCGGATGGAACCTGTTGTAGCAAGGAATTTGTAGCCATTTGGACGTGGTCGATGAGTCGGTCTGTTTCGGCATTACCGCTATGGGACCTATAGAGGCACCCGTAGACGCGCGAGTGGTCGTCGCTGTCTACGCCTAGCCAAAGGATGGACAGGTCCGAACCTTTAAGACTGCCGAGGCGTCGAGAACAAATGTCCTCTATGACGTATACGCAAACTCCAGCCCGAGGCACAAAGGAGTGCTCCAATTTGTACCCCGGGTAGGAGAGATACGAAGTATCAGCCGGAGAGGACACCTGCGTTTCGGTCAGAAAGAGCAAGGCCGGCTTCGCCGTCTCGAGATGGTAGTGGATGGCGTTTAGGTTCTAGTGAAATCCCCTGATGTTGCAGAAATTCACGGATAGCGTGGCAGGGATCGCCTTGGTCTTGTTGCTCAGTTTGCCCCAAGCAGTAATTGTGTTGAGCGGAATTTTGCCCCCCCCCCCTCTCCCCAGAATACGCGGGGCAGTCTGAGCACCCACGCTCAGGAGTGGAATAGCTTGACCGTGGATGCTCAGCGAGGGATTCTCCAAGGGTGCTAGTACCCTCCTGGGGTAGTCTATGATGTAATTCCGCTACCATGTTGATGGGGGGGGGGGGAATTGGGCCTTCGTTCACCCGCCTGTCACCAGATGAAACGTGGAAGCAGAGCTTCCACTTCACGCCGGTATGCTGTGAGGTCGTGGTACTAACCCGGCTCGAGCCGGCCCATACGTGAAACAGCAAAAGCTGCTGCGTGGCTCTACCACCGTTATAAATGTAAAAAAATGAAATCTAAAGCGTATCTATAGATTTAATTTTATATACAATACTAAAAACTATATGTCGGAGAGTCTATAAAATACCCGGTTGGATCGAGGTAGAATGGAGGGTATATCGAGGAACCCCCACTTGTTTGTGCAGTATAAAGTTCACTGTAGGTGCCGTGCGCGGGAGATTCCGCTCAAGTCAATCTACGAGTGTAGTCATTCTACTAGTGCTAAAATAGTGTCGTGGTTCTGTTCGTTTTTGTAATTCATCTAGTGCAGGCAAGGAGGATTGGTGTTGTTGAGATACTGCCCTGTGTTACATTGTGATAAGTAGTGTTGCTGATGGTTTACATACTTTGGTGTTATCGTGTCATTACGTACCTCACGTTACACTAGTGTGTCATTGTGGCGGAGACGTCTTACGGTGTGGTCGAACTGTAATTTCACTATACTGAATGTATAGTGCGTTACGATGTCTTATTACTGATAATGATTAAACTGCGTAAGCAAGAAAGCAAGTTGAACATCCGCTCTCACACTTTTATTATTTTTAACAAATAACGCTATCCTTTTGTATTTCCGAGATCAATATTGCGATCCTCTGTTGTAATCTCCGACATTATAAATTAAAAAAAAAACTAAAACTAGAAACTTAATTATTATCATGTTCATAGCAAATTAAAAATATTTCTATGAACATGATATCGTCTCTGTCAGAACGACCGGGATAGTAAAACATCACATGAGGAATCCCCGCCTACCCTGTCATGGCCTGATTTGGTGTTGCCGAACACACAGAAATTCTCGATATTGTAGGGTAAATACTGAAAAGTAAAAAGACCCACCAATAATTCAAGTCGGTCGACCTGAAGATAAAATGATGGTATTTTTGCTTTAATACAATCCCAATTGATGGCAAGTGGTGATGTAGCCTAACTTACGGATTCCTTCATACTTCCATTCTCGTATGTACTGCCATAATTTGTAAATAGGTCGGGAAAAGGTGTTTTTGTATTTCTACGTATGAAGATTTTATAAAATCTCTTTGATTTCCAGTTTACTTGTTTCAAGCAATAGTAAGTTAATATAAAAGAACTTCTAAAGCGAAGTTCGATTATAATTATATGAATAGCTCTATTTGAAGATATAAACAGATGTATGATCATATTTTTTTTAAACTGTCTTCAAAACAAAATAAAGCCAATTTCAACTTAATAGCCTCTGAAATCGATGCTAAGACATAGTGTGTCGAAGAATTTATGTCCCAACTTACGAGCAATTATGTGGAATTTAAAAAATATTTTGAAAATATTGTTTTTTTTTTTAAATTGAATTTTACTGATTTTATAAACTTAATTATATAACCTTGTGCGTGGACTTATAAATTACACAAGTTCAAACATTAAAATACACATATAAATTAAATATCATTAAAAATTTTATCGGCAAACGGCAAGTCCTCGGGCGAGGATGGAATTACAGCGGAGCTTCTAAAAGCGGGTGGAAAACCGGTACTTGAAGTGCTTCAGTAGCTCTTTAATTCCGTCCTCCATGGTGGTACTACTCCAGAGGCGTGGAGCAGAAGTGCGGTGGTCTTGTTCTTCAAGAAAGGCGATAACGCTCTCTTGAAGAACTACGGACCAATTTCCCTTCTGAACCACGTCAACGTGCTCTTTTCGAGAGTCATTACGAATCGTCTCGCACGCAGACTCGACGAATTCCAGCCTCCCGAACAAGCCGGTTTCCGAAACGGCTTTAGTACCACAGACCACATACACACCTTTCGGCAAATTGTACAGAAGACAGAAGAGAATAATCTGCCACTTTCTGGTTTAAGAAATTTATTTCTCATCAGAATAAAATATTCATTTGTCTGAGAAATACAAGATTGACTTAAAATAAATACGTGTGTTTACATCTGAACAAATGCTGGAGCGACATTATTTTATCATTGAGTGATATGATATCATTATTGTAAAAGCATTGCCAATTACATTTCAAATTCAGATTAACATAAAATAAAAATAAAAATGTGGGTAAGTTGAAAACAATTACATCGACAAATTCAAAACATTGCACACTTTATAATATTGTTAAACATTGAGTATAGCAAACGGCTATGGTCTTATTACATGTCAAAAATCGAAGCACATCTATTACTATCTATCTAGCATATATTAAGTAGTTAATGTATGCGTGAAATATTAAGATTTATTTTGCTGCGCATTCAATTTTAGACGATCTTATTTAAAATTAGATTATACTGCATTTAAAACTTAATTATTGAATCCATAAATTTAGGAGATAATATTATTTAGGTATTTAGATTATTCATATTGTATTTAAAATCATTAATTTATGAGAAATACTAAATTTGAATTTATTATAATATGTAATATTATAAATTTCTTAGAACAGAAATTATGAAATGACATTATATTATATCATTACTATTAGATTTGATTATATTATTAATTTGAATATATTATTAATATGTTGTAGTAGGCTTTTTTATTGTATCTATATTTATTTGTTAAGCTTATTGAATGTGTAAAGTAAATTAATACATATTTTGCACAGTTTCAGATAATCATAATTAACTAGATTTTGTTGTAATTAAATATATTAAATTACTTTGAATATTATGATATTAGATTATATTATTAATGTATTGTTCAAAAGTTTGTGTTATGTATTTAATTTTTTTATTTTTATTTATCTATCTAACTGCTGTAGTGTAGTGTATGTGGATTTAAGGTGTGTATTATATATAATATATTTATGTAACTGTTTTTTATATATGGTATTTCAATTTCTTCTTGAATAATGATAAGGATTGGATTCCTTTTATATCGTTTGGTAGCTTATTATATAGTTGAGCCCCTTCATATTTGATGTCTTTTCTTCCGTAATTAGTACGTGGTGCCTGTAAGCATATATTGTTAGCACTTCTTATTAAATGTCGTTGAATTTGCGCCTTTTTTGTGAATGTTATTTGTGTATGCATACTTTTTTTCAGGATTTTTCTTATAAGAATACACGTATTGTATTTGTACATTTGCGCTAATGTCATTAGGCCAGTTTTATTATATATTATATTTGTCGGTGTTAGATACTTGATGTGGTTTAACAGTTTAATTATTCTATTTTGGGATATTTGCAATTGTTTTAAATTTGATTTGGCAGCTGAGCCCCAGAGTTCTATTAGATAGCTTAGGTGAGATTTGATCAAGGAGTTATATATAGTGTAGCAGACAGATTTTGGAAAACAACGAACAGTATGCCGAAGCCTACCCATAAGGGCAGCAAGTTTTGTTTGGATTTTCTCTATGTGAGGCTACCAAGTAATATGACTGTCAAGAATAAGTCCGAGATATTTTTCAGATTCTACCTTCGAAAGCAGTTCACTATTTATGTATAGCATTGGGCATTCATAAATGTTCTTATTCTTGGCGCTAAAAATCATATAATTGGTCTTGGATACGTTTATAGTTAACAGGTTGTACTGAAACTATGTAGTTAGCAAATTTAGGTCGTTCTGAGCTATTTTAAATATTGTTTGTATATTATCACCAAAGTGAAAGAGACTAGTATCGTCAGCGTAGAATGTCACATCACCAGCTAAACCTAGTACGTGAATATTGTTTATGTAGATGATAAATAGAAGGGGCCCAAGAATAGAGCTCTGTGGTACCCTGTAAGTGATAAGTTGAGGTGTACTGTGAGTATTGAGAATTTTAACAATCTGGTGTCTATCAGAGAGGTAAGACTGAAGCATACTTAACGCAGTTCCTTTGATACCGATATTAAATAATTTATTTAGAAGTAATTTATGGCTTATTGTATCAAAAGCTTTTTTCAAATCGATAAAAACTCCAAGAGCTATTTGCTTTTTATCTATATTGCTTTTTAGATTGGTAACTAAGTCTATACAGGCCGAAAGAGTGTTTGATTTGGAGCGAAAGCCGTATTGTTTAATATTAATGAAATCAATCGATGTTAAATAGTTATCCAAGCAATTGTATAGAACTTTTTCAAATACTTTTAGGAGTACTGGAACTATTGAGATGGGGCGATAGTTTCCTGGATCTGTTTTGCTACCTGATTTAAATATTGCGCTAACTTTCGCCAATTTTAAGGAATCAGGAAAGTAACCCCTTACTAAACAATTATTTAGAGAGCATGTTAATTTTTCTAAGATAAGAGGTTTTATAGATTTTAATGCTTTACATGTTATAAACCATCGAGACCAGTACTTGTATTTGAGTTTAAATTATCTATGATTTTGTTGACTTCATCTGTTGTAGTAGGGGTATAATGTGTAAGTTCCTTAGTTTTTATATCTATTTGCTTGTTATATAAATAAGTGTTAGTGAAATTATCGTGATACCTATGTGGAATTTTACTGGCAAGAGTGGAGCCTATTTGAGAGAAGAAAGTATTAAAGTGATTACTTATATCAGTTAATTCAGTGATAGGACCTAAATGTGTTTCGAGTTTCGAAGGAGCGCTGCTAAGTTTTGGTTTATTAAAACATAAGGAATTAATGAGATTCCACATCTTGAGAGGCTTTTTGTCACAATTTTTAAACGCCTTATGGTAATATTCACTTTTTGTAGTTTGGATCTTTTTCTTTACATTGTTTTTCACTGATAAAAGATGTTGTTCGTCGACTTGATTTGGTGATATCTTCAAGTAAGAACACCATAATCGGTTCCTGTTATCGACAGCCGCTAAAATATCATTATTTATCCAGTTTAATCGTGGTAGGTTTTGAATTTTCGTTTTCTTGATCTTGCTACGTTTGAGAGCTACATAAAGAGTTTTGAATATAGTTCTTCAAATTTCGGTTCATAACAATCGGATAGGCATTGCTTTACAGTTTCGTTTAATTTATTGTAATCAATGGCGTCATACAGTCTTTTTAGGCTTCTCTGGTTTATATTTGTGAATTTCTAGGTAAATGTCTTTGTGGTCGGACATGGCTGACTCGACAATAGAAAGATGAAAATTATGGTTTTGCAGGTTTGTACTAACATGGTCTAGAATGGTTTTTGAATTGGATGTTTCACGCGTGCAGTATTTATGGTTTATTTTGTTAAGTAAGCTAAACCCACTTTCTTGTAGGATTAGGCATTGTATACGCTTTTACAACAAAATCCCAGAACATATTCAAAGTTTGTCAATAAACAAGTTTAAATGTTTTATTAAAGAGAAACTGTACAAAAAGCGTTATTATCATATCAAGGAATACATAAATGAAAATAACCCCTAGGAATAAGGTGATCGCCACCATGCTGGTTCTATGAGAAATCATTTAAAATTGTATTAACGAAATTATTGTTAAGTGATGTTTGAAAAAAACATCCCGCTGGGTTTCTTGCTGGTTCTTCCCAGGACAGAGGTATTTCCCTAACCAGTGGTAAATAAAAAAATGACTTTCAATAAGAATTATGTAATAATCAATATTGAATAAAAAATTATTCTATTCTATTCTATTCTATTATATTCTGTCTGCTTGCTAATTTAGATATATGGGGGCCCCATTGAAGTTTCGCGTCAATTGTAATACCGAGAAAAACAGTGGTATCCACAAGACTCAACTCCTTCCCATTTAACAGCACATTGGTATTCAAATGTTTTACATTAGGTATTGTAACACTTTGTCTTATTGCCGTTTAAGATCATATTGTTGGCGTTAAAACAATGTACTAATTTCAATAGAGCATTATATACATCGTCATAATTAATTAACTGCCGTTTGAGTTTGAAATTTAAAGAGGTATCGTCAGCAAATAATACTATATCGTGATTGTCCCCTACAAGATAAGGTAAGTCATTAATATAGATTAAAAACAGGAATGGGCCAAGAATCAAGCCCTGAGGAACGCCCATTGATACTACCGATCCGGAGGAACCTTTACCATTGATCACGACTTTTTGAGTTCTGTTACTTAAATATGAAGTAATAAATCTAAGCTCCAAATTCTTTACACCGTAATGTTGTAGTTTCCTGATTAATGTCTCATGATGAACACAATCGAAAACCTTGGAAAGATCACAGAAAATACCTAAGGCAACTTGTGAATTCTCCCAGGCATTAAAAATATATTTTATAAGCTCAACACCGGCGTCTGACGTCGAGCGACCCCTTGTAAAACTAAATTGGTTTCTATGAAGTAATTTATTTGTATTAAAAAAAAATTAACAATTGATCCAAAATTATTTTTACAAAAATTTTACTGAGAGTTGGTAGTACAGAAATAGGTCTTTAATTAGCGGGGTCCAAGGTACTACCAGATTTAAATAAAGGTATTACTTTACTATACTTCATTAAATCAAGAAACACACCAGAATCGATACAAGTTTTAAAAATAATAGCAAGATGAGGTGCAATTAAATCTATTATGGACGCAATAACTGTAACGGAAATCCCCCACAAATCTGCGGTTTTCTTTACATCAATGGTTTTGAAGTATTTTACAATATCCTGCGGTAAATCTTTTTCAAATCTAAGTTCTTTTAAACAGGTCTTAACATTCTGTTTGAGTAATGACTCGGCGACAGTTGGAGAAGTATTCAATGACTCTGTTCTCAAGATAGGAATATCAGTGAAATATTTCTCAAACACCGTTGCGACTTCTTGATTTGATTTAGTCAATTCATTATTATTTTTAATTGATTTACGAGGTTTCTCTTTACCGGTTTCGCTGTTAATTATACTCTACGTCATTTTAATTTTATTCTTAGCCGTCTTAATTTTGTTGCTAATATTTAACGATTTGGCTGTGGAGCTAACTCTTTTAAACATTTAGAATAATTTTTGACATATTCTTTAAAAGCATCGGAAGGATTATATGATCTTTCATGGTAAAGATCATTCGTTTGTATTTGACAGTTGTTTGGTTATTGTTTAGTAAGTTGAAGTTGTAGTCCTAAACACAACTGCTCGTTTCCGTTTTAGTAATTGTTGCGAATAAGTTCCTAGAAAGTCAGTGTTGTTCGTTCTTTTGGGTTTATAGATAGCGCCAATATCAATAGAAAATCTGTTAAAATGAACCCATAAGTAGTGGTTATCGTTCACAAAGGTATTCTATGTGGTTGTGGGTCAGACTATTATTAGTAGAAGGACACACCTCCTCCTCTTCCTGTTGTTCTAAAGTTGTAGTAGTGTGTATAACCTTGTAAAGTTAGGCTTTCTGCTTCCGATTCACATTTTATCCAGGTTTCAGACAATATTATTAAGCTCATCTAATTTGCCTGGTTTAATGCTTCGTACATTTGCATATAGGCATTTAAGCGATTTCCCATCACTAATTATATTGGTATATGTGTTTGTTAGTTGGTATGTGATATTGCTACATGTTAAATTGATGTCATTGTCTCTTAAGCAGGTAGGTTTTTTGGATAATCTTGGACAATTTGCGGAACGCCTCAAATGAACTTAATTGTGAGACCCCGCTCTCTTGCGTCTATACGGTGTTTCAGCTCAGTTCGTCTATCGTCCATAAGTTTCTTCTGTAGAAGCATCTGATCGGAATAGCATTTTATGTTAGTATCCACATAGTATATATCAGATTTGTTACGTAATATTAATTTAGCTGTGTCAGCTGAGGAAAACAAACTTTTATGGGTCGAGATTTGTCACAGATATATTTTCCTGACGTCATGACTTTTATGCTCAGTGCAGTCAGGATATGCGAGTTTTGTTATTCGGTGTACTTCTTTTTTATCGTGGTCCAATCTCACCAACAAACCTTTGGAATTAATTACGACGCTTCCACTTAGAATTACATT
Organism: Parnassius glacialis; assembly: GCA_033319125.1. NCBI lineage: Eukaryota > Metazoa > Arthropoda > Insecta > Lepidoptera > Papilionidae > Parnassius > Parnassius glacialis. The sequence continues at coordinate 4,958,857 of JAVANC010000006.1, forward strand.
CTTTTCTCTCCGATAACGTTCTTGGATTGCATTGATCATTTTTTCGTACGATGTAAGGTTTGAAGATGGCTCAGTGAAGCTCGAAGTAAGACTATCAGAATTTGGTTTTTCGATTGCTGCTTTTAAGTTTCCAACGTAACTTTTGATATTTTCGATTTTTTGCTCAGATGTTTTAAACTTCTCTATATTAACGAGTTCTTGATTAAGTCTATTTTGTTCTGTAACTAATTGCGTAGTAGTAGATCTTAGTTGGGCGATCTGGTCTGTTATTAATGATACCTCCTGAGATATTTTATCTAATTTATCAGATTGAACTTGAGACATTGTAGAAAGCATCACCATTATCTTATTTTCAAACTTATCAAACTTTTGAGACAGACCATAATCAGGTTGTTTTCTTTTTCTTAAGGTGACCTGTCTTGTCTCTGTGTGAGATGATGTTAATTGCCGCAAATCAGGTTGGGATTCACTGCGAGATGTATTTGCCTCATTTCTATTGCTATCAGTATCCTGGATAGGTCGCTCAGTTGGTGAACGCTGTACGGACATGTTAATAAGTTAATAGATGGATGGTATGCGTACCTGCTCAGACGGTGTCAATATAGGTAAATATCAAATAATTAAACATTAATTTTCTATTACACAACTAACTCACCAATTAAGTCACGTTAGGATTATAGTGGACACTAACATCAGTTCACAGTTCATTTGCACAAGGACTAGTTTAAACTGGTCGAGGAAGATTATTTTCTTACAGCGTTAATAACTCATAAACGATTCAATTAATTCCCCACGGTCAATCACTTAATCAATGACACAAAGTAAATTATGTCGTGGGTAACATCAATTATATGTACTACAAACATCGAACTACTTCGCCATAACTATTTTATTTATTGCCTTGCGTATGTGGACTATGAGAAAGCCTTTGATTCCGTCGAAATTTGGGCGGTGCTACAGTCCCTTCAGCGGTGCCAAGTTAACTATCGGTATACAAAGTGCTGAAGTGTTTGTACAGTAGGTCTACGATGGCTATCTGAGTACAGAACCAAAGTAAGAAACCTATCCAGCTGCAGAGAGTGTAAGACAAGGCGACGTTATATCCTCGAAAATCTTAACCGCTGCATTGGAAGACGTCTTCAAGCTACTGGACTGGAAAGGATACGGTATTAACATCAATGGCGAGTAAATCACTCTCCATCTTTTTGACGACGATGTAGTCCTTATGAAAGAATCGCTGGAGGACCTAAGCACTATTCTCAACGACCTTAAGAAATCAAACCTAAGCTTTTTATATCTAAATCAAAAACATCCATAGACTTTGACAAAGCTCTAGATCACCTTAAAAACCAAAACTTAGGTAAACTGTTTCAATGCGATGATCCTGAGTTTATAACTAATCAGTTGATTTATATAATTATCAATACATTAAAAGAATATACAGTAACCACAACTATTCTAAAAAAATCGTATCCTAAAACCTTGAATCACACCAGGTATTTTACGCTGCATAAGAAACCGCAATCAGCTTCAAAAACAAGCACGTAATGAACCTCACAATGAAGCAATCACAATAACATACCGGAGGAATAGAAATTACTGTAACAATCGTATTAAAAAGTTAAAAAGAGACTATGAGAGAGAGAGTTGTTGGCTACACCGGTCAAAAATAACAAACAATTTTGGAAAAATATCAAAACTATTACTCACAGTAATTAACTCAAGAGTTTAAATACACACTTCTCAATATTACTGATAACCGATAGCCTCTGAAAACTCAGTAAATTACTATTTTTCTAATATTGGTAAACAGCTTGCAGAATGGATTGAATATGTTGAAAATGACTCTAACTCTTACCTCCAAAACCTGCCAATACATCCGAACTCCTTTGTACTTCTACACACTGATCATTATGAAGTTAATAATATTTTGATGAACCTTAAATCTGAAAGTAAGTGGGATAATATCCCGACTGCTTTCCTTAAACATGCAAAATAAGTGATTGTTCCCATCATAACTCACCTGGCAAACCTGTCCTTTGATAAAGGACTATTTCCAGCTCCCCTGAAGCAGCCGATAATTACTCCGTTTACAAGACTGGGTATAGAGATTACGTTAGCGACTATATACCTATATCGTGTGCTGCCGCATATCGAAAATACTTGAAAGACTTATAAATGTAAGATTTAACGCCTACTTACAAAAATATGAGATCTTGTCTTGTTCCCAGTTTGGTTTCAGACAGGGAAAGTCGACCGAAGATGCAGTTTCTGCATTGAGCTCCTTGGTAGTAGAGGAAATGGATAAACATAATAAATGCATAGCAGTATTCTTGGATTTGAAGAAAGCGTTTGATACGGTCTCTATCCCCATTCTTTTGGCTGGAAAGAATCGGTATCAGGGGTGTTCCGCTAAAATTACTCTTGGACTATCTTGCAAACAAGAGGCAGAAAGTAAAACTAGATAATTATACTAGTGATTGCATAATGTGTTGTTTGGTATCCCGCAGGGAAGTGTTCTTGGCCCTTCATTATTCTTAATTTATCTAAATGATTTATGTAATATAACCCTTAAGAATGCCAAAATATTCTCTTATGCGGATGACACTGCTGTCGTTTTCACCGAAGGATCCTGGAATATTGCTAAAAAGAATGCAGAAAAAGGTCTTGAGCAAATAGGTCATTGGCTGCGATTTAACCTCCTTACGCTCAATACGGCAAAAAGTTGCTATATATGCTTTTGCATTTATAACAACGCTCAGCCAGAACTAGATTTTGCGGTGAGAATACATCACTGTCTTACTACAACAGATAGACAAAACTGCCACTGCCCACTATACAAAAAGTAACCCGAAGCTAAATATCTGGGAGTGTGGTTAGATCAAAGACTCACTTTTTGGTATCCTCAGCTTAAACATGTCACTCAGAGAATAAGGAATCTCACATGATTTTTAAGATATTGAGACATGCGGTACCTAAGACGAATTTAGAAACGGTGTTTGGGGACAAGTGTCTTCTAAGAGAAATATATCTATCTATCCCTACTACAGTCTGTTCTTGCTTACTGCTTGCCTGTATGGGGAGGTGCAGCCAAGACGCGCTTTCTTGAGGCAGAACGTGCACAACGTGGTTTGATAAAGGTGATGTATTTAAAAAAAAACAAATGTTTTCAACTGATAAACTTTATCAAACTACCCGAATTCCTTCAATTAGAAAGCTTACATTATACAGACAATTCTGAGTAAACACAAAACCCTGAAATTTGATGCCACTAATGCTGTAAGAAGAAGGCATAAGCTGGAAACCGTCAAATGCAATTCTGTTTTTGCTTCAAGACAATATAAAGCTCGTTCAGCCTACCTCTACAAAATGATTAATAAAAGCCTAAACTTAGATACTAAAACATATCGCGACTGTAAGAGGTGCTTACAGTTATGCTTGGAAGATCAAACCTATGATGATCTAGAGGCATTACTGGTTAAAATTAAATAGTAATGAAAACACATACACACACTGACATACATACGCACAAATACATACATACATACACACACACACACACACATACATACACACACACACACACACACACACACACACACACACACACACACACACACAAACACACACACACACACACACACACACACACACGCTAGAAAAAATGTTTAAAGAAATGTATAAAAGGAAAATGAACCTGATAAATGTAGTACTTTTAGAATTAGTTTTATATTGGAACTATAATAGAATATTTTTTTCATTGTTATCTTTTAAACGTTCTACTTCAAACTCCAAAATTTATTATTTTTAAACTATACATTGTTCTAAAACGACCTAAATTAATGGAAGAGCGTTGCTCCCTGATACAAACTCATCAGCGTTAAAAGGGGGCTACGATCACTAATGTAATATAATGTACCCATTGTTTTGAAATAAATATTTATTTATTTATTTATTTACCTCAATAGTGTCTCCCAACGGATAGGTCTTAAGATGAATGTGGACAAAACAAAGATCATGTTTAATGTCCATGTCACACCTATGCCGGTAAATGTTGGGAGCACTAAGCTCGAAGTTGTTGACGAGTATGTTTACCTGGGACAAATAGTCCGACTAGATAAGTCCAACTTCGACCGAGAGGTCAATCGACGGATTCAACTCGGTTGGGCAGCGTTCGGGACATTACGGCACATCTTCTCGTCAGGTATACCTAAAACATGAAAACGAGACTGTATAACCAGTGCGTGTTGCCAGTGATGACCTATGGAACTGAGACGTGGTCCATCACTGCTGGCCGTATGAGGAAGCTCAAGGTCGCTCAGCGAGCTATGGAGAGGGCTATGCTCGGGGTTTCTCTGCGTGATAAACTTAGAAATGAGGATATCCACAGTAGAACCAGAGTGACCGACATAGCCCAACGGATAAGTATGCTGAAGTGGCAATGGGCCGGCCATATAGCTCGAAGAAAAGACAACCGATGGGAAAAAAAGGTTTTCGAGTGGTGACTTCGTACCTTCGGATGAAGTGTAACGTGTTTTGTGGCACCGCCCCGAAAGTATAACCTATTTAAAACAAGAAGAATCATAAAAATCTGTTTAGCAGTTTCATGTGTCGTACGTAGCATAGATAGCGAAACATACGCTTCGAATTCATAATCTTCTCGTTTTGGAACTCAGTTAAAAATATTTAAAAACTAGCTTTTCCCCGCGAATTCGCCCGCGAAATCTCTTTTATGATCTTATTGCATGGAACCCAATTTTTTTTCCAAAATAAAAGAAGCCTAGTTACTCCTTATAACATCAGGTATCTGTCAGTGTATGTTCCGTTAAATCGGTCCAGCCATTTCGGAAATAACCCGGAACAAACAAATACAGACAAAAATTTCTTTCATATGCATTTAGTAGAAAGTTGTTATTTTGACATAAAAACAGCCAATTCAATTTTATTTATTTGTATAGATGACTTCTCAACGTTTTTTCAGTTGTTTTTGGCCAGTTAAACTTAATTTTACTCACGAAGAAATTACAACAATTAACAATAGCAACTCGTATTTCATTGCAATACATACGACCCACAACATTTAACATTTATATTAACATTTATATTATATTAACATTTATATTTATATTAATATTTATATTATATATATATGTATATTTAAACAATTTAAATAGGTTCAACGCATTCTTATCCCGATATAGATAAGATCTATATTATCTGTTAGGTCAAGTATTATAAATCGCATCTGTACGTGGGTACAACAATGCTGACAGACGTGTACCGATCGATAACACCGTTTGAAAAAGTTAAATGCTTATAATTTATAACACCATAAACATGCAGAATTAAATCTGATAGATCGTGTTTTATTTGCAATTCTCAAATACTCTTATGGCTTACTGACCCCGACGAGGGTCCTGATCTCCAACACCGCATTTGTTCTTATCTATATATCCTATAATAATAACAACAAATCAATAATTATTCAGTACTCATCTGATATTTTATTCATTTTACTTGTTTTTTTTATTGTGGAAATGTTATCAATATCATTTCTAATTTTGTTATAATCGACATCAGACAATTGAATTTTCTTACAGAGTAAGGATGACAAACGAGTACATAGTCCACCTGATGGTAAGTGTATGCCGTTACTCATAGACATCTATCTTTGATTAAGAATCAAAATGCAGATGCGTTGTCACCCCTGAGGACTAAGATGGAATGCCTCGTATCCAGTAAAAAGGGTCTCCAATACTTTACATTCATCACATGATACACAGCCGCATCAAACTGCTATTTTATACTGGTTTTCTGTGAGATCGTGGCCCCTCCTCGGTTTAGCAAACCCATTTGTGCAACATCCAAAACAAAACTTGCCATAAGTCAACTGATTTCTTTAATTAAATCACTTTTTAATAAAAGGAAATTGTGCTAAGTTATTTTGATTTTACAAGCCATCGGAAAAGAAATAAACGTTAATCTTTTCTTTACGGCCAAGCTCCGGGAATAGTAAGAAAATAATTATATCGAACCTTCCGAAAGCCCTTATAAAATTTTTACGACAATCCCGTGAGAATAAGGGAAGTAACCAATAATTTTTATCACGACAATTTCAACATTTTTTATTGATCATAAATGTAGCTAAGCCGTCGAGATCTAATATAACTGAACAATAATTACACTTATATACGTTGCGTTTTTTTGAAAAGGTTATATCTGTCTTGCATCTTTTTATCACGTTCATTAAATTACAAGCAGTGCCACGTTTTGATAATGCGCCTAATCGGTACTTACGAAGAAATAGAGTCGCTTTATCCATACTAAACTAATTTTGTTGGGATTTAGAGCTTTTGATTGTCACTTAGTCTTAATGATTGCGTAAACTGGATATTCAATACGATTAAATGTATAGAATCTGAAATGAAGACTTTCAATATCGATGATTAATCAATTCTAAATGACGATATTTTGTTGACAACTTTTTGTATTCCTATATTTTTACTGTTTTTTTGTTTGGTAATTATATGTATATTTATCTTAAAAAGCCTACGCTTAATACTAAATTTAAGTTTAACTGGTTCACACTTTAACTGGTACTAACATAATCATTAAATTCATTTTTGGCATAATATTTAAAATCTGCAGAAGATGCGGCATTCAAAATCAATTACTAGGGACTTTGAATTTGTACTAAATTGATACAAAATCTATTTAAATTCTTACATTATAACGAACCGTTATCTCAACGTTTACAACCGTTGTGTAAATATTACGCATCTCTCGGAAAAGAGCGTCTGGTTCAAATTATAAGAGGAAGCGATCATTTTTAATTTATATGCTATAGAAAGTCATTCTTTTTTTTTGAAGTCGGCTAAAAACTCTCTTACTGCTATGACATAAAGGCGCTGTCAATGTTTCTTTTTTTTAAAAAAAAAACGTTACCTCCACACCAGGATTTTCTCCTGTATCGTGGAGGTAGTTTAGAAACACAAATTGCACAAGGACAAACATCCAGATCCGGAACAATTATTTGTCAGACATACAGATTTTCTCACGATGTTTTCCTTCACTGCCGAGCACGTGGTAAATTTGCACTTATAAATGTAACTAAAAATTTCATAGCTGCAGCACGACTCTACTCACTATAAGAATAATTAATTAAATAATATCATAACAAAGTATAACTGACGGTGATGGGTCGCGGTTTCGTTCCCTTATGCTATGAGTGTGCACCGACGAGTGCACGCGCGGTGGCGGGAAAATGTGATACATCCTACAAATACTATACTTAACTACTATACTACCTACGTCCAAGTCGTTGGACCTGCGCCTGGTTTTCTCCGGTTGTGTCGCTTTACTGTCCCATCGGACTATGAGAGTTAGGGAATAGAGAGTGAAAATTTTCTTGCACATACACTCAAACACTATAATCCTGTCCTACTAAGATGGCTAGTCTCCGTTGAGACTGACCCCCTTGACCGAAATCGGGTCTGGAGGAAATTATTATTATTAGTTTAATGTGGATTTTGATACGTAAAAGTGGTGCGAATTGCGTATTAAATGTCTCCCCGTATAAACTATTTAGTGGAAACGCAAGTGCTTCGCTGGTAATATACGAGGGTGGATTGAAAAGTACTCGGCCTAACACAGATCCATTCAATTCTAAAAATCAAATCTACCCACATTATTTAGTTCAGTTCAGACTAGTTCATTGTGTAAAGTTCGAAACGTGTGCGATAATTAGTTGTGATTTTAAAATTTTTAACCAAGTAATCGGACATAATTTCCGCGAATGGAGCAAATCGAGCAGCGTGCTGTCATTAAGTACCTTCATAAGAAGGGGCTATCATCAAAGCCATCCATGATGACATGGTCAGTACATTAGGCGATTGTGCTCTGTCATATTCATCCGTCAAAAAATGGATAGCAGAATTTAAGCGTGGTAGAGAGAGTGTGAAAGATGAACCCCGCTCTGGAAGGCCTTCGACGTCAACTACTGACGAAAATATTAAAAAAGTACTTGATTTAATAATGGGAGACCGCAGATTAAAAATTAGAGAGATAGCCGAGATTATAGGCATCTCTTATGAACGAACTCAAAACATCATTGTCAACGAGTTGGGTTTCACACAAGGTGTCTGCGAGGTGGGTTCCGCGACTGCTTGCAGTTGAACAAAAAAGGACGCGATTGACTATTTCACGCGACTGTTTGGAGTTATTTGAAGCCGATGCAGATGATTTTTTGAATCGTTTTGTTACTATAGACGAAACATGGGTTCATTACTGTACACTGGAAACAAAACAACAATCAAAACAGTGGAGAAGACCTGGTTCTCACCACCCCCTAAAAAGGCTAAGTCGATTTTGTCGGCAAATAAGGTGATGGCTTCAGTATTCTGGGACTCGAAAGGTGTGATTATGATTGATTATCTTGAAAGGGGTCAGACTATAAACTCTGATTACTACTGCACCTTACTACGTCGTTTACGAGAGGAAATAAAAGAAAAACGTCGAGGAATGCTCAGAAGAAATGTCCTGTTTCATCAAGATAACGCCCGTGTTCACACGTCAGTACAGTCAATGGCTGAAATTCACAACTGTGGCTTTGAACTGTTACCGCATCCGCCGTATTCACCTGATCTGGCATCATCAGACTTCTTTCTATTCCCTAACCTAAAAAAGCACTTGGGAGGTCAAAGATTTTCGACAAACGACGAGGTCAAAGCAGCTGTAGACGCATATTTGACTCTAAGGAAGAATCATTTTTTTCAACGGTCTAAATGCTTGGAAGGGGAGGTGGCAAAAGTGTATTGAACTTGATGGTGATTATGTAGAAAAATAAAAATATAACTGATTTAGTATGTGTTTATTTTCTTGGTTAGGCCGAGTACTTTTCAATCCACCCTCGTATAAGTCTTAAGTTTCTTTATCCGCTGTCATCAATATCTCCTATAAACGTTGCATTGTGATGAATAACGTTATCAAAGTTACTGTTAAAAGTTTTGTAAACAAAATACAAATCAGACTAGGCCGTATGGTATGAGAACTTTTCCTGACTTATTGGCGAATCGTAACAACAACAACCACTCTAGAACGGGAGAGGCCCAAACCTAGTGGTCTAATGAAGACTGATGAAGTAGAAGAAGACGCTTTTGTTGATTTACATAAAAATAAAACAATAAAATTAACGTTAACCTGTGCAAATCCTTAGACCTTCGCTCGTACGACCAAAACAAAAGTTTTCTAATGTTAACTACTGTCCTCGGGTTGTTGTTTGTTCTTGTCACCGCAGTAGGAGTTAGAATAGTTGCAAACTCGTAGTAGTTCGATTTCGTTACCGAGTTGTAGTACTTTGTTTAGACACAAATGTTTGCAAGGACATTTTCGGGACGAAAATTGTTTACTTAAAACTTTGTAAAATAAAGGTCATAAAGAATTCGTGGGGTACTTACATGATTGTCATATTGCTACTTTTCTTTAACTCACCTAACGTGGTAGGGCTACACTGCATCTATATTATGGGTGCAGCACGTATAAGTTTGATCGACCAGGGAAGTACCGCGCGCTGACAGAATACCAGGGTGTTATAGAAGCTTAATTCTGCTGTGCTTCACATGGTCATAATACCTTATTTGCACGTGTTATGGCATTCAATCTGAATCTGACTTTATCCATTATTTTTTTATAGAATACGCGTGGTAAACTAGCACACAGTTACATAATATATCACGTCTATCACGTAGTGTTAAGTAGTGATTTATTTATTTTTTATATAGGATAGAGTAACAAACGCCATAGACATCTACATTTATCCTCGTTTGCGAATCAAAATGCAGATGCGTTGTCAGTGACATTGTCACCCGTGAGGACTAAGGTATGTATGTATATATTTAGTAGGCAAGGTATGAATGCCTTTTTTCAGAAAAAAGGGTCTCCGGTTCTCAATACTCACCCTACGAAACACAGCAGTGTTAAACTTATATTTTACGCTGGTCTTCTGTGAGAGCGTGGTCCTTCCCAGGTCGAGCCGACCTATTCGTGCTACAACTATACCACTAATATAGCTGCAGCATGGCTCTACCACATATAAAAAATATGTAACATAAAATAATACGATATAATAAATTAAATAATGGGTTTTAGATAGTTGATTCGTTAGATTAATTACATATTCAATTTTACCCTGAAAACTTAGTTAACGTAAACTGAAGCAGGTGAAGAATTTCACCTCAACGTGCGTGAAAACGGTGAACCCTTTGTGCCTAAAAGTAAATACCGTAAGGGCGAAAAACAAGTTTACATAGAGTTGAATCTTGCACAAAATATCGTGTTTTAGCCACAATTTTAACACTCGAGTAAAAAAAAATAATCAAATTCTTATCTAATATATTTTTAAAATGAATTGTTTAAAAATATTTGGGAATTAAAAAAAATCTTTGACGTTCGATTTCTCGTTTTTTGAGCGATTACTATGTATGTAATTTATTTTGATAAAAGGCATATTTTTGAATTGAATTCTTTAATGGCTACGATAAGATAATGATGGTAAGCAAAATCAAAGATGGTAAGAAAAAGAGATTTAAATATATAGGTATACTAACTAAAATGTCTTTGTGTCAATGTTTCGAAAAAGTAAATTTTGTAAACCGCTGTTTACGTACGGCTTATACGATGCAATTAATGTGTCGGTTGTATTATTATATTTACTAACGTAGACAAATAGATCCGTGAACTTTATTGACTTCGTTGTCGTGTTTTCCATTCCGATTCCGAAAGTTCCGATTGATTTTGCACCTCCGATTCCGATTTCGGTTCCGCTAAATTTTATTCGGAAGTTATATATCGGAGGTCGATGCACAGTGGTGGCGGCGGCCGCGATCAGCGTGTACAAACAATTTTATACTTGTCGCCCCGGGAACCTCCATCCCCGTGCCTTCTGTCGATTACATTCATGTGCATTCATGCTTCATTTATTTATACCTATCCGAGTTTTTGATTGGTTTTAGTAGTGTTTCATTTGACGTTTAACAAATTTATTTGAATTCGACAATGAAGCCAAAATCATGTGACATTTGGAGTTATTCCAAAGAAGTTCCTGAGAATACGTCAAAGTGTAAGCTATGTGAGAAGATATATTCACGAAAGGGATGTACGACTATTTTGTTAAATAATATTTGTCTGTGCATGCCACTAAATTTGAGGTATTCAAAAAATTTGAAAATGAAAAGAAAAATACAGTGCAACAGACCTACCCTTAACACATCTCTTCTTCCTCCACCTCCGATTCCGGTTCCGATTTCGGTTCCGGTTCCATGAAACACTTGTATTTGTTTGACAATATTTATGTTAAATTGATGATGCCGTGAGCAAAATCGGTTGGTTTTTATAATTAGTATAATTATAATATTTTAAATTAAGTGTCTATTCAAAACACAAAAATGAAGAGGAACTAATTTGACCATCATTTGCCTGCGGTGGGCATAAGCAATCCCACAGATTTACCGATACATAATGTCAGGCACACAAGTGGTAACATTGAAAATTTCTACAACCGACTTCAAAATAAATAAAATGAGAACATCATCAATGCAGTAGAAGTCCATTAAATAGCAATATTAAGGATAACTGAAAAACTACTGGTCAGATCTTGATCAAATTTATTTGGGACCACATTATCGGTTCATCTACAAAAAATTCTAAGGTACACAGGTACATACACATTAAAAAATGCAATCGAATTGAGAATGTCCTCCTTTTTTTGAAGTTGGTTGAAAATAAATCACTATGACGTACATAGAAACAGATGACAGGAGAAGCGCTTAAAACTGCGAAAAGTATAGTACTACTCAGATCAATGACATTTTAAGAATTATACGTTTTATTGTTTATAAATGATGGGACTTATCCAGCAGATATTTATGAAAATAATATTCAAATAAGGGAAATACAGAATTCTCTTTTTGCACTTACGTAGACGGATTAATAGTATATATAGATGTATATATGAAATTAAGAATCTAAAGAAGCGGATAAAAGGTAGTAGTTATTTGCCCGGAGTCATTTACTATTTAGTAAATTTCGCTATTATTTCAGTCTACCTTTCCACTAAATTTTAATTAAATTCATTCATCACTTTATTAAGGGGAAGCTTTCCAATTTCATGAAATGAAACTTCATAACCAAATGAACAATAGAGTGGAACTAAGAAAAGTTAAGGTGCCCCCACAATTAGCCGTGAACGCTTCGCCTTTCAACTTCGTTGTAACGTATATAATTATTACGCATCGCTCGTCAACAAAATATGGAACAAGTTAAAAGCAAAGCGAATGTATTTATTTATTTATTTAGAAAACCAACAGCGTATATAGTAAATATTAACATTAATGTAACAAGCTAAAAGTATGGCCAATAACAGGTTTCCCTTATATTGCTTGATGGTAGGTGTACTGTTGTTGGAAGAAAAGGAAAGAAGAAAAATCTAATAGATAAATTATAAGCAAAATTATAAGCGATTCAATGGAATGAAGGTGGTCATAAGTTTACAGATCAGGAGAGATAGTCAGGTAGAATGATATATTACATTACCTTTATATATATATATATATATATATATATATATATATATATATATACTTATGTACATATACATATTAAATGTATAAATACATAAACATAATACAAATAATTAATTATAATATATATTAAATAAAATAACTTAAGTACTTATATTTATATAAGTAGCCTACAAAAAATACATAAAGAAAAAATAGACGAGAGAATATATGATTGTATGTGATTTTAACTTCAACTGCTCTATTTCTTAATAGTTTCTTGATGTAACCATTAAACGTAAGTTTAGATTTCGCAAAGAGGTCAATGTGTCCAAATTTTTTCATTATATCTACGAGCAAGCCGCGAAAGAACAGTGTTTCGACAGTAGTTTGAATGATGCCAGGGAGTCTGTAACAATGTAGTATTGCGGGTACGAAATTTTGGAGTACGAAAGGTGATTCTTGAGACAAGATATGGACAGTCAATATTACTGTTTATTATATTATATAACAAAGTTATGTCAAGCAAAACACGCCTGTGTTCCAAAGATAAGAGATCGTGCTCAGTGCAACTGTCTGCGTAAGTATCAATTTTATTCCGACAGCGAAAGTTAAGGTGAGTAACAAATATTTTTTGAATACGCTCAAGGCGGCTTTTGTAGACATTGTACTGTGGAGACCATATCGAACTAGCATATTCCAAAACACTTCTGATATACGCAAAATAAACCATTTTAATTGCATTCATATTCGAGAATCGTTTACAGATGCGAAAAACAAAACCAAGATTTTTATAGGCTTTATTGATAACAATGTGTTCGGATAGTATCATTTTATGATCAAAATTTACGCCTAAATCCCTAACACTTACTTTTCGGCTGATTTCTAATCCATCAAAGTGATATTTATTTTAAAAAGGCCTAGCCTAAGGCTTAGATTTCCGTGTAAAAACTAATACATTAGCACTTGCTTGCATTAACAGTTATATTACTTATTTTGTAGTATTCAAATAAACGGTCCAGGTCCTTTTATATCAATAGGCAGTCATGTATGGTGTTAATTTTACAAAAAATCTTCTTATCATCTGCATACATGAGATAATTTGTGTGTACAATGCACGAACCAATGTCATATAGGTAGGCATTGTAAAAAAGAGGACCTAAGTGAGAGCCCTGAGGAACACCTGTAGGTATGTTTATGTAGCTCAAACGGAAACCACCTATCACGACTGCTTGTGAGCGGTTTGTGAGATATGATTCAGTCCATCGGAGCAAGTCACCGTGAATCCCTAATATTTGTATTTTTTGTGTAAATGTATTATTTATGTTTAAAGGGAAAATCGTTTTATATAAAATTTAGGTGTCAAACATATGCAGCCAACTTGAAAAAGCTACAAAAAAGCTACAAATGTCACCTTAAAAACCAAAATCGAATCGATATATTTTAGGCCAGAACACAGCAGTGCTTGCGTTTTTACTTAGTGCTGTGTATGCTATGTATATGTTGTTGGTGATATGTTGCCAGACTGTTTATAGACAATTACAATTAACACAACTTTTAAAATGTGGAGGGTTCGAATAACAAAAATGATCAAGCAATTCGGATGAAGTTTTACATAACACAGCAGAGAAGAATATACAAACACATGGATTTGAGATAAAGTTTGATCAGAAAATCAACTTGGATTATCCTGGCACAGACAGGATGATACATTTAAATTTGCAGTTAACTTACCACAGATATCTACTGAAGTTACAAACCGGACCATCTTTTCGGATGTCGAATTTTAAAGCTGTTCGATTTCTTAGGCTGGTCAGCACCTACAATTATACTTGTCAAAATTTTATTACAGAAGCTCTGATTAATCAGTATAAGGTGGGATGACACGCTACATTAGGACATAATGGAGGAATGGTTAGGAATGGACTTACCGGGAGCAGCTTCAGCATCTAGAATATATAGAAATAGTTCGATAAAAAGTTTTGAAATGAGTGCTTAATTGTTTGTAGTTTATTGTTGTTACAAAGAAACTCCTTCATTTAAGAACTACCGTATAAATTCTAAAATAACGAAGCTATGAAAAAAAAGACACTGACTCAAGAACTACAAACGATATGGATGTTTGTAGCAGTATTCATATGTTTGTAGTGTCTGTTAGATTCATAACTGCAGCCTTTCGGTTTTTTACAATATGAATTTTGGTGATTGTGCGCAGGAATTGCATAACTTAATTTCTCTCTCTCCTTTCCAACATTGGATATCTAGACGCTCCGGCAGTCTCCATCCTTTCGTTGCTGACTTGCCACGCATTCGGATCAAGTGGTTTGCTTCATCGTTCATCATCCGTACAGCAAAAGAGTGGAATAAGTAGCAAGCATCTGTCTTTCCATCCGATCGCAATGTGGGTATCTTCAAAGCAAGAGTGAATTGGCTTTTGTTAAGCCACTGCGCTTTTCAATATTTGGCTGCATCATCACTTACCATCAGGTGGGATAGTAGACTACTATACTCGTATATAATACACAGTTGCATATTCCTGAATTGCCGAGTGAAATGACCACGTAAATCCCGTTTGACTTTATCTATTCATTAGTACTAATAAAAAATAATTTTAAACAATTATCGCTTCAGCCTATCAATTAAAAAGCAACCGCTATTATAGTTCACACACTTCGCGATAGTTTGCTAATGTTGTTACCATGTCGCCTGACTTTGTTTCCACTTAGAACTTGGAGAAATGTTTGGAAAGGGTCTACGTAACTTTATTGTAGAAGTAACATACTGCTGTAATTCATTAAATAGTTTAAATTTGGTTTGTGTTGCACGAAACGGCCTTATACCTATACATTAGTTCGGTGACATCTGCTTTCTGGTGGGATATATGTAGATTCTTATCCAAAACTTTATTATTTGGATAAGGAACTACATATATCCCACCAGACTTTTTAACAGTGGTAGAGCCACGCGGCAGCTTTTGCTGTCACACGGATGGGCCGGCTCGAACCGGGGTGGTACCACGACCTCACAGAAAACCAGCGTGAAGTAGAGGTTTACCTCTGCGTTTCGCTTGGTGAGTACAGGTGGTCGGAGGCCCTTTTTACTGGAAATGAGGCATTCCATCTTAGTCCTCACGGGTGACAACGCATCTATATTGTTTCACAATATAAAATACAATCACAATATACAGTACAATTCATTGTAATAGAGGATAGATGTAGACGTCTATGGGCCGCAGCAACCACTTACCCTCCGGTGGACTGTGTGCTCGTTAGTCACCCTTAACCTATAAAAAAAATACTTTTGACTGTATTATTTTGACTTTGGACTTTATTATATGAATTAAAATTAACAACTTTTATGACGTTAGAGCTTATTTTAAATAAATAATTCTATGACCCTTCTTCCTCCGTGTAGTGGCATTATAAGAACATCCACTGCGCCATACCCTCCTGTGGGTGTCGTAAGAGGAAACAGAGGGAAACAAAGCAGAAGACGGACAGCAGCGTCTTCATAATAACGTGTAGAATTAAAAAAACTGCGATTGCCGTCCCTTTTGCCAAGCGTGGCAACTTTGGCAAATATCCCCTTATTAGATAATCTATGTGGGAGGCATTTGTTCAGCAGTGGAATTTTATAGGCTGTAATGGATGAATGAATATTGACACCATCTTCATCACCGGCGGATTGGCGATCGCAGATCCTGTCTTGCAATTTTAACACTGCTCCCTTCGCTAGTTTGGGTATTTTACGTCAAGCATAAACAAGGTGGTTGTACCACCATCCACTGGAAGCCATGCGATCCTTCTGGCATTTACTATAGTTATCTCTTATGACGATCACGGGACGAAATGTGGAGATAGTCCTTAGCTTAGGTCGTCACCACAAGGTAAGTATGATATATATTACTACATTAGCGATCCACATATATTAGCACTACGGCATTGCAGGGGTGATTTCTGGATCTTGACAACGAGGCTACCTAGGCCATTAAATTCACAATTGGAACCGATGGTCCAATTGTGAATTTAAACCATTAAGGAACCCACTCAAAGATACATAAATAAAATCGAAGAAATTTAGGAGGAGTTCAGTGACAAACACATATACAGAATAATTCTATAATATATAAAAAGATATATGTATGGCGAAAAGTGTATCATCATCATCATCAATGTTACAGCCCATCATAAGTCCACTGCAGACAAAGGCCTCACCAAAGGAATACCACATAGCACATTACTGAGACACCTGCACGCATCGACTTCACAAACTAAATAAACCTAGCAAGCTAACAGCATAGCAAAGTGGCGAAGCAATCGGTTTTTTTTTGCCGTTGAGCAATCAGTTTCAAAATAGGAGGTTCAGATGCGTGGGTGATCAGTAATCGATTGCTGAAAACAGAATATGAAAATTCGAAAGCGTTCTCGAGATAATCGTGGGACAGACAGACGGACAGACGGACAGACATCGTGAAATCAATAAGTGTCTTCGCAAGCTTCGTCACTTAATAATTTACTGGCTAGTAGAAGCCAGTTAGAAGTAACTCTTCGAAATAAACTAAATCTACATCAAACTAAAAGCCTAGAAAATTTAAACAAAACAAATTCCATTTAATTTGAAAATGATTTGAAACATTGCGTTTATAAATTATAAGAGATATTATTGTTGAAAAATTGAAATTTGTAACTTTTCTTCTTCGCAACAGTTTAAGAATACATTTTATTTATTTTAGGTTACAGACTAATTTTAATTGAACTTAAATACAATCGTAACGTGTAATTTATTCTCTACACCGATTGATTTGTGATTGATTGATAACGTTACTTTCTACGGCCAAATGTTTTAATATGGAACTGTACCCTACACGATTTGATGTTAATTTTAATGTACCTACTATGTTATTACGCTATTGGCTTAAATATTCTACTACTAATACTCTGCATTTATCTCATTTTCTCCAAGCTTTGTTTATTGAGGTTTCACTTCTACCGCGTGTGAACTGCACAAAGAAACAAACTCACAGTCGATATATATATCTTTACGATGGATTCCTAAACTACTGAACTGATTTCAATGAAATTTTGCACACTGTGTGCAGTTTGGTCCAACTTGAGAGATAGGATGGCTTTTGTCCCGATAAGTGACCCTCAGTATTTTTTATTGCAAATTTAAGTATTTTTATGGTACAGAGATTCGCCGCTAAGGGCAATACAGCGTCTGCCTGGCCAGCTAGTATATATGTTTATATTTACAGTAGGTCTGTAAATTCTTTGAAGTGTCTGTCTGCCTAGGTTAATCTTCGGAGGTATTCTGAAATTCCGCTCTCGACTAAACCTGCTCGGGGCAAGCGGAGCAATAAGGCCAAGGCGAACCTTGTTACGCTAATTTAAATAAAACTAGTTTTACGGATTTTATCGTCTATATTAACTTATTGCATGCCGTAAGCGCAACGCGCTTGGTACATTTATAGGTTCTACTAGCACCTCAAAATCAATATTCCAACGTTTTGTCGCATGAAATCGTACCTAGCAATCATAATACCAGTATACAAATAAATTACATAAAAAGCACATTTTCGGAAAGATAAATGATTGTTGAACTTATTAATATCTTTTTTGAATCGATTAATTGCAATTTTTACATTAAAAAGGCGTTTTAGTGGCTAATGGTGTGGATTTATCAAGTCCTTATGCCTTCGTAAACACGATACCTTTTGAAAATAAAATTCTTAATCTATTTTTAAAACTCTTCGTCTATCATCTGGAATGCCATGGAATGTAAATAGCAGTTTAATTTTGTTTTGTTTAGTTATGATTATGTTTTTTCGGCTGCTAAATGTCGAAATTTTCGGTGTTTTAGCAGCCTTGTGTGAATTAAATTTAGTAAATAGAAACTACCTCACTCTGTTAGTTTGGCGTCAACCGCCGTTGTGACTGGATACTGTATCAGTTCGCAGCGACTCAAAAAGATTGCTGTGCAAATAAATACAATTTTTTTTTTGAAGGATAAGGGTGACAAACGAGCACAGAGTCCACCTGATGGTAAGTGGTTGCTGCGGCCCATAGACATCTACATCTATCCTCTATTACAAATCAAAATGCAGATGCGTTGTCACCCGTGAGGACTAAGATTCATTCATTTCCAGTAAAAAGGGCCTCCAGCCACCTGCACTCACCAAGCGAAACGCAGAGGTAAACCTCTACTTCACGCTGGTATTCTGTGAGGTAGTGGTACCACCCCGGTTCGAGCCGGCCCATCCGTGCAACAGCAAAAGCTGCCACGTGGCTCTACCACTGTTAAAAATATTAAATATTCGAAAAACAAATTTCTTACTATTTTATATTATTTGATTATTATAATAATCATAGATTTTTATTACAATATTTTAAAAGCACAGAATAAATAATAGTAGTACGTACTAAAAGTAAGTAGGATGTAGTATTTACACTTAAATACGTCTTGAACTTTATGGAGTGACATGAATGATGATATGATGATCTTATATATATTATATAATAAAAAATAAGAAAAGTGACAGGTGACAATTGTCCATATTTTGAAATATATTGTTTAAAATAACTATTTATTATAATATTATATTATATATAATTATACATTTGATGCGAAAAAGGATGCTTTATACAGTGGTGTAAATTTCTATAAGCAAATATTTCACGAAAAAATTTTAGGAGTGAAAAACGGACATTTTCGTGAACACCGCCGGATTTTGATGTTTGCCGAACCAAATCAGAAAGTGGCAGATTTGTGTATTATCTCATATAAGGAAAGATTCCACGCCACGCAAGCCTTACAGCTCCAACCCTGACATCAATAAATCAGGTGAGCCTAACAATATGACTACTCGAAAGCATAAACACGACAACGACTTCTCAGAGGCTCTCAAAAATTTTACCTTAGAGATACGTAGAACTTTACATGACTGGAAAAAGGAAATTCAAGATGAAATATCAGGAATTAAAAATAATTTAGACTTCGTATTAAAAACCGATCTTGAGAAACTAAATGCATCCTTTGCTGAGATCATGTCGGAACTAAGCAGCGTCCGTCAGGAATATCACGAGATTAAAAAGTCGGTCATATCTCTTGACCTAAAGTACAACGAGACAATGAAGCAAATCACAGTTTTAGAAAACTCTGTACAATTCAATTGCGACCAATATGACCATGTTCAAAAGAAAATGGAATTATTATCTGTTAACAAAAAAGCAATCGAATCACTAGAATCTAAAATGGACTTATTGACTAACGAAAACAGACTATTACAATTGGAAATTAACACAAATAATCAAAGAGATCGCCTTTTGAACTTAGAGATCGTCGGCGTTCCTGAAATCAAGGATGAAGACTTAACCAATATAATTATATCCATTGCTAAGCAGTCTAATGTAACTATTTCTCCTAATGATATATTAGAAGTTAATCGTGTCACACCGAAAATCAAACAACAGGGCCGCCCGAAAAATATAATTGCAAAGCTTAAATCCCGTCTTCTAAAGGACAACATAATCTCTGGCACTCGAAAAAACCGACTGACCACCAAAGACCTTGCCATACATGGCAGAGTGCGTCCCGTATATGTCAATGAGCATCTTACACAGTGCAATAAACTTCTACTAAAGAAATGTAGGGAGACGGCGAAACTTAAGCAGTATCAATATGTGTGGACAAAAAACGGGAGGATCTACGTCAGGAAGAACGACACATCTCCGGCTTTGCATATATCACAGGAAAGAGACGTTTTAAAATTAATTTAATCTTACATTGTATATTGTTTTGTTCTCTTTTCAAGGGCGTTATATTGCTTAAATTAATCAATTCCATCGTTGTAAAAGCAATTCACTGGTCTCTCTTATCTCATTTTGTCTATATTATATATCATTGTTTGACCGCACGTAAAAGGAGCTCAATTAGTGAAATATTTTTGGTCGTAAGTGTATTGGTCACACGCGCGATAATTGTGCGGCTAAGTTGCATCCATATTCTTCACGAACGTTACACAACTATATATATATTATGGTTTCTTTTACTATATCCTTTATATTTAATAAAATACCAATTATATTTTTTCTGGCGTCTTATATATTATGTATTAATTTATGTTATTTTGTCAATCCATGAATTCATCTATTATATTGTTATTATTCATAATAATTACCCGTTCAATATTAATTTATTAAATCTAAGAACAATACTTAACACGTCTATATTGTTACATTCGCGATATTTATATATATATTTAATAACTGCTCTGCATATTTATAAGCTCGCATCCTTTTATGTTAACTCGACTATATTACTCAAATCGTTTAAGGATTCATTCTGTTATATCTTATTGATAAATTTTATACTCTACCACCTTATACAAAAAATCAAGTCACTATTAATTAGCAACTGCCGAAGTGATATATCGTTGTTCGTATTACTTAAGTCTAACGTAAACAAATTATTAGTTCTGTTACACTGTGTAGCTTTAAAGTACTATAAATTTAACACAATTGGGTACATATTTGATTTTGATTAATGGCTGCAAATAATTTGAACTGTTATTATCAGAATGTTCGTGGTCTTAGGACTAAATGTCTTGAATTACGACTAAATATTTTGACGAACGATTACGACATTATAATTATGACAGAATCATGGCTACACAGTGGAATTTTTGATGGTGAGTTATGCGACGATAGGTATGACGTGTTCAGAGCTGACAGAGATTTACGTAATAGTAGTAAAAGTACTGGTGGTGGAGTATTAATACTGACACGACGTACACTCGGTGCCATGTATCGTGACCTCGGCGTATGCGGTCTTACTGAGCTATTGTGGATTACTATTCCTTCACGCGCGTGCGCTTCAAATTCCAACTTACATATTTGTGTGGCATATATTGCCCCTGACCCTCATCAAATGCAATCGGATCTCGTTTTTATTAAACAAAAAATTAATAGTATTATCGAGCTTTCTCCAAATGATAATTTTGTAGTATTAGGAGATTTCAACTTGCCGTTCATTTCTTGGAACCCAAACGGATATACAGCTTTGAAAAAAGGGCCTACTGAGGTACAAGAAGCGAGTATTCAGCTGATGGAAACACTAACATTTCACGGGTTAAGACAATTTAATACTTTAAAAAATCATGCTGGTAACACATTAGACCTTGCATTCTCTAATCTACCTCTGAATATCATCCCTGCGGCTGCGCCGCTACTCAAGGAGGACCACGCACATCCTTCTTTTTGCTTCATAGTTTTGGATTTAAACATTACTCCTCTACGGGAAACAGCTGCGCCGAGGCGAAATTTCAGGAGGGCTGATTATGAAAAAATTAATACATATCTTTTAGAACAGGACTGGAGGTCTCTTTTATGTACAGGCACTGTAGACGAAGCTACAAATACCTTTTATAACATACTGGATAGTTGTGTTCGTTTACATGTGCCTTTTAGTTATAACACAGGGAAGCGATCATATCCTAAATGGTACACACCTGCTTTAATAAAAATAATTAAGGAGAAAACCATAGCTCACACACGTTGGAAAAAATTCAGGAATAGATTAGATTACGATGAGTTTTCGTTACTCCGAGCAAGAGAACACCGTGTTCAGAGAGAATGCTTTAATAAATTTACGTCAAGTTGTGAAAATAGCATCAAAACACATCCTAAAACATTCTGGACTTTCGTCAAAGCCATTCGGGGTGGGTCAGGATACCCTAAGAAAATGTCTTTGAAAGATACAGAGTACACCGATGGTATAGACATATGCAATGCTTTCAACTCATTCTTCAAGAGTGTATTTGGTGTTCCTAGTAATAACTACATATATCCACATACGGAATCGTTGTGTACTGACACCGTTTCTAATGTACAGACAAACGCTGCAATAATTGAAAAAATGTTGAAAACATTGGACACGAACAAAGGTGCCGGTAGTGATGGGTTACCTTCTTTTTTTTGGTCACGATGCGCTAAATCACTTGCTCTCCCCTTGACTATTATATTTAATCGCTCTCTGCGTGAAGGGATATTTCCGCATCAATGGAAGTGTGCATACATAGTCCCTGTACACAAGAAGGGATCACGTACAGAAATAAATAATTATAGAGGCATTTCTATTTTGAACACCGCGGCTAAAATCCTTGAACGAGTAGTATATAACGTAATTTACTCCACGCTTTCACGTGCCTTCCCTGAGCAGCAACATGGTTTTTTACAAAGGCGATCCACCACTACGAACCTGGCAAGTTTTTCTTCTTTTGTCCTTGAAAATATGGATCAAGGTGGGCAGGTTGATGTGATCTACACTGATTTTGAAAAAGCTTTCGATCGTGTGGATCACATGATCCTGCTCAACAAATTACAAATATTAGGGATTCACGGTGACTTGCTCCGGTGGACTGAATCATATCTCACAAACCGCTCACAAGCAGTCGTGATAGGTGGTTTCCGTTCGAGCTACATTAACATACCTACAGGTGTTCCTCAGGGCTCTCACTTAGGTCCACTTTTTTACAATGCCTACCTATATGACATTGGTTCGTGCATTGTACACACAAATTACCTCATGTATGCAGATGATAAGAAGATTTTTTGTAAAATTAACACTATACATGACTGCCTATTGATACAAAAGGACCTGGACCGTTTATTTGAATATTACAAAATAAATAATATAACTGTTAATGCAAGCAAGTGCGAATGTATTAGTTTTACACGGAAATCTAAACCAATTCTAAATAAATATCACTTTGACGGATTAGAAATCAGCCGAAAAGTAAGTGTTAGGGATTTAGGCGTAAATTTTGATCATAAAATGATACTATCTGAACACATTGATTACGTTATCAGTAAAGCCTATAAAAATCTTGGTTTTGTTCTTCGCATCTGTAAACCATTCTCGAATATTAATGCAATTAAAATGGTTTATTTTGCGTATGTCAGAAGTGTTTTGGAATATGCTAGTTCGATATGGTCTCCACAGTACAATGTCTACAAAAGCCGCCTTGAGCGTATTCAAAAAATATTTGTTAATCACCTTAACTTTCGCTGTCGGAATAAAATCGATACTTACACAGACAGTTGCACTGAGCACGGTCTCTTATCTTTGGAACACAGGCGCATTTTGCTTGACATGGCTTTGTTATATGATATAATAAACAGTAATATTGACTGTCCATATCTTGTCTCAAGAATCACCTTTCGTACTCCAAAATTCCGCACCCGCAATACTACATTGTTACAGACTCCCTGGCATCATTCAAACTACTGTCGAAACAATGTTCTTTCGCGGCTTGCTCGTACATATAATGAACAATTTGGACACATTGACCTCTTTGCGAAATCTAAACTTACGTTTAAAGATTACATCAAGAAAACTTTTAAGAAATAGAGCAGTTAAAGTTGAAATCACATACAATCATATATTCTCTCATCTATTTTTTCTATATGTATTTTTGAGGCTACTAATATAAATATAAGTACTTAAGTTATTTTATTTAATATATATTATAATTAATTATTTGTATTATGTTTATATATTTAAGCATTTAATATGTATATATACATAAATAAAAAATATATATATATATATATATATATAAAGGTAATGTAATATATCATTCTACCTGACTATCTCTCCTGATCTGTAAACTTATGACCACCTTCATTACATTGAATTGCTTATAATTTTGCTTATAATTTATCTATTAGATTGTTCTTCTTTCCTTTTCTTCTAACAACAATACACCTACCATCAAGCAATATAAGGGAAACCTGTTATTGGCCATACTTTTAGTTTATTACATTAATGTTAATATTTTCTATATACGCTGTTGGTTTTCTAAATAAATAAATAAATAAATAAATAAATATGAGCATTATGAGTCGTGCACTTTTGGATTTTCCAAACTTTTTTCAAATTGAAGTTTGACATAAAATTATCGGAAAATTGGAAGTATTATAAGGTTATTAGAGAAAACTTGTGTGTATTTAAACTACTTTAATTTTTTTTATATAATCATGTTATACGTATTTTTTTAAATGTGATTAGGGCACGCTTAATTGGATTTACCAACAGTCTTTATAACTTAAGGCCCACACAGTCGGTAAAACATGTATATTATATATTCAAGATGTTTCAAGTTATTTACAGCACCCTTGGTCACTGGGAAGACTGAGGTGTTTGACGTCTCAATTTCATAGTTAACCACGGCTACCTCCAGATTAAAAATGGCATATTTATGAACAACGAAATATTTCAATTTATTAAAGTAGTTATGGAAACGTATTTCATAAATACATGCAGGCGGATCGTGCGTGTATCTGTAGTTATAGCAGAATCATCAGCGCTGTAGGTTACCTCGCAGCGTTACACTGAGTCATAATTTTTTTTACTCTTTCGATACACACCCCGTCACTTGTAATTTTAATCTACCATACCTTTAATTGTTTATTTTTTATTTTTGTGATGTGTACAGTTCCAGTGAATAAACGTTTGTCTTTATTTCTTTCTTCTGATACAGTCCACTTTTTATTTTAATAACTGCACTGAATAATGTTTTTTTTGTAAATAAATTTGAACCAGCATTTGGTCATTTGAACCAACATACCACTAACCAAACCCAACAATTGTGTAATAATAGCAATAAGCTGCTGAGAAAGCTTAGTCCTTCCCATGTCGAGCTGACTCATTCATGCTACAACCTAGGCTACAGCGTGACTCTACTACGTAAGTATTTCTGTGTTTATAAACGCGTTTATGTTTAGTGTATGTACTGTGTTATATTTTCTTATCGGATTTACAACAGGAAATGTTAATTATTAAAAATAATAAAAGGGTGAGAGCGGATTTTCAACTTGCTCTTTTGCTTACGCAATTAATCATTATCAGTAATAAGGCAGCGTTACGCACTATACATTCAGTATAGAGCAATTACAGTTCGACCACACCGTAAGGCTAGCCGTCCACTAGGCTCGCCGAGCCGAGTCGAATCGAATTGCAGAAACTCGCCTCCTATATATTTACTATGAAATTGCGTCCATTAGCGACGAGCCGCGGCGCGGCGAATTTATACGAGCGCGCGAATTGTTTGACAGGCGAATTTCTTCGCCGGTGCGATTCGATTCAACTCGGCACGTCTCGTTCGACGCAGAGATTCAGATGCGCACCAACGTATTTTTATTAATTTCTATTTTGTTTTCGTATGCATCTTTTTGTTTAAAAAAAAATGAATGAAAAGCTATTGACATGACTGGTCCACCAATATCCAGAATTGTTTAATCATGAAGATCCACATTATCACGACGCAAATACCACCTATTCGATGAAGAATTTGCGATGAATGAACAATTCGATTCGATTCTTCAGAGATGGACGCACTAGGAATAAATGTGACTCGCTTCGATTCGACACATTTCTGCTGTAGTCAACGGCACGCTTAACACATTCCCACAATAATTACACACCAGTGTAACGTGAGTGGCGTAGTTATATGATAACATTAAATCATGCCGATCAACAGTAACGCTACACATATCAGTATAACACAAAACAGCCTCTCATCAACACCATCTTCCTCGCTTGCACCAGAAGAACCACCACAACGGACAGAGCCTCGATACTATCTTGGCAAAATTACTACGTAGAATGACTTAAACGTACTCTCTCGCGCTCGGCACTTACACTGCACAAGTGATTGGGGGTTTCCCGATCTATCCCCAATTCTAACCCGCTACCATCGTAATGACGCTCCGCTAGAGTGACTAAACTTCTCACTCAATCTCGACCTAACCAGTATTTTATAGACGCGCCGAAAGGTGTATTTTTATTTTGTAAGTTTAAAGTTAAAGTTACAGCGTATATACGTCCCACTGCTGGGCACAGGCCGTCCCTTATTTCTGAAAGAGTTTTAGGGCTAGGAAATGTCCGCCACGCTGCCCCAATGCGTGTTGGCAAACTTCACATGTCTTTGAATTTTTTTTTCTTATTTCTCAGACATGCAGGTTTCCTCACAATATTTACTTCACCACTGAGCACGTGGTAAATCAGCACTTAAAATTGCAATTTACAATTTTATTGGTGCCGGTGGGGATCGAACCCGGGTTGCTCGCGTACTATGAAATTTACAGAGATCGCTAACCATCTGAGCTAACACGGCGGCTAATTTTGTAAGTTTATTTAGAGTTATTTTATATTTAGTCCTCAGGAATGGCAACGCGTTTATGACCTTCTTCCTTTCTTGTTCTTGTTATGAAAAAGTCATCATGTCACATTATAATTATAGAGAAAAATATTCGTATATCGTATCATAACCGTTTGATCCAAATTATTCCCCTGAACGCTGTAAAAAGCGACTACAAAAATACCAAAAACATCTCATGGAATTTTAATAATGAGGGTATGGAAATCTACTTTTCTTTTAAGAATAAAAGTTGACAAATGAGCACATAGCCCACCTGATGGTAAGTGGATGCTTTGGCTCATAGACATAGACATCTATTCTCGATTAAGAATTATGATGTAGACATGTTGTCACCCCTGAGAACTAAAATATAATGCCTCGTTACACCACACAGCAAAATTAAGCTGTTATTTTACGCATGTATTCAAGTAAAGATATGTTTATGCTACAAGTAAACGCCCAAACCAGGAACGGAATGCAGCATTACAGGTGCCGGTGTCATTGCCAATTCGCCTGCCAAGGATGGCAATTAATCCAAATCCTCCCTAAAACGGTAGAGGTTCATCTGCAGCAGTCGACATTTACGGGTTGTTGATGATGCTAATTATGATCAGCTTCTAATAAAAGTTCTGTTCCAAAAAACATATGTTCAATTAGTTTATTAAGTGTATTGTCGGCGTTAACGACCCCTTTTGCTACTAACTAGAGACTTGGTATCGTAATCTCAAATTGCGTTCGAACGTCAGAATTAGCAATGCAAATTAAGCTTTCTTCATTTCCCTGCTGAGACTTGGAACAGTATTAGGCTCTTAACTATTACTTACTATTAATTTATTCGCTGGTACATTTTCGCTGTACCAAATAATTAACGCTTTTGTAATTTTCAATATTAATTAAGTACATAATAATTCACTGTATAAAAATTTGCAGTTCGATAATACATGAATTTCATTATCTTAAATATATCGGGGATTTGGTCGATAAACATGTCGACTTCACTTGCAGTTGATTATAAGTGAATATTTTAAAATCTGTTTACTTGTTTGATACTCTTATATTATTGACTGCCATGTTGATCTAGTGGTTGTAAACGCGATTGCATATCATGAGATGCCGAGTTTGAATTCCAGGTGGGGCTGAAATCAGATATTAAGTTATTTTGTGTCAAGATTCTCAGTAGCAAACCGAAGTCAGGAAGTAGGTGGTTACTCCCGTGCCTCGGAAAGCTTTTAAAGTCGTTGATCCTATACCGTTTTTTACTTATGTGGTCAGTTCATGATAAACCTTAGATGGTAAATCGCACTGTCTTAGAGTAACAAAAGCTTTTACATACTAGCCTAGAACACGCCCAGATTGTATTCGGACGGAAAGATAGATGCCGGCAAATTATTCCACTCCTTTGCTGTACGCATTACAAACGATGAAGCAAACTATTTGGTTCTAATGCGTCGAATAGCGACAACAAAGGAAGACTAGCCGACCGCCTGGTTGTCTAATGGTGGAAAGGAGAGGGAGGAACTAAAGCGTGTAATTCTGGCGCACTGATGGCGCTCTCCGTTAGCGTCGGATTATAGTCCCATCGATATATGAGAGTGAGCGAATAGAGAGTATACCTGAGCTTTTGGGCACTATCAACCTGTCCTGCATAGATGGCTAGTCCCCGTTGAGACTAGCCGCTTTGATCAAAATTCGGTCTGTATTGTTCTTATATTTCTGTTTTGTTCTTAATCTTATAATTAATTAAATCATTTTATTTTCTTGTTCTTATTCGTAAAATGCTGCTGCTTTTCTTCTGTTTTATATCCCTTTCTCGCCCTGTTACTACACCCACGGGACGATAAGGAGTGGTGGAAATTCTTATACCGGCACCAAACAGATATATGAATATTTATTTTACAATGACTTAATCTTTATAAAATTCAGTTCGAAATACTGGTTACTGAGTATGATAAATTTTCACAATTTTAAATTTTGAGATTTACCTTTAACGATTCATGTGTCTTTAAATAATAATGTAACGATAATATATTCATCAGCATTACAGCCCTACACAAGTCCACTGCTGAACATAGGCCTCCCCCAAGGAATGCTACAAAGCACGGGTCTGAGCCACCTGCATCCATCGATTTCCTGCATATCTTACCAGGTCATCACTCCATCTAGTGAGGGAACGTTCAATACTTCGTCCGCCGGTACGAGGCTGCCACTCGAGAACGTTTTTTCCGCAACGGTTGTCGGTTCTTCGAGCTATATGGCTGGCCTACTGCCACTTCAGCTTACTAATCTGTTGGGCTATGTCGGTCAATCTGGTTCTACTGCGGATATCCTCATTTCTAAGTTTATCACGCAGAGAAACTCCGAGCATAGCCCTTTTCATAGCTCGCTGAGCGACCTTGAGCTTCCTCATTCGGCCAGCAGTTAAGGACCACGTCTCAATACCATAGGTCATCACTGGCAACACGCACTGGTTGTACAGTCTTGTTTTCAAGTATTCCTCAAGTATATCTGACGAGAAGATGTGCCGCAATTTCCCAAACGCTGCCCAACCGAGTTGAATCCGTAGATTGACCTCTTGGTCAAAGTTGGACTTACCTAGTCGGACTATTTGTCCAAGGTTAACATACTCGTCAACAACTTCGAGCTTAGTGTTCCTTACAACTACTGGCATAGGTGTGACATGGACGTTAAACATGATCTTTGTTTTGTCCATGTTCATCTTAAGACCTGTCCGTTGGCAAACACTATTGAGGTCATTGAGCATAGTGCTTAGGTCCTCCAGCGATTCTGCCATAAGGATAAATCGAAGGTGAGTGATGTACTCGCCATTGATGTTAATACCGTATCCTTTCCAGTCCAAAAGCTTGAAAACTTCTTCTAATGCAGCGGTGAAGAGTTTCGGGGATATCACGTCACCCTGTCTTACACCTCTCTGCAAATGTATAGGTTTCGTACTCTGGTTTTGTACTCGGATAGCCATCGTTGCCAACTGTATAAGCACCTCAGCACTTCGATATATCGACAGTCAACTTAACATCGCTGAAGAGACTGCAGCACTGTCCAAATTCAGACGGAATCAAAGGCTTTCTCATAGTCCACATACGCCAGATATAGTGGCAAATTGTACTCTTCGGATGATAATATATTAGTTGTTGTTTTTTAATTAAATATGATCAATAGCATTTGACTTTAACTCCAATGCTAGTACAACTCAATTCGAACGATTTCAGCTATTGATCTTATCCATTGGTCATCAGACGAAACGAAAATTATTCCTGGGTTTGATATATTAACGATGGATCATTGTGTCCTAAGAGAAAATCAACAAAAACATCAATACGCCCCACTTGTCAGTAACTGTTACCGTTATACTGAACATAGGCCCACAAAGATACCAGGGAAGTTTCAGGTTTGTGGCTGGCCTTTTAGAAAAGAGTAAACTCTTTTCTTGAGTCGTAAGTCCTAATTTGTATCAGTCCGGAAAATTTGCTGGTAGTATTCTATTACACAAGGAAGTTGTGCGAGGAATAAAATCTCTTCTAAATCGCACAGTAGTTGACCGCCAATCACCCAGATGGTAGAGATGGTATTTCGAATTCAGTCGCGATTTGAGATGTTGGATTTAGTCCGAAAAATTCCTCTGAGCACTTCCCGTGTTAGATACAATAGAAATCGCAAAGAGATGCAACATCTCTTAACAGCGCCAGTGAGTAAAGTCGATCGAAAAGAGCTCGGATGGCAAGGATTCGAACTACTCTGTGCTGGATGAGATCAAATGGAAGGAGCTGGCACTGGGGAGCCTCGGCCCAGAGATGGGAAATCGATGGGAATTCCATGTGCGGCCAAACCTATAGTATAATTGTAGACGGTGTGTCGGCATTAAATACCGTCCCGCTCTGCTCAGCATGTCAAGTTTTTAACACGCTTTTATTAGATTGGTATGTATCTATGTAACGGAATTTATTGAATGTGATTTTCATACCCTTCAAAACGTCGGTGTTTAGGCAAAATATTAAACATTTGAAAAGAGAATTCTTAAACGTATGTTCGAAGCGCATAGCACCGGTAGCAAGGTCACCCGTCCCCCGCCCGGTCGCATTCCGTTCGGGCGGTGTCGAACGGACTTCGAGAAAGTTCAAAGTAAAGAATTTTGCGATCGGAACTAACGTCTTTGTTTTGTCACCTAATTTGTCCCGAACGTAGTAAAACCTCGTACCTCGTTGCGTCGGCGAGAACACGTGTTGTTCTTTAAGGACTTATTAACTTCGGTTAAAGTAATTGTGCAACTACTATAGTGATTTCCTTTTGAAGTTCTTCTTTTGGCTGTACCATTACGTGACTAGACTGAACGAGTGCTTCAAGAAGGGAATACTACAAGAGGATACCTTATCCAGGACAGCATCGTGTCATCTAGCCCAGGCCACTTACACACAGTTTCACACAAATAACACCTACACTCACTACAATCTCATCAGCCGGGTAGATCCTGGTGAACAGTCTCCGCTCCCGAAGCAGGTAAGTGCCTTCCTAAGTGGCTTTCCCCCATATAGTTTATTGTAATTAGAGACATTCCACGCGGCCATATCGAGGCCCAACCTGCGTCCGTTCGTTGAATCTTCGCTTATGGGCCCCGAAGATTGAACGATTTTTGATTGAACCGAAGATTGTAGATTTAGGAACAGCCGTAGGCCGTATCAGTCGGATTGTGTTGAAACTTCGCACGCTTATCAAATACCGATAACAATGACTTCAGTAGTGTGTCCCATTATCCTTGCCAGGATTCTCAGGATTTGGGATTTATTCATAAAACAACTACGATTTCTGTAAGTTAAGTTTACTGTAAGACTTGTAAAAAAACTTCATTCCAAAAAAATACACGCATTTGTTAACTACAAATGCGTGTATTTTGCAACTGCAAGCTGCAAGCTGCAGCTGCAACAAAAATAGAAAATAAATATTAGTTTTAAAAAAATAACTCAAAGTAGTAGAAAATAATTTTTTCTTTCAAGTGACCACGAAACTGCAAGTCATTCGATATTTCGACGCTGAGTATTCCGATAATGGCAGAAGCAACAACTCTGAAACTGAGGAGGCACGACAAAGGGCTTCTTTTTTGCGGTAAACGCAAAAACTTGTGTCTTCTGGGGATTGAACTGGATTCGATTTAGTCGCCCCCAATCTGAGACTTTGTTCAACAAAGTCTCTACTTCAGATACAAGATTGTTTCGGTACTCGGCAACGTTTTCCCGAGAAATATTTGCACGCCCGGTGTATAAAGCATCAACAGTGCTATCGTTGACATAGCAACGAATGTAACCGGCTTGCAAAATATAATCGATATGCAGAAAAAACAGGGTTGGTGATAGCACGTAGCTTTGTGCAACACCAGCGTTAATAAGCTTATAATCGGAGCATGTACCACCTACTACGACCTTGATGCTCCCATCAGTCAGAAACGATCTTGTTCCGTATGAAAGGTAGCGAGATACCTTTCCAGTAGAGGGCAGTGTCGCAATGTCGAAAAAGACCGCGATGGTCTTATGATGACGAGGATAGACACCGCCGAAGATATGTTACACAATACGGTGAACTTTTTTGGGACATGAATGTTTCGCTCGGAAACCAAATTGGTGGGGCAAGACAAGAGGGTAACCGTCTGTGGGAAACAGATGGAGCCTCATGCGAGTGAGTACGACACTTTTTTGAGAGGCTTTTCTGGCGTGGGAATACCAATGACAGTTGCCTCTTTCCACGTAGTGGGAAAGTAACTAAGATTGAAGCAGGCGTTAAAGATAATAGCTTAAAGAGTTAACACCTGCTCAGGAAAGTGTTTAAGGGCTTCAATGGAGATGCCATCCACACCCGGAGCCTTTTTGGGTTTCAGTTCTTTGATGAGGGATGAGATCTCATCATTGGACACAGTGATAGGGTCAGAGGCTATGAGGGGTGAGTTCCGGCGGCGGACCGCATCCTCCACTGTCTGGATGTGGGAGGGGTCGGTGGGTTGAGAGCCAGGAGGGTATTGTGCGGCAATGCTGTCTGCAAAGCACTCAGCCTTTTCCTCGTCCTCCTAGGCAACCGTACCGTCAGGACGGGAGAGAGGGGGAGTGTAGGTGATAGTGTCTATGCGGAGGGCTCTTGCCATCTGATAGTACACCATATGAGAGGAAGAGAT
Source organism: Parnassius glacialis (assembly GCA_033319125.1). NCBI lineage: Eukaryota > Metazoa > Arthropoda > Insecta > Lepidoptera > Papilionidae > Parnassius > Parnassius glacialis. Next base: position 4,991,780 of record JAVANC010000006.1, read on the forward strand.
ATTCCCCATGAGCTTACTCTTTTCGAGGTCTTGAATTTAGAAGAAGCGAAAACGGACTTTGTGTGAAGTGGCAAGCGGATTGGCAACTGCATTTTTTTATAACTTTTAGTTGTCATCAGGAAGACGCTGCTGCCCATCTCCTGGTTTGTTTCTCTCTGTCGCCTCTTACGACCCCCACAGGACGGTATGGAATAGTGAATATTCTTACAATGCCACTACACGGGGGAAGAAAATTCATAAAATTATTTATTTAAAATAAACTGTTTTCGATTAGAAACTATATCTCACCAGTAAGCAGATTGCTAGTTACCGAACTTAGGTTTTTTTTAATAGGATAAGGGTGACAAACGAGCACACAGTCCACCTGATGTTAAGTGGTTGCTGCGGCTCATAGACACCTATCCTCTATTACAAATCAAAATGTAGATGCGTTGTCACCCGTGAGGACTAAGATGGAATGCCTCATTTCCAATAAAAAGGGCCTCCGGCCACCTGCGTTCACCAAGCGAAATGCAGAGGTAAAGCTCTACTTCACGCTGGTTTTCTGTGAGGTCGTGGTACCACCCCGGTTCGAGCCGGCCCATCCGTGCGACAGCAAGAGCTGCCGCGTGTTACGTACCTAACTGTTAAGTACCTAAAGTAAAAGGTAAAATGCCGTTTCGTGCAACACAAACAAAATTTAAACTATTTAATGAATTACTTCAGTATGTTACTCCTACAATAAAATTACGTAGACCCTTTCCAAAACATTTCTCTAAGTTCCAAGTGGAAACAAAGTCAGGCGACTTGGTAACAACATTAGCAAACTATCGCGAAGTGTGTGAACTATAATAGTGGTTGCTTTTTAATTGATCATCATCATCATCATTACAGCCCTTCACAAGTCCACTGCTGAACATAGGCCTCCCCCAAAGAATGCCACAAAGCACGGTCCTGAGCCACCTGCATCCATCGACTTCCTGCATGTCTTACCAGGTCGTCACTCCATCTCGTGGGGGGACGCCCTACACTTCGCCTACCTGTACGAGGCTGCCACTCGAGAACCTTTCTTCCCCATCGGCTGTCGGTTCTTCGAGCTATATGGCCGGCCCACTGCCACTTCAGCTTACTAATCCGTTGGGCTATGTCGGTTACTCTGGTTCTACTGCGGATATCCTCATTCCTAAGTTTATCACGCAGAGAAACTCCGAGTATAGCCCTCTCCATAGCTTGCTGAACGACCTTGAGCCTCCTCATACGGCCAGCAGTGAAGGACCACGTCTCAGTTCCGTAAGTCATCACTGGCAACACGCACTGGTTGTACAATTTCGTTTTAAGGTTTTGAGGTACGTCTGACGAGAAGATGTGTCGTAGCTTCCCGAAAGCTGCCCAGCCGAGTTGAATCCGTCGATTGACCTCGCGGTCGAAGTTGGACTTACCTAGTCGGACTATTTGTCCCAGGTAGACATACTCGTCAACAACTTCGAGCTTAGTGCTCCCAAGAACTACCGGCATAGGTGTGACATGGACATTAAACATGATCTTTGTTTTGTCCATGTTCATCTTAAGACCTATCCGTTGGGAGACACTATTGAGGTCATTGAGCATAGTGCTTAGGTCCTACAGCGATTCTGCCATAAGGACTATATCGTCGGCAAATCGAAGGTGAGTGATGTACTCGCCATTGATGTTAATACCGCATCCTTTCCAGTCCAGAAGCTTGAAAACGTCTTCCAATGCAGCGGTGAAGAGTTTCGGGGATATAACATCACCCTGTCTTACACCTCTCTGCAATTGGATGGGTTTCGTACTCTGGTTCTGTACTCGGATAGCCATCGTAGCCCTACTGTACAAACACTTCAGTACTTCGATATACCGACAGTCAACTTGGCACCGCTGAAGGGACTGCAGCACCGCCCAAATTTCGACGGAATCAAAGGCTTTCTCATAGTCCACATACGCCAGACATAGTGGCAAATTGTACTCTTCGGACTTCTGTACAATTTGCCGAAGGGTATGTATGTGGTCTATGGTACTAAAGCCCTTTCGGAAACCGACTTGTTCCGGAGGCTGGAAGTCGTCAAGTCTGCGCGCGAGACGATTCGTAATGACTCTCGAAAACAGCATGTAGACGCGGCTCAGAAGGGAAATCGGTCTGTAGTTCTTCAAGAGAGCGTTGTCACCTTTCTTGAAGAACAAGACCACCGCACTTCTGCTCCTCGCCTCCGGTGTAATGCCACCATGGAGGACGGAATTAAAGAGCTTCTGAAGGACTTCAAGTACCGGTCTTCCACCCGCTTTCAGAAGCTCCGCTGTAATTCCATCCTCGCCTGGGGCCTTGCTGTTTTTAAGGTGCTGGAGAGCCATTCTAATCTCGCTCAGACTGACGTCCGGGATATCTTCGGAATAGTGTCGGATAAGACTCGCTCTTGGATCGTTACTCACACTTGCGTGTGGCTCCAACGATGACGTGTACAGCTGCCCATAGAACCTCTCAATCTCACTCAAAATCTCAGGTGCCCCGGAAACGATGCTGCCACATTCGGTCTTCAGCTTTGACAGTTGGCTCTTTCTGGCAGACAGATCTCTGGCAAAGACTTTGGAGCCTTGGTTCCGCTCGATCGCTTCTTCAATACGAGCTGTATTGAAGTTGCGTAAGTCCCGCCGCATGCATTTGGAGATCTGTCTGTTCAGTTGCCTGTATGCTGTCAAATCTGTTGAAGAATGTAGCCTCATCTCCCGTCTAACAGCCATTAGATTAAGAGTGTGATCGGAGAGTTTTTGTGTTCTTCTGCGGCGGGTCTTGCAGAACTTAGCTCCGACCGCATGGACAGTTTCCACGAGCTTGTCATTCATATCGTCCACTTCATTGCAGTCTTCTAGGCACTGAAAACGGTTTCGTAACTCGAGCTGAAGGTTTCGGGACTTTGGATTAGAGCACGAGGGGGACGGAGCGTTGACTTCATCAGACGAGACCTCTCCAACTTAACATTTAGGTTCAGTGTGCCTCTAACCATTCGGTGATCGCTGCCGGTTTTCACCCTCGCGATCACTGAGACATCACTGAACAGTTGTCGTCTGGTCGTCATAATGAAATCAATCTCATTTTTTGTCGAACCGTCGGGGCTCGACCAGGTCCACTTCCTGTGGGGCCGCTTCTTGAAGAAAGAGTTCATCATAAAGAGTCCCTCTTTCTCCATGAAGTCGGCCAGCTGTTGGCCCCTTGGGTTCCGTTGCCCTATTCCAAATTTCCCTACTTTCAGCTCACCGTTCTCTCTTGTGCCTAGTTTTGCATTGAAGTCTCCCATTAACACCGTATATTGGGTTTTGGAGGAATGCGTGGCTCTAGAGATATCCTCATACATTTCCTCCACCTCCTCATCGGGGTGTGCCGAGGTTGGTGCGTAAACCTGTATGACCTTCAGCGAATACCGTTTGGTGATTCTGAGTATAAGGTACGCAACCCTTGTCGACACACTCCCGATCTTTACAACGTTGTTAACGAGAGACTTGTGGACGATAAATCCGACACCTCCTTGGGACAGATGGTCGCCCTCCCGCTGATAGAGCAAGTTGCCGGATTCGAGGATTACCGTGTCCTCCCCCTCTCTTCGGACTTCGGATAATCCTATAATATGCCAGCGCAACTTGTCTATCTCTTCTTCCAGCTCCACGATCTTCTCGTCAGTCCTCAGGGTGCGTGCGTTGTACGTTGCCAGGTCGAGTCGTTTAAGGTGGCAACCGAACCTCCACCGGAGATTCTTAGCACCCCCTGCCCCGCCGTTACCATGGTCGATGGTTTTAATTGATAGACTGAAGAGATTATTGTTTAAAATTAATTTTGATTAGTACTAATGATTAGGTAAAGCCAAACGAGTTTTACGTGGTCATTTAAAGACATAAAGACATTTATTACAACACTTACATCTTCTACACACATGACAAGATACAATTAAAAATAAGACAAATGACTGTAAACAAACAAACAAACATTTGAATAAAGAAAAGTGCTTCCATTAAAAAAAATATGGTGTGCTATGATGAAGTGGTGGAAGGGACCGTCTCAGCATGTGCCGCGAGCTTGCAGCGCTGATGTCAGCTGACCCCGAAGAAGTTCTGACGGTCAATTTAATGCGAGCCAGTATTTTTTTTTCTTATTTTATACCTCATGCTAGATGTGCCGTAGACGGTAGTATGCAGTCCCTACGTTTTACTAAAATGTTAATGAATGTAAAATATATGATTATATACAATAATATAATCTAATAATATAGACAAGTATTATAAATATATGCAAATGGTAATAAAAATAAAAATAAAAGTAAAAAAATAAATAAAAATACAAAGTAACAGGTACATATTAGGTATATACATTAAATAAATACTCAGTAAGCAGTAAATTATCATTAAAGGTATAATTTAAATTTATGATTAGAAATACTGCATAGGTAATTCTTAAATAAAACATGTTAAAACATTTATACTTCCCTTCTGTTCGTTAAATAAAAATTTGTTAATAAAAAAGTACAGATACTTTGGATTTTTTGTTTTCAAAACACCAAATAGAGCACAAGCAAAGTGGAGTTTGCGTCTAGCGGCCATCTTAAGGATATTATTATCATTAAGGAATGGGCTTACATGACTTTTTGGTGGCACATCAAAACAGAACCTTGCACAAGCGTTTTGGACTCGTTGAATAAGGTGTAAGGTGCGCGCCATCAGACATGGCCCATATACAGTGTCAGCATAATTAAGTTTTGATAATACAAGTGCGTCAGATAAACTCTTACGTAGTTCGATACTTAGATATTCACGTATCCTGTAAAAGATTTTTAACCGATAAAAGCAGTTCCTAACAACACCAGCAATGTATTCTTCGAATCTGAGGTCGGGGCTAAATATAACTCCTAGATTATGGGTCTTCTCTACTCTTTCAAAAAAAGTTTCTTTTATACGAGTATATATACTTTTGGATTGAAATAATTTATTTTTTCTATTTGTTGCTTGGTACCACTAATCAAAAACTTCGTCTTTGACGCATTCAATACTAGAGAATTTCTTTCTGTCCACTTCAGTACTCTATCAAGATCCTCATTGAGGTCCCGTATAGCTTCCGCAGTATTCATGGGCTTGAAAGAGGTATAAATTTGAGTATCGTCTGCATATATATATATATATATATATATATATATATATATATATATATATATATATATATGGTATTTACAATTTTTAAAGCAAACGGTAATATCCGAAGTATACAAAGAAAACAGCACAGGGCCTAGGATCGATCCTTGGGGAACACCTCTTGTATTGTGCTGAAGAGATGATATGTAGTTTTGCCAATTTTCTTTTTTCAGTATTATTTGTTGTGACTGCCGACTGAGATAACTGTTGAACTATTTTATTGTTTTGGGATCAAAACCATAATATGTCATTTTAGATAAAAGTAATGTTGTGTTTATTGTATCAAATGACCTAGAATAGTCCAACAGGACCAGCACAGTTCCCTGACCTTTATCTTCAGCCTCCAATATATTGCCTACTACATCAGAAAGCGCAGTGGCAGTGCTTCGCCCCTTCCTAAAGCCTGATTGAAGATCAGGTAGAATGGAATTGTCTTCAAAATAAGCGGTTACTTGCTGATATACCACTTTCTCAAGAATTTTCGATAAGCATGGTAGTAAGCTAATGGGCCCTAAATCTTTGAAGTCATCAGGATTTCCTTTCTTAGGGATAGGACGTATTAGAGCTCTTTTCCAGATTTCAGAAAATATGCCATATGCATATAATATATTGACTTATTGACAAGTGCAGTGATAGTATCCAAACTTTGTGGGAGAGTCATCAATAACATATTAAGTGTAATACCATCTACTCCTTGTGCATAGAATTCAGTGTTTTTTTTTTAATATCATCTGACGAAACCGTTTTAAGTAAAAAATTCCCAGAGCTGAATCTATCAAATTCGAAATACTTAAGTTCCGATACTGTTAAGTTATTAGTCCCTGGGGAATTAAGAAAATGCGCATTAATTACGTCAGACACCATTTACTTTAAAGGTGATTCTGTATCATATTTTGGCGGTAAAGAATATGCGCCTTCAGATTTGAATACAATTTCTTTGGGTTACCAATGTTGTTGTTAATAAAGCAATTGTAATAAGCTTTTTTCTCGTAATATAATGCAATGTTCACTTGATGCTTCATTTCTTTATAATAAGCTTTATGGTTATGTGACTGCGAAGAGCGAAACTTATTATGCTCTTCATCACGTAATCTCATCATAAACTTTATGTTGTCCGTTATCCATGGACAAGGGCGGTCATTAAGCACTATCGATTTAACAGGAGCATGTAAGTCAAATAATTGTATAACGAAAAATTTAAATGTTTCCGTCATTTCATTTACGATATCAATATACTGAATATCTTTCCATGGGATTAGCTGGAGATCATGTTCGAAATATTCTAGCAGAATATCATTTAGAAGGCAATATAATACAGATCGTGGGAGTATTTTGTCTTTTTTTATATGCATCTCACAAGAGAGGTAGGCGTGACTACTTAAGGCGTTGATGTGGTTAATAGCTACATTTTGCGTAGATACGTCGGTACATATAACATCTATGAGAGTTTGACTTTTCCTGTAAAATGAGTTGGCGCATCTATTAATTGTACGATATTTACATGGTTGATAAATTCTAAAAAACGTTTAGTCTTATTGTCCTCTGTATTAAGTAAGTTAATGTTAAAATCTCCTAATATCATAACATAATCATATGAAAAAGTGCTAAGACTGTCAATTATAGCGTCAAGAAATATGTCAACATTAAGCCATGGAGGGCTATAGGCCGTGCCAATAACGATGATTTTTGAATTAATTCGTAAGTCAGCCACATTTCTTCAACAATGTTGTAGTGAGGTTAATGTTTTTACATTAATCCCTCGCTTGATATAAAAGCCTGCACCACCTCCGCGGCCAGCACGCACGGAGAGCGGTCGCGGCACGTGACGTAGTCAATAACCAGGCACGCGCGGGGTTCGGCCTTCTTCATTCTCCCGGAGCCATTTCACCCGGCAATTCAGGAATATACAACTGTATATTATGTATATACTACTAATTAATACGTGAAGAGATTTTTTTATATGCGAGTATAGTAGTCTACTATCCCACCTGATGGTAAGTGGTGATGCAGCCAATGATTGTGAAGTGCCCAGGCTTAACAAAAGCTTATTCACTCTTGCCATGAAGATAGCCACATTGGATCGGATGGAAAGACAGATGCTTGCTACTTATTCAACTCCTTTGCTGTACGCATGACGAACGATGAAGCAAACCACTTGATCCGAATGCGTGGCAAGTCGACAACGAAATGATGGAGACTGCCTGGGCGTCTGGGTATCCAATATTGGAAAGGAGAGGGAGGAATTAAGTTATGCAATCTAAATAAATCCTGCGCACAATCACCAAAATTCATATTTTAGAAAACCGAAAGGTTGCAGTTATGAATCTAACAGGCACTACAAACATATGAATACTGCTACAAACATCCATGTCGTTTGTAGTTCTTGAGTCAGTGCCTTTTTTTCATAGCTTCGTTATTTTAGAATTTATACGGTAGTTCCTAAATGAAGGGGGTTCTTTGTCACAACAATAAACTACTAACAACTTAGCAACCATTTCAAATCTTTTTATCGAATTATTTCTATATATTCTAGATGTTGAAGCTGCCCCCGGTAAGTCAACCATTCCTCCGTTATGTCGTAAGGTAGCGTGTCATCCCACCCTAACTGCATAATCAGAGCTTCTGTAGTTAAATTTTGACAAGTATAATTGTGGGTACTCACCAGCCAAATAAATCGAAGAGCTTTAAAATAAGACGAAATGATGGCCCGTTTTGTAACTTAAGAAGATATCTGTGGTAAGTTAACTGCAAATTTAAATGTATCATCTGTCTGTGCCAGGATAATCCAAGTTGATTTTCTGATCAAACTTTATTTCAAATCCCTGTGGCTCTGTATTCTTCTCTGCTGTGTTATCTAAAACTTTATCCGAATTGCTTGACCACTTCTGTTATCCAAACTCTCCACATTTTAAAAGTTGTGTTAATTTTTTTTTATAGAATAGGGGGCAAACGAGCATGCGGCTCACCTGATGGTAAGTGACTACCGCCGCCCATGAACAACCGCAACACCAGGGGAATTGCAGATGCGTTGCCGACCTTTTAGAAAGGTTTAAGCTCTTTTCTTGAAGGTTCCTAAGTCGTATCGGTCCGGAAAATTCGCTGGTGGTAATTGATTCCACAAGGAAGTCGTGCGAGGGAGAAAACTTCTTCTAAATCGCACAGTGGTGGACCGCCAATCATCCAGATGGTATGGATGGTAACGCGAGTTTTGTCGCGATGTGCGATGGTGAAATTGAGCGGCTGGAATTAGTCCGAACAATTCCTCAGAGCACTCCCCGTGATAAATGCGATAAAATACACAAAGAGATGCAACATCTCTACGCAGTGCCAGTGTATCGAGCCGATCAGAAAGAACTCGGTCGTCGACGACTCGAACCGCTCTGCGCTGGATGCGGTCAAGTGGAAGGAGCTGGCACTGGGGTGCCCCGGCCCAGAGATGAGAACAGTATTCTATGTGGGGCCGAACTTGCGCTTTGTAAAGTTGCAAGCGATGTGCCTTCATGAAATACTGTCTCGCTCTGCTGAGCACGCCAAGCTTTTTAGAGGCCAATTTGGCCTTCTCTTCCAAGTGAGCACGAAACTGCACGTCACTCGATATGTCGACGCCAAGGATTCCGATACTGGCTGAGGCAACAAGGATAGTACTTTAAAACTGAGGAGATACGACAAAGGGGTTCTTTTTAGCGGTAAACGCGCAAACTTGTGTCTTCTGGGGATTGAACTGGACTAGATTTAGTCGCCCCTAATCCGAGACTTTGTTAAGCAAAGACTCGACTTCAGACACAAGTTTGTCCCGGTACTCGGCGACGTTTTCCCGAGAAATATTGGCACGGCCGGTATATAAGGCATCACCAGTGCTGTCGTCCGCATAGCAATGAATTGTCTATAAATTTCAATAGATTTGGTTTTTTTTATAGGATAAGGGTGACAAACGAGCACACAGTCCACCTGATGGTAAGTGGTTGCTGCAGCCCATAGACATCTACATCTATCCTCGTTTGCGAATCAAAATGCAGATGCGTTGTCACCCGTGAAGACTAAGATGGAATGCCTTATTTCCAGTAAAAAGGGCCTCCGGCCACCTGCACTTACAAAGCGAAACGCAGAGGTAAACCTCTAATTCACGCTGGTATTCTGTGAGGTCGTAATACCACCGCGGTTCGAGCCGGCCCATCCGTGCGACAGCAAAAGATGCCGCGTGGCTCTACCACTTTTAAAAGTCTGGCAACATATCACCAACAACATATACATAGCATACACACCACCAGGAAAAAACGCATGCACTGCTGTGTTCTGGCGTAAAATATATCCATTCGATTTTGGTTTTTAAGTGACATTTGTAGCTTTTTTGTAGCTTTTTTAAAATGGCTGCAGATGTTTTACACCTAAATTTTATATAAAACAATTTTACCCTTTTAACATAAATAATACATTCGCCTTCAACTTGTTCCATATTTTGTTGATGAGCGATGTGTAATAATTATATACGTTACAACGAAGTTGAAAGGCGAAGCGTTCACGGCTAATTTTGGGAGCACCTTAACTTTTCTTAGTTCCACTCTATTGTTCATTTGGTTATGAAGTTTCCTTTCGTGAAATTGGAAAGCTTCCCCTTAGTAAAGTAATGAATGAATTTAATTTAAATTTGGTGGAGAGGTAGACTGAAAATAATAGTGAAATTTACTAAATAGTAAATGACTCCGGGCAAATAAATACTACCTTTTATCCGCTTCCTTAGATTCTTAATTTCATATATACATAAAAATACTGTTAATCCGTCTACGTAAGTGCAAAAAGAACCCTCCTTTAAGTGCAAAAAGGAGGGTTACCCTTCTTTGAATATTTATTTTCATAAATAGCTGCTGGATAAGTCCCATCAGTTGTAAACGATGAAACGTCGTATTCTTAAAATGTCATTGATCTGAGTAGTATTATATTTCTCGCAGTTTTAAGCGCTTCTCCTGTCATCTGTTTTTATGTATATCATGGTGACTTTATTTTCAACCTACTTAAAAAAAGGAGGACGTTCTCAATTCGATTGCATTTTTTAATGTTTATAATTTTTTTGTAGATGAACCGATTTTGATGATTATTTTTTTGAAGCTAGTGCTTATCATGTGGTCCCAAATAAATTTGATCAAGATCTGACCAGTAGTTTTTCAGTTATCCCTAATATTGCTATTTAATGGACTTCTACTACATTGATGATGTTCTTATTTTATTTATTTTGAAGTCGGTTGTACAAAATTTTCAATTTTACCACTTGTGTGCCTGCAGGCAAATGACGGTCATATTAATTCCTCTTCATTTTTGTGATTTGAATAGACACTTAATTTATAATAATAATTATTATTATACTACTTTTTAAATTAAAAAAAATATATAAAAACCAGCTGATTTCGCCTCACGGCATCATCAATTTAACATAAATATTGTGAAACAAATGCAATAGTTTGACCAAATCACAAAAATGAAGCTAGAGTGTCACCAAGTGACAACAATCGCAAGTAGGGATGTTACGGAAGTGGTTATATCGGAAATGAATTCGGAAGCGGAGTTTTCAAATTTTGTTTGTCGGAACCGTAACCGAAATCGGAACCGGAATTGGAGGTGGAGGCAGAAGAGATGGGTTAAGGGCAGGTCTGTTGCACTGTATTTTTCTTTTCACTTTAAATTTTTTTGAATACTTCAAATTTAGTGGCATGCACAGACTAAATGATTATTTAACATGATAGTCATACATCCCTTTCGTGAATATATCTTCTCACATAGCTTATACTTTGCTGTATTCTCAGGAACTTCATTCGAATAACTCCAAATGCCACTTAATTTAGGCTTCATTATCAAATTCACATACATTTGTTAAACGTCAAATAAAGCACTACTAAAACTAATCAAAAACTCGGATAGGTATAAATAAATGAAGCACGAATGCACAACATGCCAATTGCCAAATACGAAACAAAACATCAAGTTAAAAGAGTAATCGACAGAAGGCACGGGCAAGGCGTTCCCGGGGCGACAAGTATAAAATTGTTTGTACACGCTGATCGCGGCCGCCGCCACCACTGTGCATCAACCTCCGATATATAATTTCCGATTAAAATTTAACGGAACCGAAATCAAAATCGAAGGTGCAAAATCAATCGAAACTTTCGGAATCGGAATCGACTCTGCGTAACTTCTCTAATCGCAAGTATAAATTATAATTCCTGTTTAAGTTGCAGAAACATGTATGGGTACTGCTTTTCAGGAACGTGACAACGAAGTCAATAAAGTTCACGGATCTATTTGTCTACGTTAGTAAATATAATAGTACAACCGACACATTAATACAAACAAATATTATTTTAAAAGACTAGTACGAGAATTCTTTAACAGAAATAATACCATCTGATATATCCGATTTTTGTTTTTCTCCGTCTTTCGCTTTGTAATTGATATTTTGTATAATATGTATTTTATATTATAATATGCATCATGTTATTTTATTTTTGTGTTGTATTATTTTATATTTATTTAGAGATTTTGTATATATAAGTGTCCGTTTATATTTACCATTTTTTTTTCTTTATTACAAAGTAGATAATATTAAGTTCTATAGTTTAAAATATTTTATTTATTTGCTTTTTGATATAATGTTTATGTTTAGATATAATGTTTTTTTACTTATTTTTAATTTATGGAGTGGTTGCACCTACCACAGCTTCTCAAATCATCCAGGGTTGACTGGTAGAGAATGCCACAAGGCATTAAGTCCGCCCTTTATATCCCTTATTATAAGGTAGATGTAAAGAAGAATAAATAAATAAATAAATAAATTAATTAATTAATTGCATCGTATAAGCCGTACGTAAACAGCGGCTTACAAAATTTACTTTTTCGAAACATTGACACAAAGACATTTTAGTTAGTATACCTATATATTTAAATCTCTTTGGATTTTGCTTACCACCATTATCTTATCGTAGCCAATTAAGAATTTAATTCAAAAACATGCCTATTATCAAAATAAATCACATGGTAATCGCTCAAGAAACGAGAAATCGAACGTCAACAATTTTTTTTAATTCTCGATTATTTTTTAAAGTATTCATTTTAAAAATCTATTTAATAAGGATTTGAGTATTTTTTTTTTAATATGTAATGTCTATAATACTCGAGCGTTAAAATTGTGGCTAAAACACGATATTTTGTGCAAAATTGAACTCTATGTAAACTTGTTTATTGCCCTTACCTTATTTAACCATTAGGCACACGCACACGCACACGCACATACGCGCATACACGCGCACACACGCGCACTAGCACACACACGCGCATGCACGCGCACACACGCGCACACACACGCTCACACGCGCATATACGTGCACACACGCGCCAACACGCGCACACTCGCTCACACACGTGGGCACACGCACGCACACGCACACACACGCACACACACGCACGTACGCACGCACGCACGCACGCACACGCACGCACGCCCACCCACGCGCATGAACGCGCAAGCACGCGTGTGCACGTGCGCACACTCGCACAAACGCGCACACACGCGCACACACGCGCACACACGCACACACACGTGGGCACACGCACACACACGCACACACAAGCACGCACGCACGCACGCACACGCACACACTTGCACACACACGCATGCACACGTACACACACGCTATCACGCACAAGCTATCACACGCACGTACACACACGCACACGCACGCACGCACACAAACGCACACGCGCGCATACGCACGCAAACGCACGCACAAGCACACACACGCACGCACACGTACGCACACGCACGCATACGCACGAACTCGCAAGCTCACGCAAGCATACGCACGCAAATGCACGCACACTTACGCACACGCACGCACACGCACGCACACGCACGCACACGCACGCACACGCACGCACACGCACGCACACGCACGAACTCACAAGTTAACGCAAGCACACGCACTCAAATGCACGCACACGCACGCACACAAACGCACACGTACGCACACGCTATCACGCACACGCTATCACGCACACGCTATCACACGCACGTACACGCACGCAAACGCACGCACACGCACGCACACGCACGCACACGCACGCACGCACACAAACACACACGCGCGTATATGCACGAAAACGCACGCACACGCACGCACACGCACGCATACGCACGAACTCGCAAGCTCACGCAAGCATACGCACGCAAATGCACGCACACGCACACACACGCACGCACACGCATGCACACGCACGCACACCCACTCTCACGCACTCACACGCACATACAAACACGCACACGCAAGCACACGCACGCACATGCCAGCACATGCACACACACGCAAGCAAATGCACGCACACGCACGCACCCGCGCAAACACGCACGCACACGACCGCACACGCACGCACACGCATGCACACGCCCGCACACGCACGCAAGCGCACACACACACACGCGCACACGCGCCCACGCGCACACACATACACGACATAAACGCTATCACCTTACCCATTATGGACGTTTCCTAAAAATGTGTGTTTTAAAGTGATATTGTATTTTTGCGTTGATGTCACATACGTAGCGAATATTTTCCGGTTCGAAGTTTGCCCTGCACAATTGTTGGACCAAAACCTTAACTCGTTTTCTACTCCTTTGGACGCCTCTTTTGGACCTCTTTGACATTGAGCCTCTTAAAGCAAGTGGCTATTTTTGGCAAGATTAAATACAGTAAAATTTATAGAATACAATTTTATTTGTAATAATATTATAATGCTTACTAAAACTTAAACTTAACTTACTACTACTACTAACTTTAACTTAAACTCTCCCTATAGTGATATAGGGAGAGTTTAGTACCTCAAGCTGTGGTTTTATTCAAAATATGGAAAGCGTAACTTTCGCGTTTGATGTATGTATGGGTTTCATTGCTCGTATATGTAACACATGTCGCACTGGTATTTCTTTGGCTTGAAAAAACTTATCTTAAAATGATCATTAACTAAAGTTTATAGTGACGCAGTGTGTCTTCTATACATCTATTAGTTACCGCTACCGTTACAGTATATTAAAAGTCCACTGCTGAACATAGGCGTCCCCATTAATTTTCTCAAAGAGGGAATATGTGCCATAGTTAACACGTTGCTGTCTGTCTACTGGTTTGTTTCCCTCTGTCGCCTTTTACAACATCCACGTGATGACATTAGGTAATATATATTCTTACACCGCCACTACACGGTCAATTTTATAAGTATTAGGATCAAACCTTTCCATATACACAACACAGAACTTATATAAGTTTAGGTCACTCTTTAAGTTAGTGTGACGGTGTCTTTACTAACGTAATGAGATTCTACCGGATGTAAACATTAAAACTAATGTGGTCACATAACTTTTACTTGACTTCTTCTTTTAATTAACGAGAGTGATTATTGCGCCCATAATGTTCACCACGATGCCTGATGATATCATCAGAGTCAGCTTTTTGTACCTATCTCAGTGTAAACTATTTGTTCATGTATCGCCAATGTCGATAAAAATTGCTATTTCATACAAGAAGTTGATTTTCAACTGAGTTTTCAGTGGCTAAAAAAGGTAATTTATACTTCAACGTATATTTTCGTCAAGACTTAGTATCTCTTCTCTTGAGTATACCAAATGTCTCTGATGATCTTCTTGATTCCAGAAAGCTTTAATATAACAAAAGAAAAACATAAGATATAATTTTATTTTGCAATACCCACATAAACAATTGTAATACAATATTACAATAGCAATGAATACCTAAATTATCGACGTAATTAATCTTAACTTACATATAGACTAACGTACACATATTATATTCAAACCACGTAACAATCGAATGTTTTACATACGATAAAATTATTAATTTAATAAGCGACGTAAAATATGGTTTGTATAACATACAATACTTTTTTGTGCAAAAAAGTAGCGTAGATAATTCTATGTTAACAGTGGTAGAGCCACGCGGCAGCTTTTGCTGTCGCACGGATGGGCCGGCTCGAACCGGGGTGGTACCACGACCTCACAGAAAACCAGCGTGAAGTACAGGTTTACCTTTGTGTTTCGCTTGGTGAGTGCAGGTGGCCGGAGGCCCTTTTTACTGGATATGAGGCATTCCATCTAGTCCTCACGGGTGACAACGCATCTACATTTTGATTTGCAATAGAGGATAGATGTAGATGTCTATGGGCCGCAGCAGTCACTTGCCATCGGGTGGAATGTGTGCTCGTTTTTCACCCTATCCTATAAAAAAATGTGTTACTTACTATAGTTTTGACCCACTAGAAACAAAAATTTGACAAATTTTAACAACTTCATGAAAAATAATACTTACGTATCGAAACTACTTACCTAGTGCTCTATCAGTTTCTTTAAAATTACCATTTAGGTGGAGTTTTGCTACATTTTCAGATAGAAAATTGGTTTCAATATTTGCTGATCTTGCCGATTAACACACAATAGCGCATAGCTTGCAAGTTCTTGAATGTAATTAGAAGTAATTATTTGAAGATAGTTTACTCATTAGTTTAGTTGAAATCTGTAATCAACTAAATAATAATTTACGCGGCAATCGCGGACGTACGCACACTCTCCGCGTACCAACCGTATTTAATCGTTACCATAACACCACTACTCTGCTTCTGCGAGGCTTTCGTACATGATTGCTGAGGACAATACAACAGTATAATATATCTGCTTCTATTACATATGGTTGTATAAGCGAACAAAGTCTTTTTTTTTTAAAGATATTTAAATTTTTATTAAAAGGGCAGATAGAATATAAATATTTAATTTCAAATCACTTAAAACATAAAAATCGCCAATTTGTGGGTTACCATAGTACACGTAGGAGCCATTGATATAATACAGAGGATAATACTTAGCAATTAGTAAATAAATATTACAGGAAAAAAATATTTTAGATAAGAAATATAATACTAAATAAGTAGGTAAGTATAAATAAAGATACATACTCGTATGTTAATTATTTACACGGCCCTTCTGTTCGTTTAATACACTGTTTTTCAAGATGTGGGTTGCGACCCCTAGGGGGGTTGCCAAGTCATACTTAGTGGGTCGCGATCGCAAGCCAGTTAAAAGTAAAAAGCGAGGGTTTTAGGTCTTATTTATTTAAGCTTCTTTGCATAACAATGTACAAAAACGGAATTAACCCTTACACATCAATAAAAATACAGCTTGTTTTCAAATTGTGGAATCGTGGTTGTATATTTGAGACGTAAATAATCAAATCATTTTTTAATTGGAGCCGATTTCTTTTCTTACTTTTTACGTTTTCCATCGAAGAGAACGTTCGTTCTTATGGGTGAAAAGTGGCGATTTTTAATATAGTAATAGAGTAACAAACGAGCACTCAATCCACCTGAAGCTAAGTAGATGTTGTGTCCCATAAACATCTACATCTATCCTCGATTAATATTCAAAATGCACATGCGTTGTTACCCCTGAGGACTTAAATGGAATGGAATCGTTTCCAGTAAAAAGAATGTGCTTATAATAAAGGTTGACAAACGAGCATACGACTGTATGCTCGTTTGTCAACTTTACTACAACTACACTTTAGGTTGCGAATTAAAATGCAGATGCGTTGTCAGCCGCGAGGACTAAGATGGAATGCCTCTTTTCCAGTAAAAGGGATCTCCGGTTCTCTACACTCACCTAACGAAACACAGCAGCATTTAGCTGGTATTTTACTCTGGTATTATGTGAGAGCGTGGTCTTCCCCGATCGAGCCGAACCACTTGTGGTACAACTATAATATACCTGCAATATTGCTCTACCGCGTTTTATAATTATGTCATGTTCTCATATAGAGGGTAAGACTAGAAACATTCAGTCGGTTGTCCGAGCATTAAACGAAGCATATACGTTAGCAAATTACTTGTGTTTTATTATAAATAATATCACAAATACAAAATTTTGGCGACGAGTTTCGTTATCTACGTATGTAAAAAGTGTTATTAAGAAAAGAAATTATGGCTAGTAGTAGTGGCAGTGCTAATGTAGTGTTCGAAGACAGTGTCAGTTTTATCCACTGAATTCACGAGTGGAGTATTTTTAAATGCCGATTATTCCAGTTTTATACCGCTAATGATATAACGGAATAAACGGACAAAGCTGGTATTAAGCGTCGAGCAATTTTACTGTCGTCATTATCAGAAGACACGTTCCGCATTCTCAGAGATTTAGTGGCACCGAAAGAACTTGATGATACAGAGTACAAAGTGCTTATACATTATTTAGACAAGCATTTTATGCCAAGGAAGTGTACATTCGCAGAACGTTTTAAGTTTTATAAGGCTGAGCAACGTCCAGGCGAGGGATTGGCTGAATGGGTGGCCAGAGTACGAAGTTTTGCACAATACTGTGGATTTAAGAGCGAGCTTGATATAGCATTGCGTGACCGATTCGTATTAGGACTAGAAAACATATCAGAAAAAGAAAAGTTATTCTCAGAATGCATTGACACCTTGACGTTCAATAAAGCGTTGGAGTTACCACAGGGGGTATATTGCGCGCGATCAGCTTTGCAAAGTATTTGGAGACTACGCGTGACTCATCACCATCACAGCGGACTATATTTGCCGTGCGCGCGAGTACATCACGGTTGAAATCCCAGCAACAACAACAACGAAAAAAGTTACGTGAAGCATGCGGTTATAAGAACCATGTTAAAAATCAGTGTAGATTTATTAATTATACATATCAAAAATGTCATCAAATAGGACATTTGAAACGAATGTGTAAAACACAAATAAAGAACAATAATTTTGTAACGGAGAAAGGGGACGACATTGTCGAAGGTGAGAAATTTTATAACATTAGGTCAGTAAATGGTGAGTATATGCAACAGATGGTAACGATAGCGGACGAAAGCATTTTATGTGAAATAGATAGCGGTAGTGCCGTTTCGGTGATGCCAAATGATGTCTATGAAGCGTATTTTAAAACAAAGTTTAGAATGCGTTTTTCTAATATCGTTTTAAATTGTTATAACTGGAGTAAGATAGCACTCAAGGGTTTCGTGGAATTACCGTTAACGTATAAAAAATTTACACAGCGAATAACATTTTTTGTAATCGATAGAATACATAAACGACCTATTTTGTTGGGACGTGATTTTTTGAGCTTGCTTAAGTTAAAGATTTGTGGGTCATGTTATTATAGTGCAAATGAGAGCGATTTAGGTTCTAAGTTTTTTTAAAAATATGTAAAATTATTTTCTGACGAATTGGGGAGATTTAATAAATTTAAAGTTACCTTGAAAATCAAACTAAATGTACCTTTAAATTTTTTTAAGCCGTGCCCGGTACCGTTTGCTCTAAAAAATAAAGTAGAAATTAAAATAAAACGGTTGGTCGAATTAGGTATTTTAGAAAAAATAGATCATTCCGACATCGCTACACCAATAGTTCTGGTGTTGCGCGCCGATGGAAATATTAGGATTTGTGGGGATTATTCTGTCACCTTAAATAAAGCTCCGTATGTAGATAACTATCCAGTACCGCGTATTGGAGAAATATTTGCCAAACTCCATGGAGGTGAGGAGTTTACCAAACTTGACCTCTCCAGGGCCTACAACTAGTTGAAACTGGATGAGTCGAAACAGCTGACTTGCATTAATACCCACAAGGGTTTATACCGTTATAACCGGCTAGTTTTTGGATTATCCAATGCTCCTTTTATTTTTCAGCAAACTCTTGCAAAATTACTGGGTGATATTGAAAGTGATTGCATATTCATTGATGACATTTTAGTGACGGGTGAAAATCGTAGTATACACTTGGAACGTTTAGAGTATGTTTTAAGCAGATTAGAGGATGCTGGTATGCGGTTAAAATAAAGATAAGTGTGAGTTTCTGAGGGATTCGGTGGAATATTTAGGATTTGTAATAGATAAAAACGGACTTCACAAGTCACAAAAAAAGTTGACGCTATTTTGAATTGCAAACGACCCAAAAATATAAGTGATTTAAAATCATTTTTGGGCCTAGTAAACTATTATAGGTGTTCCTAATACTTCCGGTGTTCTAAGCCCTATGAACTGTCTTTTAAAAAAGGACGCAAAGTGGCATTGGGGAGAAGAGCACGAAAACTCTTTTAATGCTATTAAACAAGAAATGGCTTCTGAATGGGTGTTAGCTCACTATAACCCCGAGCTGACGACGATAGTTACAGCGGACGCGGGTCCTGAGGGCTTAGGCGCTGTGCTGTCGCAAGCACAAGGGAATGGCGAGGAACGCTTCATTGCCTATGCATCACGTTCACTTTCGAAAGCAGAGTACAATTACGCACAGATTCAAAAAGAAGCTGCAGCCCTTGTTTTCGCGTTGAAAAAGTTTCACTATTTTTGATATGGTAGAATGTCACCGTTCATTTTGCGTACAGATTATAAACCGCTCATAACAATATTTGGTGATAAAAAGGAATCCCAGAGTTGGCAGCAAATCGGTTACAAAGATATACTCTATTTTTGTCGAGTTATAATTTCAATATTAAGTATATTAAGAGCGATGATAACATTGCAGACTTTCTATCCCGATCAATACACGGTATGCGCCATTGCAACGAAGAGCTTAGCCCAGAGGTAGATACATGTTTGTACATAAATTTTTTAACGAATAATATTTTGAATCCAGTAACGTTAAATGACGTTAAGTTAGCGACAGCGGAAGATGTGATTCTAAAGCGAGTAGCGCAATACGTAAACAAAGGATGGCCAGGAAAATTACAAAATGATAATTTTAAACCTTATTATAATTGTAGGTTTGAACTTAGCGTAGAAAACGGTTGTCTTCTTAGGGGGTATAAATTAGTAATACCTACAATATTTAAGGAGCAACTTTTAAATGAACTTCATAGTTCCCATTTTGGAATTGTGAAAACTAAAACGGAAGCGAGATCGCGTATGTGGTGGCCAAATATCGGCAAACATATTGAACAAAAAAATAGGTTCGTGTAGCATATGCAGTACAATGCGATCCGCCCCACCACGCTCTCCGCTCTCTCCGTGGCCCTACCCGGAGCATCCTTGGGAACGTGTGCATCTTGATATGTTTTCACTGGAGGGTAAGCATAACCTCATCATCGTTGACGCTCATACCAAGTGAATTGAATGTTATTCTATGCAGTCAACAGACACCTTATCGATTATTATAAAATTGGAAGACGTTATGAGTAGGTTTGGTTTAATGAAAGTATTAGTAACGGACAACGCGACAAATTACTGTTCTAATGAGTTTAACGAGTTTTGTAGTATTAACGGAATCAAACACATAACTAGCCCTCCTTATCATCCGGCCTCGAATGGACAAGCGGAAAACAGTGTTAAAACAATTAAAAAGGGTATAAAAATAATTCTAACCGAAAAAAATAATCAAGTTTCAATTAATAAAAAATAAATAACCTTTTCTTTAGCTATCGTAACTCCGTTCATACAAGAACAGGGTTTTCTCCTGCTCAATTGATGTTTGGCCGTTCGTTACGTTGTAGTTTCGATCAGTTGCGAGGCACGAAATCTTTATTTTTATCGAAATTTTTATCATCACAGATTACTAAAGTCAAGTAAGGTCAACACTGTTACGTGCTGTTTATCTATACTTACACGAATATCCTCTGTAATCTTGACTAAGGTAGTAGTCGTACTATGACCAACACGGAAACCGGATTGGAAAAAATTGAAAAGACTAGGCATTTCAAAGCTTCCCTTGCCAGTTCTGGATTCTTTTTTCTCTTCATCCAAAAGACGTCAATCGTTTGCGAAATAAAATCCATTTAAACATCCTTGTGAAATCACCTACCACCAGCAATTTTTCGAACCGATACGACTTAGGGATCTTCAAGAAAAGAGCCTACTATTTTTAAAAGGCAGGCAATGCATTTGCAATTCCCCTGGTGTTACGGTTATACATGGGCGACGGTAGACACTTAGCATCAGGTAAGCCACATGCCAAATTGCCCCTATAATATAAAATAACATAATATCTTCAGCAACTAAATATATAAAATATAAACAAATAAATATATTTCAAATTTTCTTTCATCTTGTCGATCAGATTAGCTAGCTGTACTGACATGTATCTAAGAAAGGATGAAGTATCCATCTACGCCTTATACCAGCTTCAGAGATTTTATAGGAATCTTTCGATTTTATCCCTAATGTTCCTAATATCTTTAGATTACGTAGTGGTGTAGGTATATTAAGTGACGTAACTGACGGCTATATTAAGGAATTTATTATTGTTAAGGAATGTTTCTACATGACCTCTCGGTGGCACATCAAAACAGCATTGCACAAGCACTTTGAACCCGTGTGAATAAGATGTCCGGTGCGCGCCAACAGATATGGCCAGTAGAAAGTGCAGGATAATTAAGCATTGATAATAAAAGTGCATCCGATAACCTTTTACGTAGTTCTACACTTAGATATTCATGTATCCTATACAAGATTCTTAACCGATAGAACCAGTTCGTAACAACACCATTAATGTAATCTCTTCTGGTTAGGGCTAATTATATCTCCTAGATTATGGGTCTTTTCTACTTTTTCTAAAATACTTTCTTTTATAATACATACTTTTGGATTGAAACAAATTAAAAACTTAATCTTTGACGTAATCAAAATTAGAGATTTTGTTCTGACCACTTCAGTACTATATCAAAATCTTCATTGAGTACTGTATCATATTTAGTTTTCGCCTACATTATTAATATGGTATTTACAATTTTCGAAGCACACGCTTATGTGCTAAGCATAACAAAGCAAACAGTATAGGGCGCAGAATCGATCCTTGAAGAACACTTCTCGTAACTTGATGTGGAGACGATATGCAGTTTTGGCCACTTTCTTTTTTAATATTATTTGTTTTGACCGCCCACTAAGATAATTTCTGAAACATTTTACTGTCTTTGGATTAAAACCATAATATGCTATTTAAGATAAAAGTGATGCCGTGTTTAATGTATCAAATGCCATAGAATAGGTTAATAGGACGAACACAATTCCTTCCTGACCTACATCTTGAGCCTCCTCTATTTTGCCTCTTACATCAGAAAGTGCAACTGCAGTCTTTCGCCCCTTTTTAATACCTGATTGAAGATCAGGTAAAATAGAATTGTCTTCAATTTAAGCTGTTAATTCGTGTTATGCTATTTTCTTAAGAATTATATTGCAATTTTAAGTGCTGGTTTAATACATGCTCGACGGTGAAGGAAAACATTCTGAGGAAATTTGCATGTCTAAAAAATATTTTGAGAAAATGTGAAGTTTGTCAACATGTATTGAAGCAATGTGAAGGGCTAATTGGTTCATAAACCTTTAAAAATAAATTTGTACCTAGTTGTGGTACTTATGTTGTAACTTTACTTTTACCTATGTAGGTAATGTATGTTAGTAAAAAATAGTAGTAAAAAAATCTAAGTAGAAAAGGGGAGATCTATTACAAGACAATATATTCAACCTGGGTAGCTGCTTAGGCTCCGTGTGGTAATTTGGAGCTTTCTTTTTTAAACTGAAGCAACAAACAAACCTACAGCTCAACTCAGGATAAGTGGCTACTGCATTCTATGGACACCTGCAGCCGACTGCAAACAAAGACAGCTACAGACGTGTTTTTATATATGAGGATCAAAACGGAATGCCTGTTATTAAATTGACTCTTTACGTTTCCTTGTAAATAATATAACATATACATATCTTAAGCTTTATTATATAGTATAACAAGCAAACGACCTCAGTTCGGAAGTGGAAATCTGAAATGACATCTAAATAAGGAATGTTGCTCTATTCCATTAAGATGTTAATTCTGATTATTCAGAGATTATCTAATGACAGTTCGTGATTTATCCTTGTTACTTTTGCGAATTATAATGCAGATGCGTTGTCACCCGTGAGGACTAAAATCGAATGCCTCTTTTCCAGTAAAAAGGGTCTCCGGTTCTCTACACTCACTATACGAAACACAGCAGTGATAAGCTGCTATTTTACGCTGGTATTTTGTGAGAGCGTGGTCCTTCCCTGGTCGAGTCGACCATTTCGTGCCACAACTATGCTACTAATATAGCTGCAGCATGGCTCTACCACGTAAAAAAGTCAATAAAAATGAAAAATGTTACAAAAGGTAATAAAAAGTTTAATAGAATTGAAAAAGTAAACTCCTTTTATTACTGAGTTGGTCATGGACAATTAGTTCATTGCCTTGAATAAATGGGCATCTTAAATATATGGGAAGTCTGAAAGTGTCGAAAAGGCACATATCGTAGTTGACAATGCTGCGTTAGTCCCTCCCTTAATATAAAGTTTTGAAAGTTGGCTGTAACAGAAGAAGCGTGAAAATAAAATTAGTGCTGTAAAAATGCGGTCATTTAGAAGTGTGTAGGCCTGTTTCAGAATGATAGGGTTGTAAATTGTGCAATAAGAGAAAAATTTGGTTTACAAGAAGTTGTATAGACTAGCATTAAGAAAACAATTCTTCGATGGTTTGGCCACGTAAAGATACGGAATGAGGAAAGAGTGGTAAAGCAAATTTATGCTACCGAAGCGAGTGACAGAGTCGTTAAGGGTCCCCCTCTACCAAAGTTTACCGATCCAATTGTAGGCTAAATTACGAGTATTTTGAACTGACCAGCATATATTCGTAGTTATGTCAGAAGACAAAGATGTCAAGATGTCAAAGAAGCGACAGAGTGTGTTAGGATCGTGCAAAATGGAAGTCAATAAGAAAAGAGAGAAGAATACAAAAGTTCAATAAATATAAATATTGACAAAAAATAAAGTAAACGTAAAAAGTATGCATGTAACTAAAATAATAAATAATGTATAAATAAAGAAAAAATATGATTTTAATTAAACTTTCTGTTTGCAAATTGAAAGAAATTTACAAAATAAACAAAACTATGTTCCGTCCAATTTTAGCCACAATTTTTGTCTTAATTCATTAAAAACCGCTTGGGGATAGACCCATTTGAAGATTAATTATTAAACTGTTCAATAAGTAAGTGCCTAAAACAACCCTTTTTATTTACTTAACTATGTTCACCTAATACCAAAGGAGTAATATAATACAATGTTTCAAGAATCTGCGTTGGAATGAGACTCTATTAACCAGATAGTAGAATACATTTTGAAGTGATGTAACTCAAAGCTAGTATTGCAAGGCAGGGGAATGAACGAGGTCTACACGCTAGTTCACATTAATAGCTCGGGTCTAATTTAATCAACACGAACATCTTACCAACTGACACGTAGAAATGGCGAGGGGCGCCCATGAAAATTAATGCGGCTTCCGCACTAACGGGCGTTTGACCCAATAACCGAGGAAGAGATTATTTTCCTTGCAATTAGACGAGCACGTGGGTTCAAGCTAAGTGACGTCCATTCTCAGAGTATAAAATCTTCAATTGCTATCAGTTTTTTATTCCAAGTAGCAGCGTAACTTATCAAAACATTTTTCATTCCCGAGGTGAATAGTGTCCTCCAACCCGAATTTCAGTCACTGCGGCCAGTCTTAAAGGAGACTAGTCACCTGCACAGAACGGAATTATAGTGCCAGAGTGAATGTGCAAGCACAGGTGCACTCTCTATTCCCTCACTCTCATATACTAATGAGACGGTAATGCTACATGACTGAAGCGATCTTGTTTACGACAACGGAACCAATGAGGCAGTCAAGTCATCGAGGTGAATAAGATATATTATCTTGGAAAGATATTATTGCTCCCGCAATATTATGTGTTTGATTTAAGTCAAGAGTAGTCATCATTTAGAATACAGAAAGTGATTTTATGGCTGTCGGTTCTTAGGTACAATACATGACAGCAGAGCAATGTCCTTTCTTAATAAAAGGATAAGAAAAAAAAACTATTATCTGCCACATCTCTGCGCAATAATAAATTACAAAACTTGTTAGACCTTTTTCAATTGTTATTATTGTTATTACGCTTGTAATCCACCCATAACATTTAAGTGCGGCAACGAAACATATCTTACGGGTTAATCTGCTGTTTCATTGGCTTTGTTACACAATTGTTAGAATTTACGATGTTTAATAAAGAAATTGCGCTAATGGTCGTAAACGCAACTGCTGATGGTCCCAGATTTGAAAACCGGACCGAATCTAAATAATATGTCATTGGGGTTTACTATCAAGAAAATTCTCAATCTCGAAGTCAGGACATTAGCGGTGTTTAACAACAGTTTTTTTTATAGGATAGGGTGACAAAAGAGTCATCTTTTCCAGTAAAAAGTGTCTCCGGTTCTCTTTATTCACCATAAAAAACACAGTAATATTAAGCTGCTACTTTACGCTGGTATTCTGTGAGAGCGTGGTACTTCCCTGGGCGACCCGACCCACTCGTGATACAGCTATACTACTAATATAGTTGCAGCATGGCTCTACCACGTATAAACAGTATTAATGTATGACTCTAGCACGTATAAACAGTAACAGTGCCGTGCGTACTCGGATATCGGTAAAGCCATTGTTCTGGTGCGTCTAATTTGATCGAATTATGTTTTGCATATTTTCATTATAATACTGCCTATAGGACAAAAATAAGTATATAAAATGCGGTGGATAATCTGATGGTAGAGCCATAATGCAGCTATATTATGGTTGTAGCTCGAATAGGTCGTGGCTCGACCGGAGAAGGGCCATGCTCTCACAGAATACCAGCGTAAAATAGCAGCGTGTTTCGTATGGTGAGTGTAGATAACCTTTTTACTGGAAACGAGGCATTTCATCTTAGTCTTCACGGGTGATAACGCATCTGCATTTTGATTTGTAATCGAAGATAGATGTACATGTCTATGGGGACCACAGCAAGAATTTACCATCAGGTGGACTGTGTGCTCGTTTGTCACTCTTATACTAGAAAAAAGTGTGAGAAATTATTCCACTTCTGATGTTGGAAAATATTTATTTTCAAAATTATTAAATTAAAAGAACACTGCTCGGTAAAAACACGCTTAATCATCAGATATCATTCTGGAGGCCAATTGTTAAAGACAATAAATGTGTGAGAGCGTATGCTCAACTTGGTCTCCTGCACACGCAGCTAATCATTATCACCAACAATACAGTTTGACCAACCGAAATGTGTTCCCGTCATAAACACGCACCGATGAAACTTGAATGATCAATTACATGATAACACCAAAGTGTGTAAATCAATAGTAACACCACACGTTCAATGTAACACAGGGCAGCCTCTACAGCAATACATCTTCATTTACATGGGGAAATGCCTACAATTTTCTCGCCTCGCAGGGGCAAGTACGGGTTATGTTGGATTCGCACCGACTAAAACCCCATGGTGTTCCAACTTCGCCGCATATTAGCAGGGCCACGGGAACGCTTTCGAACACATCCGCGGTCCCACCAGCGCCGGCCCTCCAATGGCAGCTCCGTCTTGGGGGAGGACTTCTCCTCCCCATTCTCCTTCTCAGGCAAGGCATGCCCCCCTCCACGGCCTCCAACTTCAACTGCGTATCGTACCCCCCGAGTATGATACGCGGAGGAAATGGGGCCAGAAAAATGGTAATGGGGCCGCTTTTCCGACCCCAGCAGTGGATCTGGTCTCTGGCTCCGCCGTCAACCAAGTTTCGGCCGCGGAGGGTAGGGATAGTGGCGTCTCGCAATACCGACACTCCTCTACCCCCGCGGCCCCACCACCACCGCATCAACGGTGCGGCTCCGTCTGAGTCGCGAAAGATAGGGCGAGTGGCGCATCGCCATACCAACACTCCTCTTCCTCCGCGACACCACCTCGGCTGCAGTGGCAGGGGGGAGGACACACCTCTCACCGCAGCCTACCGACACACATCCGATGTATTCTCGCCAAGCCCACTCGGAGTGGCCAACTTGGGCCGGCCCTACTCCACGTGCCAGCCAAGGCTCTTTATTCTAATATAGTGACTAAGCCACTACTATTAAGCCCCCCCTCCCCCGCCGCGACAAGGCAGGAACTCTTTCGGGGGAGGGGGGGGACATCTTCCTTGCCTATACTAATAGAATACCCCAACGGGCATAGTAACGACAGCGAGAGTCATAGAATTACAGACTGATCCCATTTAGTCTTCGCGATACTTAATACTGCTATAACGGGTGGGAGATTACAGCTCTATCCTATTTTTTTCATATTTTCTTTTATTTTTTACCCTCATTGCTAACAATAGACTATGAGGCAATCTGTAGGACAGGTTTGTGAATGAAATAATTTATTTTAATTCGATCATTTAAATATAAAGAACCTTATTAGATTCTTCATATTTTAATAAAAACTATCGATTAATTTTAGTAAACCAAAAGTATAAAGTAAATCCAATGAACCTTGTAACATTTTTCCCATCCAAAACATTATCCCACCCGGAACATAATTCCATATGGAATCAATACGAGGGCATTCATTCTGCCCCTTGAATCCACTGCTTTGTCATGAAACATAATAAAGACAGTCATGCTTTTCTATTATATCATTCCCAGTCGACCGCAAACTCAAAAGGATGTGGGTTCGAATCCGTCATTTAACTACTGTTTTTTAATGTCACTTCTTAAAAAACAATTAGCAGTAAGATTTTATTGGGATATCTAGCATATATTATGTATAGTAATTACTTTGAGAGTCAATCAATTTTTGTTCTCTAGTCCCTTCTGTATGACAGTAAAAAATTCTAATGACCTTCCAAATGACATAAAAAACCTTTTTTGTCGATAAAATTAATAACTTTGCCTATATAATGAAGTAGATGATGCTATTACAAAGCAATTTAACTCAAAAGAAAATATTAGTGTGATTTATTACACAAAAATTTAGTTTTAAACTAAGGATGGTGACATTTATTTGCTATAAAATTTAAATTTTATCTTATATTTTATGCCGCACTTGTGGTTGAAAATAATTTTATTAATTAAATCAACAGTCATGAAATATTTTTATTTTATATTTCATTTCTTTTCTTTGTACATACGAGTATGTTTAGCGATATTTTAACTAACTGTGACCTAATTTTGATGATTTTTCTTATTAAATAGGTTAATCTTCAGGGGTCCCATAAATTTTTTGTAGAAGAGCCATGCTGCAGCTATATTCTGGCTGTAGTAAGAATGGGTCTGCTCGACCGGAGAAAAAACACGCTCTCACATAATGAAAAAGTTGGATAGTAGTCAAATGCTGCTTGTGTGGCGTGTTGTGAGTGAAGAGAACCGGAAACACTTTTTACTGGATCGCGTTTGCCTATTGATTGTTAATCGAGGATAAATGTAAATCTCTATGGGCCACAGTATCCATTTACCATCAGGTAGACTGTGTGCTCGTTTGACACCCTTATATTATGAAATAAAATTTGTAGAAAAAATTACATTTTTAAGGGTGGGACACAATATGATATGAAGTTTTTGATGATTTAGAAAATATTGAGATTTTGATATTCTTTAGTCCGTTTTAATGGTTAAAAGAAACTTCTAACAAAAGTAAAAGCTGACTTCGAATAAATAAAATAAGTAAAATGAAAAATGATTTTATTTTTACATGAAAACATATACTCGTTTTTTCAGCAGACTTCAAAAAAAGGATGAGGTTCTCAATTCAAATTATTATTTGTTATGTTGAGTTTGTGATACTCGTATTTCATATTCTACTTGAAGCATCAAAATTTGACTTTTCAAAGAAAGTAAACGCATGAATTCAATAAAATAAAAGCTACAAAACAACATTATATTTTTTATTTAAAAATCTATTGTTTCTGAAGTTGAAAAATTAAAGAATTCCGCTTAGTTTTTAATTCTTCTTTTTGTACACCATTCTCACTCTTCCATCCATCACTCTTCCACAGGTGGTGGGAAAAAGTGGATTAGTTCAAATAAAAGGTAGTTATTTCGAAATTACAGATATTATATACAGAGAGGCACTTGAATTTTGTTTAAATTTATATGAATAGGTTAATACCGTTAATATAGTGTAGTGGCGATACAAAAATATACACTACCCAATATTATCATCCCGTGGATGTCGTAAGAGGTGACAGATGGAAAGAAATTAGGAGGTGGAGAGCAGTATCTTCCTGATAATGGCTAAAAATAAAAAAAATAAACTGCGGTTCCCAATTTAATTTTCAGACACGCAGGTTTCCTCAAGATGCCGTACTTACCTCCTAGCACGTGGTAAGTCAGCACTTAAAAATTAATAATTTCATCGGTGCCGAGAATCGAACCCCGGTTGCTCGCGTACGTTAAAATTTACAGCGAGCGCTTAGTCTCTAAGTGACCACGCCTCTGCGTCCTTCTTAATTTAAAAACAAAATTAAAAGAAATGTCGGAATTGTATTGTCTGCTATCTTCTCTAATCACTGTAGTGTAACACAGGCTCGGCACGCACTTAACTAAACACGTCCACTCTCGCCCGAGGCTCTCGTGTAACTGACGCGGTGCGCTCGAGACTGTGACTTATATATAAATGTATGTTTGTGTATTTGTGCAAACACTACATCTCTTTCTTATCAGGATTTTTTTTTGTGTATTTTATCTCTATCCCTGATATCTGAATCTAAATGATTGTCTGTAATTTATTTCACCTATTGATGGAATTTTATCCCTACTTTTTCGTTGAAAAAACAGTTCAGACGGTAACCTCCCGGTAACTGTTAGGAGGGGTGCTGTTATACATTAGAAGATACTCCCACAAACATTCTTTTAAATCCTTCGTCTCGATCTGACTGATACGAAGACGTTTCAAAATATCTCTGTTTTGTCTTTCAACTTCACCGATCATTTGAGGCCAATATGGTACAGTACTAAATAACTTAATGTTACATTCTTTAAAGAAAGATCGAAACTCTTCACTAACGAACTGCTTGCCATTGTCTGCGGTGATAGAAACAGGATAACCAAGTCTACTGAACATTTCTTTTACCATTTTAATAATCTGTAAGCTTGTGATGTTTTTGTAATTTTTTACTTCTTTGTATCGACTATAGTAGTCGACCACTACTAACAGATACTCATTACTTGGCAATGGTCCCATTAGATCCATTGTGACATTTATCCATGAAGCTGCAGGCAACTCTCGTCTCTTCATTGGTGCAGGTGGGTTTGGCAAACCCACTAATGTACAAACTTTACAGGCTTTTACTAATTGTTCTACGTCTTTATCGATACGGGGCCACCATACTTTTGATCTCAAGCGTCCCTTCATCGCTACGATACCTGGATGACCCTCCTATGCAGCATCTAATACACTCTTGAAGAGTTGCTGTGGTATTACAATTTTATTTCCACGAAGTAGAATGCTATCGTGGAAACAACTCGTTTTCAAAAAATTTGTAACTCTTAATTGAATCGTCCCAGTCGTTCTGATAGACACCTTTTTCACTTTGTAAATCTCTTGGTCTTTTTCTGAATATGCTACAATGGTACTCATTAGTATAGCAACTGGTCTAGAATTTTCCACTATTTGGTACACATGCTGGTCTTTTCCTTTTGGTGGCTTATCAGGATAGTTACATGATCGTGACAAGGGATCAGCTATATTTGTTTTCCTGGCTTGTATACAACCTTGAATGAATAAGACTGTAGCCTCAGTACCCATCATTCAATCCTCGCACATGGTTTTGACTTAGACCCGAACAATATCTCTAGCGGCTTGTGGTCACTGACTAAATCAAAAGGCTTTCCAAATAAAAAAAATATTAATGTTCGACCTCCCAAACTAATGCTAGTGCCTCTTTTTCCGTTTGGCTATACCTGCGCTCGCAGTCTGTCAAAGTTCGATTACCATAGGCAATAATTCTAAGGACATTTGTATCATTTTGTACAAGGACAGCACCAAGTCCGACAGGGCTAGCATCTGCTTTCACCTGTCTTGCATCTCTGACGTCATAATACCCTAAAATCTGTATTTCCGTGAGCATCCGTTTGAGTTTTTTGGAATGCTTTATCTTGTTCCCCAGACCATTGTTTTTCCAAGCTCTTCCTTTTGCTCATCTTCTGTCTTAGCAGGTGCTTCAGAAGTTCTGTCATGGCGGCCAAGTTAGGTATCCATTTGTTTATGTAGTTTAAGAGTTCTAAAAAACTTTGGGAGTTCTTCTATGGTCTTTGGGACCCTAAATTTCATAATGCTCTCAACATACTTGTTGAAGGGTTTACTCCTTCATGTGTATGCCTGTGTCCCAGAAAATTCACATCCTGCGTTTTATATATGCATTTATTGCTATTCAGCACGGCGTTGTTTTTACTAAGTACCTGTAGAACTTTCTTTAGTCATGCGCCATGTTCTTCTTCACTGTTTCCGAATACCAGGATATCATCAATAAAATTGACGACCCCTTCACAGTTTATCAGCATCCTTTCAATGATCTTCTGAAAAATCTCGGAAGCACAGGTAATTCCAAGCATTATTCTTTTATATCTATATAATCTTTTGGGGGTTATAAAAGTCGTTATGTGTTTGGATTCAGAGTGAATTTCCGCTTGATGGAAGGCATTGTTTTATGTCTAATTTGTTAAAATATTTAGCTTTCTTCGTTTTAGGCAAATATGGTCCATAGTAGGCAGGGGGTGGTTTTCTCGCAATATAGCGGCGTTCGTACATCTCATAGCTACGCACAAACGTAATTCACCATTTTCTTTTATGATTGGAACATTGGTGAAACCCATTTAGACGGGCCTTGCACTTCTTCAATTATATCACTGTTTAGTGATTCCTTAATTTTGATTGCAACCTTCTCTTTAATGGGGATCGGTACTCTCCACTTGATTTATCCCGATACCAAGTTTTAAGACACCTAGACGGACTGCTGTATTCTTACCCAACAGGTCTCTAGTAACCCCCGAAATCACGTAAATGGTTGTATGTTCCTGTCGTCCACCGACTTCGAGTATAGATTTTAAATGAAACCTCTATTGCCAAAGGAGAGTTACTACTATATGCTAATACTGTCTTGTCTGGTCTAAGACATTTGATTAAAAACATATACTTTTTTGCTTTTTAACTCTTCCCACGTTTTGTAAGAATTACACTTTTCCGCAATTTGATCTATGAGATGATCATCTTGCTTTTCGAATGCACACTTTTCGGCCTGTTGACGCAATCTTATCAAAAACTTCTCAAATTTTTCTCCATTTTCCTGTTTTAGCAATCGAAAAACATGCCGCTCATAAACTTTGCTCCGTTTAGGTTGAAAATACTCGTAGAGTTTTTTTATGGCTACTTTAAATACATCAACGGTTTCTGATGACTCGACACTGGCACCCGGTAAATTGTAGAATATTTTTTGTAACCCAGAGCCACCAAAATGCAATAGCATAGCTCGTTTATTGAGTGCTGATATAACTTCAGCTGCGTCCAGATAGATTAGACCTTTTCCATTTTTCACACCTTATAGCCAGAGATGTGCCATCACATTAAAACTGATAGCGGTATTATTATTATTATTATTTTAGGGGCAAACTGAAACAGTTTCTTATATTTTTATTTCCAATTTAATGCTGGTATTTTAATACCCAAAGTCCAATTTAATGGTAGTAACTTAGTACCCAAAGTCCAATTTAATGGTAGTATCTTAGTACCCAAAGTTCAATTTAATGGTGGTATCTTAATACCCAACTTCCAATTTAATGGTGGTATCTTAATACCCAACTTCCAATTTAATGGTGGTATCTTAATACCCAAACTCAATTTCTTGATAGTAATATGTTCCATAACACTCGCCCTTCTCTTTCGGTTTATTTGTTATACCGACTACTTCCATTGCTGTGCCATTTAGGCTTTGGGTGAATTCAATACCTATAATGTGCATTTACAGTATTACTAGTTACCTACTATGCAATTTACAGAAGTCGTGAGGTGTCCACGATTTTTTGTAAGACATATATGCCCTGAAAGCGGTAAAATAGTATTTTCATTAAAGGCGATAAATATCACACCTACATGTAAAATGCCACTAAAATTTAGCTAACGACATTGTATTTCGGTTCGAATCGAGAGGAGTGATAAGTTACATCTACTATTTTTCCATCAAAAATATTTTTAAATAAAAGTTGTGCTAATAGACATATTATGTTAAAATAAATCATTATTTTATCATTGCTACAGAAACAGAAACTTTTTTATTCAATATAGATTATAAATAATACTTATTGAAAGTCACTCTTTTGTATAATTACCACTGGTTCGAAAAAAACTCTGTCCTGGGAAGAACGAGCAAGAAACCCAGCGGGACTTTTTTTTTAAATGTTATTTAAATCTTACAAGATTACAATCATGTATGTTACACAAATTAACAACACAACAAATTAAAAATAGCTTGGGAGCAATCACCTCACTTCCAGGGGCTATTATCATCTATAAATTCTTTAATATTATAATAATAAATAACTTTAATACATAAAGAAAATAAATTTTGCACACCATAAGCGTGGTCATATGCGAACATATAATTTATATAAATTATTAAAATGATTATAACAGGGTTAAAACAATAAATCATAATTAATAATCCACGGTTTTTTTTCCGCGGGTACTCTAGGAATTAATTTACAATTGCAATGCCAATAGTAGCACATTGCTAACCTATTTTTGATTATATCTTTATACTAAATAGGTACTTATCTTTTTCCTCGTCGCCACTTGTATTGTCTGCTATCTTCTCTAATCACTCTAGTGTAACACAGGCTCGGCACGCACTTAACTAAACACGTCCACTCTCGCCCGAGGCTCTCGTGTAACTGACGCGGTGCGCTCGAGACTGTGACTTATATATAAATGTATGTTTGTGTATTTGTGCAAACACTACAGGGATGATAGATTTAGCAGTGGTAGAGCCACGCGGCAGCTTTTGCTGTCGCACGGATGGGCCGGCTCGAACCGGGGGTGGTACCACAACCTCACAGAATACCAGCGTGAAGTAGAGTCTTACCTCTGCGTTTCGCTTGGTGAGTGCAGGTGGCCGGAGGCCCTTTATTACTGGAAATGAGGCATTCTATCTTAGTCCTCACGGGTGGCAACGCATCTGCATTTTGATTCGCAAACGAGGATAGATGTAGATGTCTATGGGCCGCAGCAACCACTTACCATCTGGTGGACTGTGTGCTCGTTTGTCACCCTTATCCCATAAAAAAATGATTTTCCAACCGAAGTAAAACCTCCCTTGAAACGAATACCAACGTTCATTTTATGGCAAACGTACGATACGTGCATCTTTACGTACCCGTATTTTATATATTTTATTTCGTACTCAATCTAAATGGACTTTAAGAGAATTTAACTAAACTACAATGTGTTAAATGTGACAGTGATTTCCTTTGTTTACGTTAATTATATAAATATTTTATCCAATTTAAAAAAGGAAGTTTTTTTCTACTTTATGTTTTTTTTAATATTGTCAATGCTATTACATTCACGATTTTTGTCTTCCCGATACTCTCAACTGACTCTAGTCTACTTTAGCTCTAAATGCTTCGAGGGAATATCAGTCGGTAACAACTGCGGAAGTCCTACCGTATAAATAATGTCAAATGAAAATTCTTGACTGAATTAACAACTGCTAGTGTCTCCAACTCATAGGAGTGGTATTGAGACTCCGCATCACTTGTTCGCTTACAGTAGTACTCAACCGCATGTGATTTTGCATCCGCTCGTTGGAAAAGATCGCACCGTAACCTTCACTACTAGCGTCAGCATGTAGTTATATAGACAGTTCTGGATCAAAAGTCCTTGAAACTGGGAATTAAGTTAATATCGAGATAATACCCTTCCTAATTTTTTTATTATATTAGTTTTTAATTATCGTCCAAAATATTTTAGTATTATTTTTAGCTAACTAACGATACAGTTGAGTCATTTTAAGCTAAAAGTTATGGATGAATTGCCTAAAATAATATGATTAACCATAAAATGTCTGAACTGAGTGGTTAATGCAACTATTTTACGAGGATTTGGTATAAATCGGTGCCTGCAGCACTCGCACTTCTGATTTCGTAGAAACACAATTCTCCTCGACATCGTCATCAGTGGTTACTAGTCTAGTGGGCATCATCAGGGGATGCGAGTAAAATTGTTAAACTTTAAATTAAAGTTTAACAATTTTGAAAGTCACTAAAAAAATTAATACTTAGCAATCACTAAATTTTGATTTACAAAATATAACAAAGTCGCTACGTCAAGACGGCGTCTCGACCCCGCTCGAGGCCTACCCTCTGCTCTGATTGATAGTTTTATGAATGTAGTACAATATAGTAACTTTAATGACATTAGATAGGATTCTACTCAAAGATAATGAAACGAATCAAAGAAAATATAATAATATAATAACATAAATGTCTTATTATCTATTTGCTTATATATATATATATATATATATATATATATATATATATATATATATATATATATATATATATATATATATATATATATATATATATATATATATATATATATATATATATATTTATTTATCTCATATTTACTTTTCAAATTTAAAATATATCGCACGAATAAAAATATATTAAATCTAATCTTACGATAATGGTATGATAAAAAAATCGATTGAATATCGTAAAAATATACAATTCGATCTTTTTATTGCTCTGCTTGAGAAGTAACGGTCTTTATTCATAATGCCCGGTCAATGTGATTATTTCAATAGTTTTATCAGATTGCCTACCCATATTGGGCATTATTTATATTGCCCAATTAAACACTTGGTCCATAACATATATCATACTATTTAAACAAAGTTTAGATTGTGATATTACTTGTGCATTCAAATGAATAATAAAATTAACTTTTAATAAAAGTGAAGCCGACTTCAAAGAACTAAAAAGGATTTAATTATTTTATACACTTTGTTTTAGCACCGAATTCAGAACGTGAAATTGTTTTATTCGTTTTATATTATTTCTGCTAAGTATAAGTTTATAATATAATATAATATTATATATTATTATAATATTTTTTTTTTTAGTTTTTTTTTTTTTTTAGTTTGTTACCTCAGATTAAAGACAGCCCTTTAAACTGTATTTTTACCTTGTCCTAAAAGTATTAATATTAATATTATTACTTTTAATGGCAGGGCACGGACCGCGAACTCAAAAGGTCGAAGTTTCGAATCCGCCATTCGACTACTGTCGTGAACCACTTCTAACACAAGCATTTTAAGCTTACCAGAAGTGGTCAAAGGGAATATTAGTAATGAATAATTACATTACTAGTATTTTATAATAAAAAAAATATATTAACAGCGACATACAAGCACTTTATACAACGCATCTGAAGCTAAGTGGGTGCCGTGGTCCATAGAAACCTACATCTATTCGTATCGTCGATTAAATATCACAAAGTAAATGCACGCACCTCTGAGGACTAAGATAGAGTGCCTTATTGTTGACAGTAAAACGGTTGACAGTCCTCTTCATTTTATATAGAAATTATACCAGCATTGAGCTGCTTTTGTATGCTATTGTTTTGTGGTTACTGTGAAGCAAGTAATTTAGATCAGTTGCATTTTACTTTTGTTATTTTATACACTTCTCTAGGAAATTAGGAATACAAATATCAGTTATGGGATAGTTTTAAATCGTCTATTATAAATATATATATATATATATATATATATATATATATATATATATATATATATATATATATATATATAAATATATATTTTTTAATTGACAGCAACTTAATGCCATAAAACTAAAAAAAAATACCCAGAACAATGCTCGCTTTCCCCAAAGTAAAAACTTTCAAATATTCATCTTGTTTTTCTCTTAGGTGCTAAACTATTACTCAACTCGTGTTCGTACTATAAGACAACGCAAAACCCGTTTAAAATGCTTCTCCTGTTTCCACATGTTTATTGCGTTAAGTGTTTTTATTCTGCAGTAAGTATTTCGTCCAAAAAAGGAGATTATTATAAAAAATCCTACTGCGGAGCCGTAAACCTAATTTTTTATATTTTATATACCGGTTACTTAAGTCGACATGTACTGACATCGAACAGCCTGACATTTTAATGAAATCGTAATGGTCTCGATCGGAGTAGAAAAAAATATTGCGTACGTCTAATATTTATTTTATTTGAATTTGAAAGCTACGTGGTAGGACTCTGTTTTGTCTAGGAGTACGTTCGAGTAGATTTCACTCGCTCACCTATTTCTGCCGCCAATTAGCACTGCGTTCCCGTCGTAAGGTTATAGAGAGCCTGTACAGTTACTAGCTGTGAGGCATTCCATCAAGATTCAGAGGTGACAACGCACCTGTAGCCTTCGTTGTTTGAAGTTGGTTGCAGATGTTCGTGGATTGTGGTGATGTTAGCAACATGCTGTTAAGGCGTTTATCAATCCAGTTTTATAAAAAAAACATCGGTTTTTAGTGGAGTTTGCTGTTTTGTGGTATTTCTTGGGAAAGGCCTTTATCCAATGATGGCCTTGTAAAGGCATGATCATGATAATTAATTTAAAAAACAAAATTATTTCTTTACATCATCATTATCAATCTACGGCAGATTACTGAATATTGCTGGATATTATTATACTTGTTGTTTGCGTAATCCAAATCCGCGGAGTAAAATTTCAGACATAATTATTAGGTCGCGGGCTTACTAATTGATAACGATTTTCTGCAAGATTATGAATACGTCGGCTAGTTTCGGTTACCACGTATCTTAAATTTTTTTACGATTAATGCCTAATCCCTTTTTTTCTAGTGAAAGTCTTGTCAAAATCAGTCAACTTCCTTTCGGAGATTATCCGGAACAAACAGGCAGACAGAGATTTCAAAAATTGTTCTTTTGTTATAAGTACCGTATTTTTGATTGTAGAATGACATCACATAGTTAATGACATCCGGTTTAAATTTAAAGAATCAGAACGATCCGCAACAGAGCTGAGGATTGAAGTCACTATGTTGCGCAGCCAAGGCACAATTTAAATACAACACACGATAACCTTAGTAGTAGTCATATTTCACCGATGATTGCGACTTTGTCACGCGATACCGTCTGTCAGCGGGTTGATGACCGCGAAACTAGGGCGACCTTAGTCCTCATTGCATCACCACTACAACCCTTGACTGACCGTTTGAGCACTCCTCCGCCGAAACCAACCTCACAACAAGGGAACACGTTTGCGGATGTTGTCCGAAAATCTTCACAATCGGCACCCTCTTGTGGTCGAAAGCGAAAAAATGTGGAAATAAAATCAGTTCCAGTGTTGACCCGAAACAAGATTGATAGTGACGAGTTTGCTCTTGTTAAGAAAAGACGTCGTTCGAGCCTCGTCTGTAACCAGCGTGGGACTGCCAAATAAACGCTAATACAACTTGTTGTGGAGCCAACCATACAGCTCTACATCTCCAGTTTGGACAAAAATACGTCGGGAGAAGATGTCCTGCGTTTCGTGGAAGAACGAAGCTGATGCCCCGCATTGAGGATCCGATCTCTTTACATTTGCAGCATCTGGAGTCTAATATGTCAACGAACTTCAAATCCTGCGTACTCCAGGTTCCTGCAAAACACAAAGGACATTCCTCAATTCCGATTTCTAGCCCGCTGGGGTAGTATTTCATCGATACAGGGACGTGCCAAAGAATAAAGTTCCCTGAATAGTGTTAAGATATGTTTATATTTTATATATGTCGGAAATTTACGATTCACGAAGAATAGAACCACGACACTAACTTAGCACTCATAGAATGATTTCACTCGTAGAATGACTTAAGCGGAATCTCTCCCGCACGGGCGCCAACAGTGAACTTTATACTGCACAAACAACTGAGGGTTTCTCGATACACCCTCTATTCCAACTCGATCCAACCGGTATTTTATAGACGCACCTACATATATATTTTTAGGTTTAGGTATATATAGCTATGGGCCAATGTTCTTAATTTTTAAGTCCTTCATGTCTCAAATAAAGTTATTGTATTGTATTAAGTAAAAAGCAGTTATTTTGATACGAGTATGATAAACAGACATTTCAATTTTATTCATTCGAATTGATTAAGCCGTTATGAGAAATAAATCAACATACATAAAAACTTACGCATTGAATTTAGGACCTTCTTGTCTTAATACTTGGCTAAAATTAAGCAGTGTTAATACATAGCATCATGCCTGAAATAAACAGTCGCTTAACCAAAGTTAAATAGGTGTTACAGATAGTCCCCTGTGCAGGGCATGTATGGGGGAGGAAGAAACGGCGGCCCACGTGCTACTGAAATGTCCGGAGGTCGCTACATACAGGGCTAAACAACTCGGCACGCCGGGATCACTCCCCGAAGTTGCATGCAACATCAAGGGCCTGTTGAGCTTCTTCGGAGAGATCTCATGGCTCGAATAATCACATTATTCCTGCCCACACGCAAAATACGCGCATAGACGTGGAGTTGCGGAAAACAGCCCGTCGTAAACTAAACTAAACTACATAGCATCATTACATTTTCCTAGGTTACGCAAAATATAATACTATCAATTGGTCTTGAATATTATTCACCTATCCTCAAACAACATCATCTTTTGCTTCAAGAATTCGTTACATTTTCCTTTTAGATGCAAAACTATTACTCAACTCATCTTTGAGCTAAACTTAGACAATGCAAGACCCATTTAATACGTTTCTCCCGTTTCCACACGTTCTTTCTTTGTATAAATGGGTAGAGAGTCTTTATTTATCTTATTGTATTTTGTTTCATTCAGCTTCTAAAAATGGAGGAGGTCTACAATTCGACTGTATGTTTTTTTGTATGTATTGTTTTGCGATATCATCGTAATACCTACTTTGATGATTCCTATTTTATTAAGTAGGGTAAACTTTAGGAATAGTCGCATATAAAGGTAATTTTAATGTTAGTTTAAAAACGTTTTTAAAAACAAGCTGTAATTGAAATGCTCTAACAAAAATTAAATTAATTTAATAAACCCAACGGTTTATTACATTGCACAATTTATATGATATAAAGGCTTGTCGCAAGATTTACCTGTGTACAAGTAAGAATACAATATTTATAAAAAAGATAAACCTCGTGACAAGCTTTCATATGTCATATAAATTGTGTAATGTAATAAGTGGATGAGTTTGATTTCTTATAAAGTTTATTTTCTTTTTTTTATAACACTTCAATATAAACATGTTTTTACTATTTGTTTTTTTATTTTTAAACAAAATAATTAATTAATAGAATCAAGCGGAAATCTATTATATTAAAAATGTTTAATATTTTTAAAAACAAATAAAACATAGATTCACAATGTAGTTTGTAAGCTGTTCAAGCAGGGTTTATTTACTTTTACGGGTTGTTGCAATGTCTATCTCAGAAAATATATACTTAATTGGTCACAAGATGTCTGAATCCAAAACATAGTAAGCCGACTCGCACTTGAACAGTGGTAGAGCCACGCTGCAGCTTTGCTACTGTAGCATGGATGGGCCGGCTCGAACCGGAGCAGTACCACCTCAGTACGACTTCACAGAATACCAGCGTAAAATAGAAAATGTGCT
This sequence comes from Parnassius glacialis, assembly GCA_033319125.1. Classification (NCBI taxonomy): domain Eukaryota; kingdom Metazoa; phylum Arthropoda; class Insecta; order Lepidoptera; family Papilionidae; genus Parnassius; species Parnassius glacialis. The sequence goes on from JAVANC010000006.1 coordinate 5,032,484, forward strand.
TCTGTGTTTTGCTTGGTTAGTGCAGCTCCCCCCCCCCCCCGCCATACTATGGTAGCAAAATTCAAAAAGGGACGACTACCCAGAAGGGTATCAGCACTCCTAGTGATGGAAAATCCCTCACTGAGCATCTACGGTCAAGCCACCCTCTTCTTCCTGAACGTGAGTGCTCAGGTTGCACCTCGCCACGCTATCCGTAAATTTCTGCAACATCAGTGGACTTCATTCGAATCTAAACGCCGTCCACTACCATTTGGTGACGGCAAAGCCGGCTTTGCTCTTTCTTACTGAAACGCAGGTGTCCTCTCCGGCTGATACAAACTCTCTTGCCGGGGTACAAATTGGAGCACTCCCTTGTGCCTCGGGCTGGAGTTATAAAGCATATACGTCAGAGAGGACATTTGTTCTCGACGCCTTGGCAGTCTTGAAGGTTCGGACCTGTCCATCTTTTGGCTACGTGAAGACAACAACGACCATTCCCGCGTCTACGGGTGCATATATAGGTCCCATAGCGGTAAAGTCAACACAGACTGACTTATCAACCACATGCAAATGGCTACAGATTTGTTGCTACAACAGATCCCATCCATAGAGATCGTGATACTTGGTAATTCTAACGCCCACCACGCCGATTGGCTCAGTTCACGTTTAATCGATCTTGCGGGGAGATCTGTTTATAACTTTGCTTTGGCAAATGGTCTGATACAACTGGTTACTTTGCCTGCGCGGATTTCAGATGTGGAGTATCATACACCTTCCCTGTTGGATCTTCTGCTGACTTCTCATCCGGACGGATATCAGGTTTTCCTCGATGGAAAGGGGTTTCCCCAGGATTTCCCCTTTCGGCTTCGGATTTTTCGGATTTCCCCTTTCGGCTCTTCGGACCATTGTCTGATCCAGAGTGTGCTCATGCTCCCCTCGCGGTTGCATTCTGCAGGCTGCCGCCATGTTTAGCATTAAAGGTCGGTGGATTGGGACAGAATGCGGTCTTTCTTTCCATCCTACCCATGGGCTACCAGCGGGTTTGCTTTTTACTGGATGATCCAGCGCAATTGCTGACGCTGTTACAAATGTGGTGCTACAGGGAATGGAACTATTTATTTCATCCTTTGTGATACCCATCGGAGGCAGATCTCAGCCTTGGTTTGGTCGCTCCTATAAGACTGCATACCTAGTAAGTAGGAGTATCATGCCTGCGTAGATACTTCGGTGGCTCGATATTTAAACCAGCATGCTTAAAGAGAAGTATATCTTAACCTCCAGGTCCTTCAAAGAGTTATTGCCAAGGCAAAGTATGAGCACATTGGCAAAAATGGCGAGAAGAGAGCTTTCTTCGGGAACCCTTGCATTCTCGTATCTCGTCAAGGCTGTTTAAGGGAATTTCTTTCAGTGAGTGCTCTATGCCTGATGTGCGATTCACACTATGCTCAGTACGCAAAAACACTCCTCTGCCTGGACATCCATAGGTTGAGTGGGCCTGCGGAATCCCATCAATTGTACTGAGTACATGCGCTCCAGAGTTGGCACCGGTTCTAACGCGTCCTTTTTCGGTACTCATACTCCCTAGGCGATGTCCCGAATTTACGAAAGACAGCCTTCATGCGCCCGATCCTTATAAAAAATAACCGCTATGATCCGTCCAACTACAGGCCCTATCGCCATCACGTATTCGTTCTCAAAAATAATGGAGTCCATTTTTAACTGCCAGCTCATGCGGTACCTTGAGTGGTATCGTCGAAGATCGTTCAGCTGGTGATCTTTTTGTTTACCTGACACATAGATGGACGGAGGAAGTAGAGTCCAAGAAGGAAGCTTTGGCCGTTAATTTGGACATTGCGAAGGCCTTGGATCGGGTTTGGCACAAAGTGCTTCTTTCGAAGCTCCCTTTCTATGAGCTTCCCGAGAAATTGTGCAATTGGATCACCAGCTTTCTTGAAGATCGGAGCATCAACGTCGTTAAAGATGGTGCATGCTCCGAATAGAAGCCCAATAATGCTGGTGTTCCACAAGGCTGCGTGCTATCACCAACGCTGTTTCTTCTGAATATCAATGATGTGTTGCTAACCAGCAACATTCATTACATTGCGGATGACAGCACTGGTGATACTCTATACACCGGCCGTGCCAATATATCTCGGGGAAATGTTGCCGAGTACCGGAAAAAACTTGCATCTGAAGTCGAGTCTTTGCTGAATAAGTCTCGGATTGGAGGCGATTAAATCTAGTTCAATTTAGTCCTCAGAAGTCACAAAAATTGCGCGTTTACCCGCTAAACAGATCCCCTTTGTCGTATCTTCTTAGTTTCAAGGCACTCGCCTTGTTGCTTCAGCCAGTATCAGAACCTTCGGCGTCGACATATCGAGTGACGTGCAGTTTAGTGGTCACTTGGAGGAGAAGGCCAAATTGGCTCTCTCCTTCTGTAGCATATGCTGTAAGAAAAATTAGAAGTCTCACAGATGTTGAGACAGCTAGATTAGTGTATTTTAGTTACTTTCATAGCGTAATGTCTTATGGAATTTTGATATGGGCTAATGCGACTGATACTGAAGCTATATTTATTTTGCAAAATGGAGCCGTACGGGCGATTTATAACCAAAATTGTAAAGAGTCCCTCAGATAAAAATTTAAAGATATAAACATATAGCTTTGGCATCGCAATATATTTATGAGAATGTAATGTATAGTATGTGCATAAAAACATAAATAGCTTTAATAAGAATAAGGGTAGTGCATACTTTAAACACTAGGAACAAACATAAGCTTATAATGCCAGTTACTAGATTCCACAGAATCAGTAATTCATTTATGGGGCAATATATACGCTTTTACACAAAATCCCAGAGCATATTCAAAGTTTGTCAATAAACAAGTTTAAAAGTTTTATTAAAAAAAAATTGTACAAGAAGGGTTATTATAATATCAAGGAATACATGAATGAAAATAACCCCTGGGAATAAGGTGATTGCCACCATGCTGGTTTTATGTAAAATCAATTAAAAATTGTATAAACGAAATTATTGTTAAGTGTAATATGTTTGAAAATAAAACAGTCCCGCTGGGGTTTTTTGCTGGTTCTTCCCAGGACTGAGGTATTTTCCGACCAGTGGTAAATAAAAAATGACTTTCAATAAGTATTATGTAATAATCAATATTCAATAAAAAGTTATACTATTCTATTTTATTTTCTAAAAAGCTTGGGTTGCTCAGTAGAGCGGGACAGTATTTCATGCCGGCACACCACCTGCAACTTTACAAGGCACTGGATCAGCCTCAAATGGAATACTGTTGAGTTGGCTGCATCGCGTGGTAGATGGGGACGCGCCTACATTTTGAAGTCTTTTCGCTGCGTCACGATTTCCGTTTAGTATAAATTTTGACATTACGTACACGTATTCTCTTAAAACATGCGGCCTTGTCCACGGCAGAGCCACTTTTTCAGAGCCATTTTCTTAAACAAAGTTTCATTTATACGAACATACATAATATATCAAATATAAATATAAACAAAACATAATTGTACAATCCATAAAGAATAGGTTTAAAATAAATTTTATAGTCTATACTTCCTGTGCAATTAAATTAATAACAGTGGTAGAGCCACGCGGCAGCTTTTGCTGTCGCACGGATGGGCCGGCTCGAACCGGGGTGGTACCACGACCTCACAGAAAACCAGCGTGAAGTAGAGGTTTAACTCTGCGTTTCGCTTGGTGAGTGCAGGTGGCCGGAGGCCCTTTTTACTGGAAATGAGGCATTCATCCTAGTCCTCACGGATAACAACGCATCTACATTTTGATTTGTAATAGAGGATAGATGTAGATGTCTATGGCCGCAGCAACCACTTATCATCAGGTGGACTGTGTGCTCGTTTTGTCACCCTTATCCTATAAAAAAAACCTACCGTTATTAATTAATGTATCAGAAATATCCTTGAAATAGTTCTAAGGACCTTTATTTTATCTCCCTTGTCCTGAACAGACATTAGATGACTACTTTTAATATAGATAACGTGTACATGATAAATAATAAATAAATAAATGTATTGTTTTGTATTTGTTTTCATTTAATGTCTAAAATAAAACGTTATCTCCACACTAAAATTTTCTCCTTTATAGCGGGGTAGTTTACAAAGACAACTATCCAGACCCAGAAAAATCATTTGTAGGCCATACAAATACTTTTTCCTTGCGGGATTCGAACCCGTGGCCCTTAGCGCTGCAACTTATTGTTAAGCTATTGTGCCACGGAGTCATCAAACTTAGATTTTTTACTCTTATATAGAATGATATATTATGTCATATGTTATAAGATTAAACTGTAACTGTTGGGAGAAAAATTGTCTAGTTGTGAGTTTCTTCGCACTTCTTTAACAAGTTGCCTTTCAGTAGGTAAGCACTTGTGAAAGCAATGTAATTTTTGATTGTAGCAATCTTTGGGGGGGATTGTGCTTTGCCGAGGACAAATTAATAGACTGCTGCTGAGTCCCGCATCACGCTGTCAGCACTGACGACGCTACTGCCTGATATCTGTCTGGGTATTATAGGGGTAACCGTGGATGAATGATCTTGAGTCAGAAACCAAGCTGATTTTGCACAACGGTTACAGTACCAGACTATCCGCATCTTTGACGAGGTGGCAAGGTATTGGAAGCCCGTAAGTTCTTTCTAGTTTAAACACAAAACTGCCTCTTTCAAACAACAGTGAGACAAAATGGGGTGATAAATTCTCTTACTTCGCCATATAGGGCTAAAGTCTAAAATATTAAAAAAAAACTTATGCAATTAAATAGCAATGCCTTCTTGGCCGACTTTTTTTATAGTATACGGTGACAATCGAGCACACAGTGCACCTGATGGTAAGTGGTTGGCTTGACCTTTAGACATCTACATTTACCCTCAATAAAGAATCAAAATACAGATGCGTTGTCACCTGTGAGGACTAAGATGGAATGCCTCTTTTCCAGTAAAATAGGTCTCCAGTTCTCTACACTCACCATACGATAAACAGCAGAATTAAGCTGCCATTTTACGCTGGTATTCTGTGAGAGCGTGGTCCTGCTCCGGTCGAGCCAACCCATTCCTGCTACAACTATACTACTAATATAGCTGCAGCATGACTTTAGCACGTATAAAAAATCAAAAAAAAGAAGTTTTTCTTTCAATTGTTCTTTTTCTTTTGTATGTATATTATGTACTAGCTGTGCCCCGCGGTTTCATCCGTGTCATCACGTGTCCGAGGTGCGCGACATGACCTAGTTCAAGCATTTTATAACGGCTAGGTTTAAAAAGCGTCGTTCGCGCGCCCAGCCAAGTATTGATTATATTTTAATTTTACATTATCTCTTAAACTATGCGTCCAAATAACATGGTATAAGGAACAAAATTTATCTTCATACAATTGTCTTGATGATGTAGTAACTTTATGTTCGTAAGGATTATTAGGCATGGCCTAATTATCCTCACGAAATCCTCATAAATCACTTTTAAATTTAAATATTTTTTTATCACAAAATACCAAATTATGGCTTATGTATAAGAAATAGACATATGGTATCGGGGACTTTTTTTTAGACGGAGTAAAGGTCTATATTTTCTAGAACATTGTACTTACGTATCCCTAACGATAACACCGGCGTACGCGGGTAAATCATTTCGGGAGTGCTTTTTCTTCTGACTTGCTTAACAAATATCCATATTTAAAGCTAGCTGAGTAATATAGCTTAATGTTAGATAGCCTATACTATTCCAAATTAATCTGGCTATAATACACAAAACAATTTTTCAAATCGGACTGGTAGTTCCAGAGATTAGCGCGTTTAAACAAACAAAAAAAAACTCTTCCGCTTTATTATATTATAGTATAGATTATCTTGATTTAGTTTGAACTGATTTAATGATTTTATATTTATAAGCAGTTTATATTGGATGTAGACACTCTATTTGCTTCATATAATGCACGGTTTTATATTATCATATAATATATTTATAGGAAATACGTAAATGTCCCCAAGCAAAATGTGCAGTGCTTCCAAAGAGTACAATGTTCGTATGATTAAAATTACAAACTAACAACTGCTTTGTAGAATATTAATTAGTATTTAGTACAAGCTAGAGCATTCTATTTATTGCAGTTTCTGGCGTTGTTCGGCCATAAGGTAACCACTCCGCCGGGAAATGATACACACTGTTTCTACTCTGAGTACATGAACTAAATTCATGTTTAGAATTATAACATAATGGGATAGTTCAAATCGCCGGGATGTTTTTTAATTATATTCTTTGCAACCATCAAGCTTCAAATAACGAAACTACTACTGCAGCCAAAACTTTTGCTACAAACTCGTATTCTGTAGTAGTTGCCTTCACAAATAAGGATGCAGTGGGAATACTTGCAATGGTTTTTTTATAGAATAAGGGTGACCAACGAACACATAGTCCACCTGATGGTAAGTGGTTTCTGTGGTCTATAGACATCTATGTCTATCCCCGATTACGAATCAAAATGCAGATGCGTCGACACCCGTGAGGACTAAGATGGAATGCCTCGTTTCCAGTAAAAACGGGTCTCCGGTTCTCTACACTCGCCATACGAAACACAGCAGCGTTATGCTGCTATTTTACGCTGGTATTCTGTGAGAGCGTGGTCCTTCTCCGGTCAAGCCGACCCATTCGTGCTTCAACTATTACTAATACAGCTGCAGCATGGCTCTACCACGAAAAAATATTTATTAAAGCGACGAAACTCATTTTCAACAAGGATTATGTATTTTACAATAAATTGAAACTATTTTAACTAAAGTGATTTTTCTTCTGAATTTCACCATCCTGCACAGCTAGCTACTTACTCGGGGAAAATCTTTGTTTCAGAGGCACAAGGGATCTGTGACAGCAAATACCAGCCAGCGAGCTTCAGCACATCAAGCAAGTTCTGCGTGACAAACAAGTTTCTTGTCCGTGTCTACTTCACAGTGATCGAGTGAAACCTGCCACACTTCACCGTGTGCCTGCTGTAATATCATATGCCAAACGAGTCACACGTGAATATTGGCTACATCTTGAAGTAAGCTTTTATTAGAACATTCTACAAGCCGCCGAAGAAGATAATTCAGTCTTACCATTGGTAATGTGTAACATTCCTCTACAACATCCAGAGTGTACAAGCTTGATTATGAATCTAATATATCTCTTATATAGTATGTACGTAGTATTCTTATATTTTGTTTGCCAAAATATCTTTCAAATCCGTATAAAAGAATATATAGCTGACGTGAAACTCCGACACTGTGGAAATTTTGTAGTCATTGCTCATATCCTAGACGGTTCTATCAGAGGTGATACGTGACGCTATTGAAGTTAAAAATGATTATTAGGTTATTATTATATTATAAGGTTATTTTTAAAAGACTATCAAAATTTAAAATTTAAGTTTAAATATATAAATAATAATATCCGGTTATTGCAGTTTTTCAAAATACAAAAGGCAACGCCTACGCGAACGCGCGTTCCTCTGTGTGCGATTAACATTTTCGCTACCCGCGCCTGCTATAACAAAAAACGGCATTGTACCGGGGACTCCTGAAAACATCTCGGCGTGCGGCACTTGTTTCAACATTTATGTTATTCATGACTGTTCATTTATGTTATAAGAGGTTTGTGGAGGGTGCGTCTCTAATGAAATGTCTCTAAGAAAGCGACCTCTGGTGCTTCCAGTTTGAATAACGGTTCTTTGAAGCTCATAAGATTATCAATAAGTAGAAACGATAACAATAACATTTGGATATTTATTCAGTTTTGTACAGCTCTTGGTTTGTAAGGGATCTTGAAAAAATGTATTTACTGCTAATAAATTTTGTTTTATGAATGAAAAAGCGTAAGGTTTTATTTTATTTTTATGTACTTATAATCTGTTTAACATGCTCTTCCGAAGTTCTGCATGTAGTCATTAAAATAATTCTACTTTTTCACTCGCAAACATTTGCTAAAAATTCGACAATAGACAGTTTGCGCGCACTTTGTTACCTCATTTTCAAAACCTTTTAGTGAAAATATATATATAATATTATAGCGTTTCCCTTATTTTTCTTATAAAATCTTATATATATATATACATATATAACATTTAGAAATAATATGTCTTTATGAATATATAGACATCCAATAAACTATCTCTAAAAATGCTAAATATTTCAGAAGGTAGATCTTATTTGAAATTTCGACCTTATAAATTTTTCACGTAGAGGTGTTTTCTTTTCCTATATTATTGATTGAAACACAAAAATTTCCTGTTGTTGTAACTTAAATCATTCAAAAACATTATCTAGTAAAGATCATCAACATTTCTTACCAGTTTTGAAAGAAAATCGAACAAAATTCACAAGCACATAAATGAAACAATTACGCAACTAACATCACCAAAATGCGAAAGTAAATGCCTTTTTTTATTTTGTCTATGTAATCGAGTGAGTTTAATATTTGAGAATACATTTTGGTTCGTTCAAAATCGAATTATATAATTTCTAATTGAAAATATGCCGTCTTTCTATATGTATTAAGACGAAAACAGCAACGCGGTATAGCTACATGAATTCATGCCCTCGGAACTGAAAGGGTTAAATTCACATCGTTTTTGCAGACCGATCCACCCTTAAGAATGTCAGTCAGTTAAAATAATACATTTGTACGCATTTTGAATTTAACAATTTAAAATAATGTTTGGGATTTTTTTTATTAATTTTTCTTTACCATTTGTGCCTATATACTATTTGACGAGAAGATCGTGGAGCTGGACGAAGAGATAGACAAGTTACGCTGGCATATTATAGGATTATCCGAAGTCCGAAGAGAGGGGGAGGACACGGCGATCCTTGAATCCGGCAACTTGCTCTATCACCGGGAGGACGACCATCTGTCCCAAGGAGGTGTCGGATTTATCGTCCACAAATCTCTCGTTAACAACGTTGTAAAGAACGGGAGTGTGTCGACGAGGGTTGCGTACCTTATACTCAGAATCACCAAACGGTATTCGTTGAAGGTCATACAGGTTTACGCACCAACATCGGCACACCCCAATGAGGAGGTGGAGGAAATGTATGTGGATATCTCTAGAGTCATGCATTCCTCCAAAACCCAATATACGGTGTTAATAAGAGACATCAATGCAAAATAATCACAAGAAAGAACGGTGAGCTGAAAGTAGGGAAATTTAAAATAGGGCAACGGAACCCAAGGGGCCATCAGCAGCCCGACTATATGGAGATAGAGGGATTCTTTATGATGAACTCTTTCTTCCAGAAGCGGCCCCACAGGAAGTAGACCTGGTCGAGCCCCGACGGTTCCACAAAAAGTGAGCGTGCTCTGTTCCAAAGTTCTGAAACATTTCAGCTCGAGTTACAAAACCGTTTTAAGTGCCTAGAAGACTGCAATGAAGTGGACGATATGAATGACAAGCTCGTGGAAACTGTCCATGCGGTCGGAGTTAAGTTCTGCAAGACCCGCCGTTCTATTCCTTCCCGCTACATTCTTCCACAGATTTCACAGCATACAGGCATTTGAACAGACAGATCTCGAAATACATGCGGCGGGACTTACGCAACTTCAATACAGCTTGTATTGAAGAAGCGATCAAGCGAAAACAAGGCTCCAAAGTCTTGCCAGAGATCTGTCTGCCAGAAAAAGCCACTGTCAAAGCAGAAGACTGAGTGTGGCAGCATCGTTTCCGGGGCACCTGAGATTTTGAGTGACATTGAGGGGTTCTATGTGCAGCTGTACACGTCATCGATGGAGCCACACGCAAGTGTGAGTAACGATACAAGAGCGAGTCTTATTCGACACTATTCCGAAGATATCCCAAACGTCAGTCTGAGCGAGATTAAAATGGCTTTCCAGCATCTTAAAAACGGCAAGGTCCCGTGCGAGGATGGAATTACAGCGGAGCTTCTGAAAGCGGGTGGAAAACCGGTACTGGAAGTCCTTCAGAGGCTCTTTAATTCCGTCCTCCATGGTGGCATTACACCGGAGGCGTGGAGCATAAGTGCGGTGGTGTTGTTTTTTCAAGAAAGGTGACAATGCTCTCTTGAAGAACTACAGACCGATTTACTTCTAAGCCGCGTCTACGTGCTGTTTTCGAGAGTCATTACGAATCGTCTCGCACGCAAACTTGAAGACTTCCAGCCTCCCGAACAAGCCGGTTTCCAAAAGGGCTTTAGCACCATATACCACATACATACCCTTCGGCAAGTTGTACAGAAGTCCGAGGAGTACAATTTGCCACTATGTCTGGCGTATGTGGACTATGAGAAAGCCTTTGATTGCGTCAAAATTCGGTCGGTGCTGCAGTCCCTTAAGCGGTGCCAAGTTGACTGTCGGTATATCGAAGTGCTGAAGTGCTTGTACAATAGGGCTACGACGGCTATCCGAGTACAGAACCAGATTACGAAACCTATCCAATTGCAGAGAGGTGTAAGACAGGGTGACGTTATATCCCCGAAACTCTTCACCGCTGCATTGGAAGACGTTTTCAAGCTTCTGGACTGGAAAGGATACGGTACGGTTTAATGTCCATGTCACACCTATGCCGTTAGTTGTTGGGAGCACTAAGCTCGAAGTTGTTGACGAGTATGTTTAGCTAGGACAAATAGTCCGACTAGGTAAGTCCAACTTCGACCGAGAGGTCAATCGACGGATTCAACTCGGCTGGGCATCGTTCGGGAAGCTAAGACACATCTTCTCGTCAGACATACCTCAAAACCTTAAAACGAAATTGTACAACCAGTGCGTGTTGCCAGTGATAACTTACGGATCTGAGACGTGGTCCTTTACTGCTGGTCGTATGAGGAAGCTCAAGGTCGCTCAGCGAGCTATGGAGAGGGCTACGTTTTGGGTTTCTCTGCATGATAAACTTAGAAATGAGGATATCCGCAGTAGAACCAGACTTACCAACATAGCCAGAAGGATTAGTAAGCTGAAGTGGCAATGGGCCGGCCACATAGCTCAAAGAACCGGCAACCGATGGGGAAGAAAAGTTCTCGAGTGCAGCTTCGTACCGGTAGGCGAAGTGTAGGGCGACCCCGCACTTGATTAAGTGACGACCTGGTAGGCCATGCAGGAAGTCGATGGATGCAGGTGGCTCAGGACCGTGCTTTGTGGCATTCTTTGGGGGAGGCCTATATTCAGCAGTGGACTTATGAAGGGCTGTATAGATGATGATGATGATGAAAAAGACATTTCCGTAATTGCTTCTTTCCGGCAACAACACGCAACCAAAAATTATTCTATACTGTTTTAATACTGTAATATTAAAAACGGTCCTAGCGTTTAAGTCTGAAGAGACATAGGTAAGTGATTTATGTAACTTTGGAAACATATTTATATTAAGTTGTTGGTTACACACTTTGCTCATTATCAATTATTTAATGGTACATTACATACATTTAGGTAAGATAAATTTCGCGATACTCACATGAGTTATTGCCCCTAATTACAGTCGCATATGTGTATCTTTCTCGAAGTCTGGGTAAAACTGATAAATTATTCCTTAGCTGAGTGCCTACAAACTTTGCTTTTGGAATTTTGAACATTTCGAGTTTGAGTTAGCAATTTCAGGTGTAATATCTAATTTTTCATTATAAAGGGCACAAAAATTATTAAAAGGATTTAATTTATAACAAGCTTTTTACCCGCTGCTTCGTTTGCGTGAGTGAATTTAGAAACATTATTAAAAAAAATTATAGGATTGGGTGACAAACGGGCACACAGTCCAACTGATGGTAAGTGGTTGCTGTGGTCCATAGACATCTACATCTATCCTTAATTACGAATCAAAATGCAGATGTGTTGCCCTCCATGAAGACTAACATGGAATGCCTCGTTTCCTGTAAAAGAGGGTCTCCGGTTCTCTATACTCATCATACGAAACACAGCAGAGTTATGCTGCTATTTTACGCTGGTATTCTGTGTGAGTGTGGTCCCTTCCCGGTTGAGCTGACCCATTCGTGCTACAACTATACCAGTAATAGAGCTGCAGCATGGCTCTACCACGTAAAAATATATTAAATGCTAATAATAGTATTAAATGCTGTTCTGAGCCAAATTTATCAAAATTCGATCATTTTTAGACCTCACCTCGGTGTTTGTATCTCTATGTCTGAAGATTTATTTGAATTATAAAAGACTATTAAATGTATTTGATTGGTACTTGGCATATATATAATATGCTACAGGAACACGTGAATATATGTGTCTAGAAACACCAATTTTTTTATATCGTGCGTGTCTTCCGATGTATTCATAAGAAAGGTAATTTGTCTTTCTATTTATCCAGGAAACTCCCTGATACTTCTCAATTTAATAAAAAGTTATTTTTCTAATTTTGCTTTGTTCTTCTAAATACATAAGTAAATGTAATCATTACACACTGGTCTAATTATTTGTGTTTATTTCTAATTTTTGTTCATTTGTTCTGAACACATTTATATATTTTAAAAAATTTGTTCGCATACCACAAAAGGCAAAATATGTGGAAACAAATATTGACTATGTATTCATACGTCTATGTCGATGTTTTAGCGAAACAAATGATTTATTTGATTTGAAGTGTCTGTCTGTAAAAATAAAATAAATAAAAAAACTGCACAGCGGGTGGCACCTACGCAGACGGACTTCAGAAAAAATATTTTGATTTCTGAATATGCTTATTTTAAACGTGGCTAATAGAAATGTGTTAGAAAGATCTGAAAGGCCACGAGCTACGTAAATCTTTAAAGTGCACACTGTGGTTAAAATACGAGCCGCGAGCGACACAGTCGCTGGAAGTGTAGCCACTTTTAAAAGCAAATGTTCGCTTCTTTCACTGCCAACTGTCTGCGGTAACGTGTTACTGGATTTTAAGTTAAGCAGAAAGGAAAACCTCTTTTTTAATTTCATGACCATATTATTTTCAACAGTACTGCAACTATGTTATGGCTGCATTATGAATAAGTTGACTCGACCGGAGTAGGACCATGTTCACAGACCCTTTTTACTGGTATCGAATCATTCCTTCTTAGTCCTCATGAGTGACAACGCATCTGTATTTCCATTTTTAATCGGGAATAGATGTGGACTGTGTATTCGTTTGTCACCCTTATTGCATATTTTTTTTGTATTATTGAACTAATCGACCGGGGGCAATTATTGTTCCATCCTAGATATTATGTTTCATAAGATTATTTCAAAATAATTTAAGTCTGTTGTAAAATTTATTACAAATTTAATAAAATAAAATTACAAGCTAAGATTATATACGTCCCACATCTGAGCGCCTCTCAGTTCAGGGAGAGCTTTTAGAACAAGGAAGTGTCCACCGCGCTGGCTAAATGCATGTTATCGGAGATCACATTACTTTGAAATCACGATGTTTTTCTTCAACGCCGAGCACGTGGCAAATCAGTACTTAAATTGAAGTATTAAATATGAACTTTTAACATTATTATTTATATAAAAGTAAATTTATAATTAAATTAGTGCCGCTGGGAATCGAACCCAGGTTGTTCACATACTGTAAAATTAACAGAGCTTGAACTATCACGGCTCTTGCTTGATATTGTACGGTATTAATGTTTATTAGATCTGGATGTTAATTTAATTGCAAATCTAATTTCGTTTGAAAATTTATAGGTTTTGGCATTTAAATTTATATTACAAAATCCTTTGCCATTTACCGTTTATTTGCATTTGCGCTCCCTAAAATTACCTAACAGTATTAATTTTATCCATAAAATGAAATTAGATTCTATAAAGTTATAAATTGTGTTTATTTACATGGTAGAGTCACACTGCTGATATAAAATGGTTGAAGAACGAATGGGTGAGCTAGACCAGAGAAGAACCACGCTCTCACACAGTACCTGCGTGAAATGGCAGAATAATGCTGTGTTTCGTATGGTGAGTGTAGAGAAACATAGACTCATTTTACTCAGAGGTGACCATGCATCTGTATTTGATTCTTAATCGAGGATAGGCTCAGACGACTATGGGCCGCAGCATCCACTTACAATCAGGTAATCTGTGTGCTCCCTTGCCACCTCAACTCCATTAAATGATGTATAAATATGACATTAGTATAACATTTTGTTTTTAACTCATCTTCTTCATCATTCTTCATCTATACAGATTATAAAGTAGTGCCTACTGTAAAATTCTACCGTCAAACACAGGTCCACTTAAAGATTGCCTCATAAAGGGGTTATATTCTATAGTTACTACACTTGGTAGGAGGGTTGGCAACCGCAGCTTTTAATTTTCTCTTTGTTGTTATTAGGAAGAAGCTGCTACCCATCTCCTAGTTTGTTTCCCTCTGTTGCCTCTTACGACACCCATGAGACGATGGCAATTTATTTTTAGTTTATAACTAATACTACCTGACCCGGCAATTGTTGTTTTTCCATATACATTATTTCTAAGAAATATTTTATAGTGTTAAATAATCGCGATTTGTTATGAAGAGAGAGAGAGAGAGAGAGAGAGAGAGAGAGAGAAAATTTTACTAACGAAGCTTGTGGTCTTCGATCCTGGACTGTAAAAGGATGATGGTTGAGATAAAGGCTGTTGGTTAAATAAATTGAACGCCTAACTTGTCACCGCCGCCCTCGTAGATCTTCCACGCTCCGGAGGCAGGTTTCACCAAAGAACAGACGACCTAACGTTTCTTCCTCGCTTTTGCGGACACAAAACTTCACTAATCACTAATTTGATTATGTCTTATAAAGTATTAATATGTGGCGCGGTTACTTCTCCTTCAACTGACCGATTTGCGTGATAGTTTTCAGCGATCTATTATATATACTAGGCGTGCGGGTGAGGACACGTACGCCCGAAATATAGGAACTTAAAGACGGTAAATTTAGAAAAAATGCATTATATAAAATAAAAAAGACGGCGCCAACACGATTAAAAAACAGGGGTTGATCGTAGAAGGGTGAAAAGAAGTTTTATGTATTTTTCATTGCTAAATCATAATAAAATAAAAATAGAAAATTTTATTAAAAAAAATAAAAGTAAATATTTGGGGGTGGATCATCCTTATTATTAAGGGTTATTTGAATAATAGGTGTTGGTTGATTCTCACACCTACCCGATATGAACACAAAATTTCATAAAAAACGGTTCAGCCGTTTCGGAGGAGTTTGGTAACAAACACCGCGACACGAGAATTTTATATATTAGACTATATACTAATTTACATTATTTGTAATAATTAAATTATAGTTTAAAAAAAAAAACCAAAGAATCACGCTAAAGATAAAATTATATTGTCATTGGTCCTTGATACAAGTACAAATTGTCAACTTAATCGACCGTTGGTAAAAATTACATTAAAATATTACGTTACGTCAATCGACGGATTCAACTCGGCTGGGCAGCGTTCTGGAAGCTACGACACATCTTCTCGTCAGAAATACCTCAAAACCTTAAAACAAAATTGTACAACCAGTGCGTGTTGCCAGTGATGACTTACGGAACTGAGACGTGGTCCTTCACTGCTGGCCGTATGAGGAAGCTCAAGGTCGCTCAGCGAGCTATGGAGAGTACTATGCTCGGAGTTTCTCTGCCTGATAAACTTAGGAATGAGGATATCCGCAGTAGAACCAGAGTAACCGACATAGCCCAACGGATTAGTAAGCTGAAGTGGCAGTGGGCCGGCCATATAGCTCGAAGAACCGACAACCGATGGGGAAGAAAGGTTCTCGAGTGGCAGCCTCGTACCGGTAGGCGAAGTGTAGGGCGTCCCCCCACAAGATGGAGTGACGACCTGGTAAGACATGCAGGAAGTCGATGGATGCAGGTGGCTCGGGACCGTGCTTTGTGGCATTCCTTGGGGGAGGCCTATGTTCAGCAGTGGACTTGTGAAGGGCTGTAATGATTACATGTACGCATGAATGCGAAACGTTAAAAAGTAAAGATACAGTACATAAACGTGTTACTTCTCGATACATGCGCTTTAGTTATTTTCTATATTCCTTGTCTTACCACTGACTTCAAAATATGAAATTATTTTATTTTTGTATTACGTTATAAATTGTTTGGAATTTCATTTAAGTTTAACACTTTTCTAGGAATTAAATAATTTGCATGCTTCTGCACAGTATTGGATTAAAGTATACAGTGGTAGAGCCAGGCGGCAGCTTTTGCTGACGCATGGATGGGCCGGCTCGAACCGGGGTGGTACCACGACCCCACAGAATACCAGCGTGAAGTAGAGGTTTACCTCTGCGTTTCGTTTGGTGAGTGCAGGTGGCCGGAGGCCCTTTTTACTGGAAATGAGACATTCCATCCTAGTCCTCACGGGTAAAAACGCATCTGCATTTTGATCTGTAACAGAGGATAGATGTAGATGTCTATGGGCCGCAGCAACCACTTACCATCAGTCAGGTGGACTGTGTGCTCGTTTTTCACCCTTATCCTATAAAAAAAAAAGTTAATCAAATATATTGTGTACTCGTAAATCTATTAAAATAAACTATGTTTAAATAAAACAATGTATTCAGTTTATGATTTATTTTATCAAGCAAATCTATGGAAACTAAACTTCAGTTATCTAGGACATTTTCAAGATTTTACATTCTGTTTCCGCACATTTTAAGATAATGGGAGCGGAAAACGTTGGTGAAGGACTTTATGTCCGGTGTAGATAACAAATGTGTTAAGTAACCGTGTAATGCGCTTCTCTGTTCAAAGTAAACTAACTCTAGTCTTAGGTTAATTTTTTATTATATTTTTTTTTAAACTAAAATACATTAATTTTATAGTTCGGTTTTACGAGCTATCATCATTGCATCCCTTTACAACTTCTGTACTAAATATAGGCCACACTTTTCTCCCATCAAGAAAGACAAAACACAAATTTGCGCCACCTGCATACATCGACATCGATCAAATTCGTGACCTGCAATTAATCTATTCACTAAACCCACACAAAACACACACACGCATGCACAGGCATACATACACAAATTAATCGGCGTTTCGTTTTTTTTGAAATCTATCCAATATCGATCGCTGTTGTCTGTAACACCGGTTGACATCTGCTAATTATTGACCCAATGTAAATCGGCCCTTACAATACTTTCGAAAGGATAGAAAGTGATCCTTACGTCGCTGCTACGTGACTAAAGGAAAATTTTTTTTATCATTTAGTGAGGAACACACAAACTTTGTGATGTTATATTTAGACTTATTAACCTTACTTATTATCTTTCCGTTACAACGTCCTGCGCAAATTTAACACCACTTAGTTGAGTCAAAGGAACGAAGCACTTAATTAATTTCTGTTTGTAAAATAATTATCTCGAGCTCTCCATATCACAAAGGTACTTAAAGACTGGAGCTGAAGGATTACAATTACCGGTTCTTTGCTTTCTGACGCAAAATAATTTTACGGTTAACGACTTAAGAATTAAATTTCTAAGAAATATACATACTTAACATACATAAACACTCACGCCTGTCACCCAGAGGGGTAGGCAGAGACTATGGACTTCCATTTGGCACGATCCTGACAGACCTCTCTCGCTTCCTCCACATCCATATACCTACGCATACACGCTCGTCGGTTAAAGGTACTCTTGATTTGGCCCATTTTCAACATTTCGCCAATTTGGTCGATAAACTTTCGCCTATGGCGACCCTTCCCGACTCTGACGTTCACCTCTGGCAACATAAATTTGCTTAGTCACTCTTTCCTCATTCATTCTTTCTACATTGTTCTGTAGGTATTATGAAGTTTTATTTTACTCTCTTCAATGTTCCTTACCGTACTGTTTTTTATTTTCCTTGAAGATCATTCTAGATATTAGTGGTACAGCCTTGCTGCAGCTGTATAATGTGTTGCTCGATCGGGGAAAGACTACTCACAAAATACCAGCGTAAAATATCAACTTAATGCTATAGTGTTTCGTATGGTGAGTGTAGAGAACTGCAGAATCTTTTTACTGGTAACCAGGCATTTTAACGCAATTCTCAAATGTGAAAAATCTTTTTTTATTTTGATTCCTAATTAAGTTTGACTCGTTTTTCACCCTTATTCCATAATAAATAGTAGCAGACGCTGTGAAAAAAGACACAAGAGAGCGCATTCAAAAATCTAAATATAATCGCTTATTATCTTCCCCTTCTCCATTCGGCAGGACACAATGTTCTAATCCATTAAGCAATGGGTGCTTTGATTTTAGAGAATTATTGCAGACGGCCTCAATTTTTTTTGTTCAAAATCTATGCTTTAACATACATTGGCATCCACAGTGGGAACAATCTAAGTTATAAACAATGCATTCTGTTACTGCTTAATACTAAAACAGTGAATAAGTTATTGTGAGAAAAGCTGCATATCTATGAAAGGATTAAATTAAAAAATAAACTGCCCTATATTTTTGATGACAAATTAGCACAGATTTCCACTATGGTAAGTAAATGTTGTTATCCTTAGACATCTATGTACATCTATCCTCGATTAGGAAATGTAGATAAAATGCCACGCTGAGAACTAAGCTAAAATACGCTGTTACCTTGTGCACTCTACACTCAAGAAATGTAACCTAGTATACCCTTGCTGCAGCAATAATACCCTGCAAGAAAGCGTTTTTAATACGTAGGATTTGGAGATTTGGTAACATTGTCTATTGATATTTAGCTAATGCATGAAATGAAATGAAATGAAAGTTTGTTGTTTTCAACATATTCTTAAATTAGTACAAGTTTGAGGAATTATTTTAAGTATAAAGATACTTGTAGTAGAAGGTCCCCGCCCTTCCTTAACTAAATACATCAACAAAAAAGAAACAGGGTGTGTGTATGTGTGCAAAGGTGCGCGCGCCCGAGCGCGCGCGTGTCTGTCTCTCTCTCTCTCTCTCTCTCTCTCTCTCTCTGTGTGTGTGTGTGTGTGTGTGTGTGTGTGCATGTGTGCGTGTGTTTATGTGTGAAAAAAAGACAGTGAGTGAATGTGTTATAAGATAAATTGTAATAAAGGTTCAGTTTGATCGTAATTCTCTTAAGTCACTGCATTATCTTCTTACAGTCATATGTCTTTAATGGATATATTTGCAATATTTTAATAATCTAATTGTACAAGTGTTCCGATTGTTTCTCAAGTTGATGTTGCGCAAAAGTGGTTTTCGTTCTCCAAATAGGAGCTACGCTATAATTTCTTCTGTTACTACTTTAAATAGGATTAAAAGCCTTAAGCCTTTTTAACCTTTACTAGACATCTCTGAGCATATGATATTGATGCATAGTCATTTAGTTCACGGTGTAGCGACGATGTAAGAATATCCAGTACCCCATATTATCCGTGGGTGCCGTAAGGGGCGACAGAGGGAAACAAACCTGGTTTGGGTCTCCGCCTTCCTAAAGCAACACAAATATATAAAAGGTTGCCAATTTACAAACCAAGCGTAGCAACAATTGCAAATATCTAAAATATAAGGCGATCTATGGGGAAGTAGCTGTGGACTTTTGATAGTTTGTAACGGTAACTGTTTCTTGATACTACAAATACATTTATACCCAAATACAAGATATTAGAAATGAATTCTTAAGACTAATGTTTTAACTAGTAAGGAAGAGATTTACAAGTAAGTAGATGGTGCTTCGATGGGCTCACCGGTATCTCCCATTGTCGCCGATATTTTCATGGAGGACTTTGAGGAGAAAACCCCTGCTTACTGCAACTGTAACTCTTAGTTTCTACAAGCGGTAAGTGGATGATACTTTCACAATTTTACCATTAGACAAAGTAACTGTATTTTTAGAAAATCTTAATTCAATACACTCTAAAATTCAATTTACTATAGAGTTAGAGGCAAATAATTCTTTAGCTTTCCTAGATGTGTTAGTCATTCAAAATCCTAACAACACCATAGGTCACACTGTTCATAAATACTCATTCAAACCGATATTTAAGCGGTGAACCGTCATCATCCTTCACAATTAGCTACCGTGGGCAAATCTTTGTTACAGAGAGCACGAGGGATTGTGATAGTAAAAACCTGGCCGCAGAGCTTCAGCACGTCAAGCAGGTTCTGCACGACAACAAACTTCGGATCCCGCGCCTACGTCACAGTGACCGAGTGAAGCCGGCCACAGTCAAGCGTGTGCCTGCTGTACTACCATATATCAGAGGTGTCACAGACAAGATGGGCTACATCTTAAAGCGAGCTTCTATTAGAACATTCTACAGTTCGAGCTTCTATTAGAACGCCGAAGAAGGTTAATCAGTACTTGCCATCCGTCAAGTGAAATATTCCTTGACAAAATGCAGGAGTGTACAAGCTTGATAGTGAATGTGGTCTCTCATAAATAGGGCAAACCAAGCGATCTATCAAAACTCGCGTAAAAGAACACATAGCTGATGTGAAACACCAATTATCCGGGAAGTCTGCAGTTTGTCATCATATTCTAGACGGCCCCCGCCATTACATTAGATTTAGCAAAAATATCGATTCCTGCCAAGGGTGATACGTGAGACTATTGAAATAAAAAAAAACGGTCAAGTGCGAGTCGGACTCGCGCACCGAGGGTTCGAACAAATCCATAGGTATATAAGTTTAAAATTATTAAAAATATTTTTATAATATTTGCCTTTATCTGTGCTATGAAACATTGCTTCGTACCAAATTTCAAGATCCTGAGTTCACGAGAAGGGCACTTCCCGTGAACTCAGGATCTTGAAATTGAGAATGTAGGTTTCGATTCCCTTGCGAATGTCGAAAATTTGCGGCATAAACGGCTGTATCTTTTGATTGCGTTGGCTTAAAAGTTTGATTTTCTTCACAGCTCCAAAGGACAGTAGAACCTATGTATTTGATATGAATTTCAGCTTGATAGTTCCACGCGTTCCTGATAAAATGGGTCTTGACAGACAGACAGACAGATGGACAACAAAGTGATCCTACAAGGGTTCCGTTTTTTCCTTTTGAGGTACGGAACCCTAAAAACATCCTAATTTCAATAGAGAGGGACGCTGGGTACTACCACCTGTTTGGGATCCTGTGATTAATAAAATTAAAAACTAAACCTAAGCATACCACTGCAAGACTTCAAGACACAGTAAGTTCATGCTGCGTAGATTAGACCAAAATTAATAATTAAGAAAGCTAAACGTACTGCGGGTTGACTCTGACATCGGGATGTCAATCACCTCACCTCTCACCTCTCCTGTGATTATGGTATATAAAACGTCGGGAATTAATAAAAAAATAAGTTAATTAAATGTGATAAATCCATAAAATTAGTTTTATTCAATGTGTAGTGTTCATGTAAATATAAGAAATCATTTATAAGCAAGTATTAAAGTTTTACCTGAACAGTCTTAGCAATCGGGATGCTATGTTGGAAAGATATAACTTGCGTTTCAAATCACGATATCACGTATACGTAGTCTATAAAGGCAAAAATTGTAAAAGAATTTTAAAATCACATATCTCGTATACATTTTCTCTTCGTTTCGACTAAAAATTCCACACAAAATCCAGCAATTTTTATCCAAAGAAATGAATGTGACTTTATTGAATTTGAAATAAGATCATTCTTCTATAGAGGGTTTTTCATTGTCCAAATGTCGGATCTTCGACATAATATTATATTCAGCAAAGACATAAGTAATGTTATGATTCTTGAATTGCAAACCGTGGAAATATGAAAATTGGTACTGAAAGGAAAAGACGTTACAAGGAGGAATCCATTATGTCATAAAAGAGAGAAATAAATTTATTCTACTACGATTTTCTCTTAAATATGTGAATTAGTTATTTAAGCTTCGATTTAATTTTATATATTTTTTTATATTCTTACCTGATACTTAACACGATAAAGTCGACGGCCGTCGATTGAATAACTTCAACACCAGGGTAAAAAAAAAGATGCGTGGCAGGTCTTTTAAAAAGGAAATAGTTCGTACTTTAAAGGTCCCAAAGTCGTATCGGTCTGGAAAAATCACAGGCGGTAGACGATCCCACAAAGAAGTGGCGTGAGAAAAAAATGTAGTAAATCGCAGATGATGTCTAGTGTAGGTGTAACCCAAACGATATATTATAATGACGGTAACTGTAGTAAGAAGAGTAATCTAATTTAAGTCAATGACAGAACATCACGTCTCTTTCTCAATGACACCTTTTCCAACATTACATGGCGACCCTGCCAGGAACCTCACACAGAATACCAGCGTCAAATAGCAGCTTCATTCTACTGTGTTTCGTATGGTGAGTGTAGAGAATCGGATACCCTTTTCACTGGAAAAGAGGCATTCTATCTTAGTCCTCACGAATGACAACGCATCTGCATTTTGTTTCGCAAACGAGGATAAATGTAGATGTCTATGGGCCACAGCAACCACTTACTATCTGGTGGACTGTGTGCTCGTTTGTCATCTTATCCTATAAAAAAAAAACCTTATCAAAGGAGAGAAGTTAAGTATAAATATTATAAGAAAACGACATTAAAGTATGGAAACTTTATTGAGCGGATTGACACAAAAACAATTAATATAATAACGTAATGGACGCAATACTGGATGTGATGAAAATAAATAAAGATAAAAAAATCAATATACTCGTTAAAAAGGCTACAAAATTACAAATTTGCAAAAATACGCGGATAATATTTAATATACTTATGTACATCAACTTATTATAACAAATATGTATAAAATTTTTATAGAATAATATGAACCTGCGTCGCGGTCAGGAAGAGCAAGGCCGGCTTCGCCGTCTCTAGATGGTAGTGGACGGCGTTTAGGTAAGAGTGAAGTCCCCTGATGTTGCAGAAATTCACGGATAGCGTGGCAGGGGTCGCCTTGGTATTGTTGCTCAGTTTGCCCCGAGCAGTTATGTTTTTGAGCGTAATTTTGCCCCGCCTAGAATACGCGGGACAGCCTGAGCACCCACGCTCAGGATTGGAATAACATGGTCGTGGATGCTCAGCGAGGGATTCTCTAGGGGTACTGGTACCCTCCTGGGGTAGTCTATTGTGTGATTCAGCTACCATGTTGATGGGGTGGGGGGGGGGAATTGGGCCTCCGGCCACCTGCGCACACCAGACGAAACGCAGAAGCAGAGCTTCTACTTCACGCCGGTATTGTGTGAGGTCGTGAGGTACCAACCCGGCTCGAGCCGGCCCATACGTGCAACAGCAAGAACTGCTGCGTGGCTTAACCACCGTTAAAAACATCAACTTAATAAAACAAATATGTATAAAGTTTTTATATAATAATATGAATATTAAAATATTTAATAGTGATAATTATGGGAGGGGAAAGGAAGAGAGAAATAGTTGTAGTCTACAACGTTGTACGACTTTAGCCGAGTAAAATATTAAAATTGAGCCAAAAAGACAGAAATAAAGAGGTAACATCGCTCCAGTGGGATTTTTTAATTCTATTTAAAACTTCATTAGTTTGATATTTTTTTAATGTTGTTGTTGCCATTACATTAAGTATAGTATTTTTAAAGTTATGTGTTAAATGTTGTGTATTTATTATATTAATATTAAGTTGAAATTTCTTATCATATACGAAACATTAACGATTTATTTTTATTATTGTATCAAAAATTCAATCAAAATGAATTATAAATAAGTTACGTTTTAAGCAGTTATGTGGCATTAGCACAAGATGATTTTAAATTCACTTTTGTTCAGTTAATGTTTTATATTATTTTTATTATCACGTCCTTCGCGCGCTCGCACGGCGAGTTGTTGCCAGTTTTATTGTAATCGAACCAAACGGTTTGCTTCATCGTTCGTCATGCGTACAGCAAAGGAGTGAAATAAGTTGCAAGCTTCTGTCTTTCCATCCGATTACAATGTGGGTGCCTTAACGGTAATAGTGAATAGGCTAATCTTTTTAAGTGCGCTTCACCATCTTCGGCTGCATCACCACTTACGATCAAGCTAAGTATAGTAAAATATTAGCGCTGGTGCTACTCGTGTCTGGAAGGGCACCTCCAACAAGACTGCCCGCACCAGCGGCCCTGTCCGCATTGCCAGGGCAATCACCATGCTGTTTTGTGACTGGGTGCGAACGGCGTCTCCTCTCGGGATTCTGCCGGGCCCACGACCCCCACGGGCGGGGGCGCTCAACCACGCCCACTATCGGGCGACGCTCGGCGCTAGCCTCCCAGCCACCGATCCCCTAGGTTTAAAAGGGGTCCCTCCCCCCGACCAGTTGGGAGGTCGTTCCCCCAGGGGCGGGGGTGTCGTCGCCTCCCCTCAGCGTGTGGAGAGGAACTTCACGGCCCCTCAGCAGTCCGCTTGACCCTTCTCACACCCGTTAGCTGAGTGGCCGTGACTGGTGTACCGTAGTCCCCCCTTTGATGGAGGCAGCCCTAGCTAGCTGCCGCCTTAGCTCCCACCACGGCCGCCTCCACTGAACCTTTGAGCCGTCAACAGTCCACTTGTCAAACTATTCTGTTGCCGACGGCTTTAGTGAAGGCGTACAACCCGAGTGGCGACTGTTAGCGGTTTGCGCTCTATTGTTCTCGGGTTCACGCGGTGTGACCTCCACTTGGTGGTGGAAAGATTAGGGCTCCCCTGGAGCGGTTAATCACGCTGTCAAGGAGTATTAGATTTGGTTTTGGTCGAGCACTTGGTTGAAAATTATTTAAATTAAAAATAAAAATGCTTTTGGGTTTTCCGCGAAATGTTTCATATTTGTGGCGGTTGTGATGAAAAGGGTGAATTTGATATACCCCTTGAATATTTGTACACATGTTTTGTAAATATATTTAATCATTATGTTTGCTTTATTGAAAAGAAAACTGAAATTGAGTAACACTGTTTGTGCCGAAGGAAATAAAAATCAATCCTCCTTTTGTTTTAATATTTTTCTTGGCATTGTCGAAGATATTTATTTTGAAAAAAAAACTTTTTTGGTTATCTCTTATGTTTGTCGTTTTGCTTAATTTGTCTGTTTGCTCTATGCGCATCTAGAAATAAATTTATTACAGTTTGTTTTCAAGTTTTACATAGTAGATTGAGTATTGATGCTTTTGTAACTTGGTTGAACACGCCACGGCCGTAAAATTTTGAATATAATATAGCTTATAAAAATAGTACGTAATAATAAAATTATTTTCCTTTGTTGCTTGCTTTTTTTGTTTGTTAGCGGGTAGATTTAGAAGCCACGCCTGTAGGTTGAGCAAGCGGGAGGTTTGTTAAGACTAGGTACTTACCGTAGTTTGTTAAGGCTAGGTACTTTGACTAGGTAGATAAGGTTATCACGTAATCGGATAATTACGTGATATCGTTGTCGTATAATTTTGGTGGATTAATTGTCAAAAGGTCGGCTGTCCGGGCGAGGCATTCTTTTTTGATCGATTGTGGTGTGTACCTTTATTTGTAATATAACTGTATTTACTTTAATAAATAAAAATTTGTAGTTAACTTGATTTGATCGTACTAGTGTTTGTTATTTGTTAATTTGATTTGTGTTTTTTTATGTGCTAACTTGTATTAAATTTAATAAATAGTAATTGTAATTTTCATACATGTTTATTACATACATTTTACGTGATAGTCCCAATATATAAGGGAAAAGATCACAGCAGGACTGTAAAAACTACCGTGGTATCAGCCTTCTTAGCATTGTGGGAAAACTGTATGCTAAGGTACTAATTGAAAGAACTATGAAAGAAACTGATGGAAAAATTTGGAATGTGCAAGCGGGATTTAGAAATGGAATGGGATGTACGGATCAGGTCTTTTCCATGCGCATGATCGCGGAGAAGGTTTTGGCCAAAAACCAAAAAGTTTTTTGTGCGTTCATAGACTTGGAGAAGGCTTATGACAGAGTGGACAGGGATGTGTTATGGCAAACACTGAACTCATTTGGGTTGAGCGCTGGCTTGATACGGGCATTGAAGTCTCTATATATGGGACTCTAGTGCTTGTGTCAGGATCAACGGGGGCCTACTCGGACTGGTTTGGCATCCATAAAGGTATCAGACAGGGCTGTGTGGCTTCCCCGTGGCTGTTCAACCTATCTATGGACAGTTGTTTGGAAAATTTGAAAGTAGAAGAATGCGGGTTAAGAATGGGTGAGTTAACCGTCAAATGCCTTTTGTGCGCCGATGATCAAGTCATACTTGCGTCGTCGGCAGCCGAGTTGCAAATGATGATTACATTAATGAACAGGACATTAAAAGAAAAGGGAATGAAAGTGAATGCAAGTAAGACGAAAGTTATGGTTTTTGAAAGAGAAGAAAGTAAAACGATATGTGAAATAAGAGTAGAAGGGGAGTTGGTAGAGCAAGTAGATGAGATTGTGTATTTGGAATGTGTGTTTAGCAGGGATGGTAGATATGATAAGGATATAGAAAGACGAGTGAATGCAGGAAATAGAGTGAATGGGGCTCTACACTCTATTGTGAAAAGTCAGAATGTGTCCAAAAAGGCACGTATGGCAATTCACAACGCCATGGTAGTGAAAAATTGGGTGTGGCAGAACAAGCACGAGAGTAGAATTAATGCTGTAGAATGCGGTCATTAAGGAGTATGTTAGGGATGAATCTGAATGACATAGTAAGAAATTGTTTAATAAGAGATGAGTGTGGTTTGCAAGATGATGTTGTGACCAGGATTAAGAAAGGAATGCTTCGGTGGTTTGGTCATGTAGAAAGAATGAATGAGGAAAGAGTGACAAAGCAAATTTATGTTGCAGAGGTGAACGGCAAAGTCGGGAAGGGTCGTCTTAGGCGAAAGTTTATCGACCAAATTGGCGATATATTGAAAATGGGCGAAATCAAGAGTACCTTTAACCGACGAGCGTGTATGCGTAAGTATATGGATGTGGAGGAAGCGAGAGAGGTATTTCAGGATCGTGCCAAATGGAATTGCATAGTCTCTGCCTACCCCTCTGGGTGACAGGCGTGAGTGTTTATGTATTATATGTAATTGTATTTATGTAATTTCTATTTAACTTGATTTGATAGGAACTGTATTTGTTATTTGTTAATTTGATTT